>CM075815.1:48674745-49149447 GCA_037975025.1 Excoecaria agallocha
ATTGGCTCCATTATTTCCTTCAGGCGTCATGCGTCCATATGATCTTGATCTCGCTATAGCTCTCAATGAAAGCACCAATTGATAACGTCTAATTTGTCATAACTCTAAGATGAGTCGATGGTCGTAAGATCCAATCATTGGGTAAAGACCTGTAAGAAGCTTTGCCTAGTCGGGCTGGGTGAAAGTACTTCAAAGCTTAAGTCAGTGACTTTAAGATGTGTGAATCCATAGAGAGATGGTTTTAAGTTTTGCGTACTTGAGCCCACTATACATTGGGCTATTTATAGATGGTGTGGAAGTACACTCGAGTGCTTAAATAGGGTTATGAGGACTTTAGAGTAGGGGAATAGTGACGTGACAAGGAGAAGGTTGTAGACGTGGGCTTCGCCGTGTTGGTGAATTGACAAGACTGTCAGTCCCATCAATCAAATTGGATCGATCCAGCTAGCAATCCAACACTTTTCTGTCACGCACCAGGCATTTTTTAAGGCCAAAATCTCTGGGCTTTGGGCCCAGGCTTTGTTTAGGCCTAGAAGATGATATGGTGTTATCACTTTCTAAAAGCAATTAAACTCGTTTGTTTATAGGAACATGTAGGGAAGTTTAGGAAGTTGCTAAGGAGACCTATACAAAGGTCATGATGCTACTCAATAAAACAAAAATTAAAAGTACAAAGGACGGACATTATTCTATCACCAAGTGTCCCAAACTTCTACAGATATTATGGCGAGAGTCAGATATTGATAGCACAAAAAGCAAAATTGGCTTAAATTTGGAGTTTGATGCAATACAAGTGCAAAATCTTAGAAAGGATGAATTGCCTTCACTAAACAAGACCGTTGCAATCCTCTTCACTAAAGTGGGAGAGAGGCCCTGATTAAAAACCCGGCTATGGAAAGTTCTGCATTATATTTTAAAAATAGTAGAAGTGCTACTATATAGCAATGTATTGATGTTCAAAATGGATTGACAGATGTGTCAAAGCCTATTAACAAAGATAGTTTACTATGTATTTTCTCCACAATAGATAGTCCTTAATGATGGTTGGAATTGCATATGTAACACATAAACCTCCAACAAATTGCCAGAGAGGTAATGCAAATATTTACAACTACATACATACAAAATATAAGGCAAATCTTAGCAACATTACCCAAATTAGCAAAGGACACTACTGAAGTGGGGTCGTGAATTAAGAGATCACACTTCTCACCTTATGGTGGCTAAAATTATATATCAATTGATATGATTTACATCAAACATTAGCTAGAATCATTTTATTTTAAGAGCTTACCATTTAGTTTACTAAAGGTCAAATGACATAATTCCCACTTAGTCAAAATTATTCCCCATCCTACCTATTTGTAAATGTTATCATGAAACTTTTCGAACTCAACCTTGGTGGGTTGGTTTCATCCATAGTCATTGAACTTGTAGTCAATTTCATAACAGTAATAAAATAAATTTTTTTTTCATAAAAATCACTGAACTTTGCAAATATAACAACAAAGTTACTTTGATCGGCTTCCAGCAAGGGAGACGCCGGAAAATCCAGTTGGCATGTCCGGTTAGCATATTATGTAAATGTGGCATCCAACATGGCGCCATATCAGCATGACATGTGTCATGTGTGCCACATCAGCGCATAAATGATGTGCTGACCGGGTATGCCAACTGGACTTTCTGGCATCTCTTTCGCCAGAAGCCAGTCAAAGTGAAGCAGAGAAATGTTGATATAATAGCCCCTTTAAGTGAAAGAAGAGTTCAAAATGAAGAGGGAAGATTTTGTTCGTTTTCTTTGTAGGCCTTAGTCCTTCCAGATGAGTGACCGCATGGTGATCTAAGGTTACCAGCTCTCCGGTCCCAGTCCATCGCAATAGGCTATGTGGGATGCACAAGGGAGAAACTTACGGGCCTCCCGCTTTGCTTTCTCAATCGACTCATAATTGGAATAGCCTTTAATAGTAATATCTCTTCTTCTCTTAAGATTTTGATCTAAAAGAATTTTTTTTGAAGTTTCTAAAGCATGCAAAATAAGGATCCGATTAAGGAGAAGAAGAAAGCAAAGGTGTTTTGTAATATTTCTTTGTTCCTTAATTTTCTCATGTTCTAAGTCAAAATAATTGTTCGATGCCTTGTTCAGTAACAGAAGCTGGAACTATTAAATTGTTTATAATTTGACTCCACTAAGTAGGACTTTACCATGCAATAAAAAATTGAAGTCCAACAATTTTATAAAAGGGCATTTTGAAGGGCTTATAATCGATTTAGCCTATTTATTTAAGTTATTTGCATTGAATGTCAAACATATTGTTTGAACTTTTAATGCTAGTTATATTACCGGATTTAATACTAGTTATGTCATTACTTTCATTACTTTCATTATGTATTCTATGTTATTCTAGTTTTGGCAAAGGGAAGCAGCAAGCTTGAGGAAGGAATTGCAGTACTTGCAAGAATGCCATAGGTAAATTCAATGACCTCTCAACGATGAATCTCTTGAAAATCATGCATGAGGATTGCCTTATAAGTGATTGGCATAATAATCTATAAATTAAAAGCTAATGACAATCATGTATTAATGGGATGTGCATACGGTAAATCCACCAAAAGATGTGTTTCTTGAACAAACTTCAAAAAAGTTCATCCCGACGATAGAATAATGCACCACTTCAAATATTCTTATGCATTTTTTTTCTCACCGAGCCTAATTCCTCGGGTTAACCATGAGCCCATGTTTATGTTGTAGGTCAATAACAAAAACCCCCAATATTTATTCGCCCATATGATGTATTTAACTTAGCCATAACACTCATGAAATGATTAAAGTTTCTTATTGAATGTTAATGATTGGAAATTAGATAATTCAACTAAATTCTTTTCACTTTGAAAACCATTGAGCTACAGGAATTTCCTCTCTCTAATAGTATATTTTGTTTGAGCTAAAAAGTTAGTTTGTCTAATTCTCTTTGATTGCACAAAAGTTGGGGCAAGAGTGCTATGGACTGAGTAAACTTTTAGGAAAAGACTAATGAAGTGTAACGAGGAAAGTATTGCTGTCTATGCAAATACCACTTTAATAGTTGTAGCACAAGGGAAAAAAAAGAGTTGAAAAAAAACCTCTTAAGTTTCATATATGTATAGTTGATAAAGAAATATGAAGCACATGCTAATTCCAAATTTATGCCTCACTTATTATCTAAAGCCGCTTAAAAATAACATATGAAGTTGTCTCACAAATATTTGAATTGCTAAACTAGAAATGCCAAATCTTAGGCCCCATAGCCTTCAACATTTTAAATGAGACCACACAAGACTATTCTCTCCTAGAACATAAGCTGATGTAAGTCACAGAATCCACAACTACTGTAAAGCAATGCTTTCATGCATAGGTTACAATATTATTCAATGCAATTCTATAGTTTAGGGAATTATCAATTGCACGATATACAGACTCGGACACACATATACAGTACCAAAAATATACAGGTAAGAATAAATACCGGGTAATTAAATTGCAGGCGGAAATATTCCTGCAAATATAATTGTGGCTAAGTTTGAGTTTGCAGGCTGGTGTCTTTTTAATTCAGAATTTTGAAGAGGCCTATTAGCTATATTTATAACCCCGACATGAGCTATTTTCTCAATTGTTACTCCAACGATGCTATTACGGCAATCCTTTTAATTTTAGCTTGTCCGCATTGACAGTGTCAGCCTGAAAATCATACCTAAACAAACTCGAAGGACGGAGAATACTTAGCTTACAAATTGCGTTGGCTTTCCAAATTTAGGTCAACTGAGTACAAACATATGCATCTCAGTACCCATTTAATCTCCTTCCAGACCTTGTTTTGTCATGTTACTGCAAATACCATACCTTTTCTCCAAACTTCAAAAGAAAGTAAAATGATAAAAGCAAACTAATTTAAGCAAAAACCACCTTCCAGTAAAGGATTCAAGTTGGACTGAAGAATATATTCTAAGCAAAACATAACAAACAGTTCGTGAGTATATAAAAACGCCTATATCTTCCACCACAAAGTATGACTTTCAATTTGAAATAATTATTTACGTAATAAGAATTTGATAGCATGAGTAAGCTGTACATTTTGACATATGCAGGCAACTGATGGGCGAAGAACTTTCTGGTCTAGGCGTCAAGGACCTTCAAAATTTAGAAAACCAGCTGGAGATGAGTCTGAAAGGTATTCGTATGAAAAAGGTAGGAAAGCCTTACTGATACCTAAATACTTATCCAATTATATTTGAGGTTGATTCTTTGCACGCAAATAATATTACTTGCAATTTGTTAATGCAGCATTTTTTTTTTTCCTGCAGGACCAAATTTTGACTAGTGAAATCGAAGAACTGAACAGAAAGGTTTTGCCCAAAAGATTAGAATTGACCCATCCCAAAATTCTCATCAGGAAATTCTTAGTTTGACTTTCTTCAATTGACTTAATTGCAGGGAAATTTCACTTACGAAGAAAATCTGAAATTGCATAAAAAATTAGAGCTCAGCTGTCAAGAAAATGCAGAATTACATAAGAAGGTACTCCTCTAGGCACCATATGGATGTATACATAAATTATTCATCTACTGTTCTACTCTAATCCAATTGCCATATAGAGAATGCCCTTAAACTTGTGGATACAATGCCTGACCTTAAGACTAATGCTGACTGAAATCACAACTGACCAGTAACCACAAAATGAAAGCGAGCATTAGTTGTCCAAAAGCTGAACAGTAGTTTATGATATCAGGTTTATGGAGAACGAGATTTGATTGAAGCAAACAAAAGCTTCAACCCACCTTACACTTTAAGCAATGGATGTGACTTGCATGCGCCAATTCATCTCCAGCTGAGCCAACCACAGCCTAATACAAGTGAAGCACCACCAAAGCCGGTGAAACTGGGGTAAGTTCTCTGCTCACTGCTCAGAAACCATCTGCTAGAACAACTGACTAAATCTTTTTTAACAAACTCTCAACAGATTAAGACTGCAATAACAGCAGTTGACAATTGTCAATGGAAACCAGTTATCATCCCAGTAACTTGGCCTGCTGTTGAAAAGTCAAACTTCTCAAAATGAAAATTGTAAATCATCTACGGAGAGGGTCTTCCAGAAGCATGGCAATCACATTTAGCTTGGTAAATTCTACAAAATAGATTTTAGAATTTGTTGTAAAATTATTCGCCAGACCTTTTGTCTGCAAAAACTATGCAATAAGCTTGATATGAGCCAGGTGTTACACTAGTTGTCTCAATGAATTTGAGCAGTTTGTTTACAATTGTGCCACTCATACATATCTAGTGAAAAATCATCAGCGTTATAAACTTCTCCTTTGAATTATTGCTGTCTTCTTACTGCACACATTTGTGTGTAGAGATAAAATATTCTTTTCTGCAACCTTGAGAAGGGAACAAAAACTTAAACACTAGCCGCCAAATGAAAGGAGCTAACATCCCTTGGCAATTTCGATCATCGCGCTCAAGTGTGGATACCAGTAAATAGTGTTCGTTTAGGTTGAGACAGCACCTGACAAATTGTTTTTCTGCGCTTCAAGAGGTTGGTATTCATTTATCCTGGTGGGTTTCAATTTTTCATTGTATTTTCGTTTTATTTATTCTATGGAAACCCAACAATATATGCGCCAATACATATTAGTTCGAGTCAAATGTAGCAATGCTAGTTAGGACTATTCAAAATAGGTGTAATACATCGAACTTTATATAACCCAACCTACCCAAACCCATTTAAGATTATCTAGTGATTTGTCATTTGCCGAAAAAATGAAATATATGAGTTCATCCTAATTAATATTGGGAGTCTAGAATATCCCACTTGTTCAAAGAAAAAAGCTTTGTTGACATGGGAAGGATTGGCCTTCACATTGGTATTGGTTGATTATTGTTGAGTTATTACGAGCAATCGAGCAGTTAATATAGACACAGATCATAGAAGGCAAAATTAAGATAAAAGGTAAAAATTAACGTGAATTACTTAATTCCACAGCATGCAGCTTAAATCTTTTAATTGTCCATCCAAAAAAAATTACAAATATATGTGAATACTACTACTCATAATAAAATTTGAGAACAATTATGGAATTGTAATTTCAAACCAAATATATGTGACATATATATCTTTAAGAGAAGTTACACCTATAAAGTACATTAACAAAAAATAAAATGTAATTAAAGTTTGAATTCATTGATTATTGGAGAAATTTGAATCATGTATATTTTGAAGTTATGAATTTCCAATGAATCAAAAAATTCCACATTTACGATATTGCAATTTGCATATAAAAGAATCTACAAGAACATGTTCAATTGATAAAAATTGCTATATATATAAATATATATATATATATATATATTGCCTTTTGAGCTGCCTAAACTGAAAGTGAAGGGAAGCGCCGAAAAGCATGTGAGCTGGTCTAAGTGTTAAGAAAACACAATTTTGTTGAGAACCCATCCGAGTACAGTAACCTTTACAGCTCGTAAACGGCATGAAACAAAGCCATATCTTTCTTTAGGATATTCCGTGTTGTTTTAGGATGTATTTGTTTGCCAGTATGACTTGATTCATTAATGTATTATTCTATAGATAATAATATTTGGGAGTATGATTTTTTTCATGGTATTATAATATATGATTTTGATCCATGATTCTTAAATAATGGATTTATCTAATTTTAAAAATCATCAATTTGCTGATTTTTCATGATTTTTTAAATTTACTTTTACTTTTTACTATAATTAATTTTTATAACCATCCATCTACCTAATATTAAATAAATATTTATTTCATTATTTTAAAAATATTAATATTATTTTTGATAAAAAAATAAAAAAAATTATCTTAAAATATTAATAATTATGAAAATATTTATATTTTTTAAAATTAAAGGATAATTACGTCATTTTTATAATAAAATTATACAATATTATACAATTGAATCAAACATAAAATATTATAAAATTATATAATATCGTACAGTTTTTTCAAATATTATATCGTTAAAATTATACAATATCATATTATACCATATTATATTGTATATTAATGAATCGCATACTATCATCACCCAAATAGATCCTTAAGGTTTAAATATATAATTATTATAAAGGTTAATTACAAAAAAATGTCCCAACTATAGGGTTATTTTCAATATTTGAACTAAATTTCAAAATCTTACAATTCAAACATTTAACTTTTAAGTACTTTTCAATATTGGAACTCCATCAATTAAACTGTTAGTTTAGATAGAAAAAAAAACTGACTGATTGCCTAGGTGAACCAATTTTGACAAAGTGGATGCCTACATTCCATTGCTAAAAAATATTTAGATGCCAATTAAGCTGCCACATTACCTTCCTCTCTCAAAATAATTAGCGACGGTAGTCCCATCGCTAAAAATATTTGATTTATTTATTATAATTTTTATATTTGAATTAATTAAAATTTATAATGATATTTTATACATAAATTAAATTATTTAATATTATCTTTATTTATATTTGGTACAAATATAAAATTTGATTCTAAATTTTCCAAAAAATAAAAAATACACATTTATTGTATTAGTATAAAATTATTATTATTATTATTATTATTATTAAAAAATTGAAGTATGATTGCCCTATTATTCCCATTAACTTTATACGCAATTGATTATTTCTATCCGCCATTGCCATGACATTGCATTACCATGCGCAAGGATTATATGAATAATTTTCTTCAATCTAATTCAAAAAAAAAAATTAATCATGAAATACTTTAGTTAAAATTTATTACACTGTTGTACTGTTATTTTTATTTTACTTTGTGGTCATGTACACTATAGAGTCTTATCTAAATAAATTCTAATACTTATTTATGATTAGACTATATTCGCGCTGCTATTTTAAAGACCAAATTGTATATATATTCTTTAAAAACATGTATAGAATAATGGTGATGTCAAGAACAATGCCATTAGGTGGGGTGGTGGACCATTTTAGCTTCAAAACAGTATATATATATATATTAATTAAATTAGTTTAATAAATACGCATGCATTTGAAATGAAATATTTAGATTTTAAATTATGATTATTCAACATAAATACAAATTTTATACTTAACCGTGATGATGTGATATTATATAATATTAAAATTAAAAGTTAAATTATTAAAATAAAAAAAAAATTTAATTCATTTCATTTTTAATTTTTAATAATTTATACCGTGTATATGAGACATGTATCAAGAAAATTAAAATATTAGCTTGCTTCTTAAAATATGAGCGACTATGTGTGTTTCATTATTATCATACTTCAATTTTTATTAATAATAATAATAATAATAATAATAATAATAATAATAATAATAATAATAATAATAATTTCATACTAATACAATAAATGTGTATTTTTATAAATGTGTATTTTTTGTTTTTTGGAAATTTAGAATCAAATTTTATATTCATACCAAATATAAATAAATATAATATTAAATAATTTAATTTATTTATAAAATATAATTATAAATTAATTAATTCAAATATAAAAAAATTATAACAAAAAAATTAAATATTTTTAGCGACGGAACTTTCGTCGCTAATTTGCTTGGAAAGAGAGAGTGATGGGGCAGCTTAATTGGCATCCAAATATTTCCGTCGCTAAATCCACGTAGGCATCCACTATGTCAAAATTGGTCCACCTAGGCATCCAGTCAGCTTTGTTAGTCTAAAATAACCGTTTAATTGACGGAATTCCAATATTAAAAGGTACTTCATAGTTAAGTTTTCGAATTGTAAGGTTTTGAAGTTTAGTTCAAACATTAAAAAAGGACCCTATATTGGGGTTTTTTTTTTGTAATTAACCGTTATTATAATATTGATCAAATCCAAACCTACTCCTTTTAAATTTATATTGGATTGTCCAATACTTTCCATTTTAATGGTTGGCATTAATTACCTATTATTATTATTGTTATTTGATGATGCTACAACTCTGGTCACCTTAAAACTTAAAAAGAGGAAAATTCAGCAGGTTACTAAAAGGAAAACCCAAATAGTGAAGTTAATGTACAAGGGGGGAGAAAAATGGCAAAAAGGTAAGTGTATGTTGAGTTTGGAGAGCGTACGTGATTACAGTAAAAAAACTTTATATATAATATTTGATCATATTATATTAAATAAATTTGGCTATTAATGTTAAATAACGGTTAATAATAGTCAATCATTTATTGGATTTTGTCAGTTATAACTGGTTTTTTTTTTATTGCTATAACATTTAGAGTTGAATAAAAAAAATCAAAAAATCGTTAAACCAATTTAACAAATTAAGTCAAAACCAACTTTAGTGGTTAACTAGTCCAATTGAACATGAACTTGAAGTTTAATGTTTAAAATTACGGTTAATAAACTTGAACTTGAACTTAAGTGCCTTGTTAACCAGTTTATATATAATTTTACATATATATATATATGGATATGAGGGTACGTAATTTTCTTATTAGAAAGTTGATGATTGATAAATTATAAATTATTATTTATATAATTTTATTTTATTGTATTATTATTATTATTAAATTTGAATAGTTTATATTTTATATTTGGCTGAACATGCAATTTGGTTCCTGAAGTTTTTCAAAATGTGCAATGTAAGGCCTAAAATTCCTTTTTGTGCAATGCTGACCATGGTGTTTGTAAATTGGTGCAACTTTATTCCTACCGTTAGTTTGACCAGTTGGCATGAGTTGACCGATGACGTGACTCGTTAAGTGACATGTAGTAGACCAGGTGGCAACACATGGCAAGTAGATGACATTTAGGCGACACATCAGCTGACACGTGCACCTCATGTGCATGGCATGCAAGCTTAAAAAAAAGAAGGCAAATTAGCGACGGCAAAAATTGTCGCTAATAGCCTATACCGTCGCTAATGTCAAAATTACTGCTCCTGTATATCTTTACCGACGGAAAAAATCATCGCTAATAGCCTCAATTCAATCGCTAATTTCCTCTATTTAATAGCAACCAAAATATAATTACATGAATTCTATCATTTACAATTCACATCTCATAAAAATAATAGTACAACCTTCAGAGTGTCAAAATTCAACAATCTATTAAGTAAAAAAAAAAGCAAGTCATACTTAAAAATTTAAGTTGACTACTAATAACAAATGCTACAAATTTAATTATTTAAGAAAATTTGATTACTAATAACAAAATTTAATTCTCTTATTCTGATACAAGGATTCTAATATGATTTTAATCCATATAAAGAGTCATAATTGGCACAAACTATATATTAAAGCAGTAACTATGAGCAGTTAAGGACACTATTGCAAGCATATACATGAAAATCATTAATTAATCAACAATAACATGCTGCTCATGATTTAGCTACTCCCAATAATTGTTATCACACATTCATCTAAGATTCTCCATCATCATGGCAATTTTTCGTTACTTGTAGCAGTTCAGGATCAATCACTTGCATTGTATTGGTGGGGAAAGTTGATTGCACCCATTCAATTAGACTTTTCTCTTCATTCTTGAAAATGTCATCAGAACTTTTGCTAGTGAATAACTCTAGTAAGGTCACTATAGAGCTGTAAACATGTCCAACAGTTGATGGTTTTGCTCCTAGGCCGTACTCTACATGCGTTAAGAAAAGTAATATTTAGTCTTCTTTCAAATTATACTTTATGAATGAAACCATAACTGAACAAAGATTAAGAAACCGTAAATAAAAACATAAATTAAATCCATCAATGAATAAGCCCAAAAAAAATTAACTCATAATTTTGTTAAAAAAATTGTTAACAGAGACATGCATCAATGATGTTTACCAAGGACAAAGAATTCCAAAAGATGCATGATACGAGATAAATAAGGTGTCTCTCAAGCCTACAAAAGATTACCCAGAAAAAGCAAGTGGTATTCAATTTGAATTCTTTAACCATTAAGTTATTTTTCTTCCTGCAATTTGCGTTTATTGGTCTAAGACTGAATGTTTCCAAGAGTCAATAAGACTTGCATGATTTAGATAAATCAAACTTATCGATTTCTCTGAATTAATCTAGAATTTTAAGAATTCAATTCTTTCAGAATCCGTCAAAGATTGAGGTGTGCTCTTTTTAAGCTTATTCCCTCCTAAATTCCCACCTTTTTATCTTGAATTCTCCATTTGAGCTTTAAAGGCCATACCAGTTTTGGTATTTAAGCTATTTTAAACCACCACACATTAGCCTAAATATCATTGCTAATTTTCATCATTGTCCATCAATTACAGTCATATTAAAAAAAAACTAAACTTTCCTATCAACAAAACAGAGAAATTTGGAATTAAAACATCCATTTCCCTAGAAAATTCCAACAAATTATGAAAACAAAAAAAATTACTTTGAGTTGATCATGTTTAGCCTTTTCTAACGGTCTCACTTTCATCACAAAGCTTATCAAAGAACAAAAACCTTCGGAGGCTATACTTTCTGACGAATCTGGATCTAAGCAAACAAAAGACAGAGCGGCAACGCTACTGAGGGACAGCTGAACAATGGAATCATAAGGGCGTTTGTGCTTGCTATCTCAGGTAGAACAAGCCAAAACAAAATAGGAAATAGCAGGAACAATAATGGAAGAAATAAAGGGAAAATGGAAGAAGAGGCTCTCTCCCTAGGCCCGATTCTCAATCGAGTTACGAAAGCGCACAGTGGTGAAGGATGTGATGGTAACCATCAATGCTCTACAATATCGATATTTCAAAGAATCTGATGCTATCCCTTAAGAGCAGATCATCATTGGGGGAGGAAAGGCGGCTAAGGGTTTTAGGAGAAATCGATGGAAGGTTGAAGAGATTAGGTTTTTTTACCCTAATTTAACTAGGCACGTGAGGAGCACACGGGTCTGCCACATGTTGCCTATGAGTCATCTACTCGCCATGTCATTCACCACGTGTCGCCACCTAGACTACCACATGTCACTTAACGAGCCACGTCATCGGTCAACTCACGCTAACTGGTCAAACTAATGGTAGAGGTACCATTACACCAATTTACAAACATCAAGGTCAACATTACACACAAAGGAACTTTAGGCGGCCCTACATTGCACATTTTAGAATACTTCAAGAACCAAATTACACCTTCAACCTTTATATTTAAAATTTATGTTTAATTTTTTAATGATTAATGATTAATCGACCATATTTAACGATTAATCATTTAGCAATTAATGAATTGACTACGATAACAGTTTAAAAAATACTGGGTTGTTATTGGGTTACTTTGCCTGACTCCTGCTCCGAGGTTTCCTGAAACAATGAAGCTCCGATGGTCGATCCCGTAAAGGAACTCTTAGATGGTCAAGTCAGTAAGGGTAAAAGAGAATAATCTCGGTAAAGATTGGCTAAGAGAGTTCCATACCTGGGGATATTGAATATTTATAGAGAAAAGACTTCTACTCTACCTTAAAAACTTGGTTGCCATCGGAGTCCTATTTGAGAAAAGAGTCATGCCTGAACATGAATACCCATAATAGGGAGTACAATTAGGATTTATATCCTAACTAGGACGTAATCTGGAAGGCGCCACATAGGCCCCAAATAGATCCTGAGTGGTCCAAATATCTAAATACCCAAACCTTAGGCCCCGATCTAGGCCCAGTCCGGTTATCATAGGTCCCTCCGAAGTAAAAAGACATTTATGTCGAGCTAAAATAGCCGAGGACAAGCTCGTACTGGTATATCTAAACCCTTGATTGAAGTGATAAGTTGTTTTGTTCCTTGCACCAACTGTAATTGCAGAAAAAATGTCCCTTCGATCTCTGCAACTACTATAATGTCATCATTACCTTTCTCGAATCCTGGGTACTTAGTTGTCATTAAAGTTAATTTCACGTACTTCAGTGAAATCAATATCATTCCTCCATTTTCGATCCAACGGCTCGTCACTACTATAAATACCCTCTCCATTTCTTTATTTCCACCTTTTTGCTCTCGCTTTTCTACAACTTTGATTCTCAATCCTCTTCTATTTGATCTCCTCCTTTGCATTTTGATTCCTTCATCACAGCTTGAAGTTAGTTCCTTAGAACTTCCCCTCTTCAATTATTTTCTTTCTATTATTTATCTTGGAGAAATGAGTGAATCGATAGATTCCAGTAAAGTTAGGATTTCTGAAAACCTGTTAGATGATAGTACTCCGAGCACCTCTACTTAAAGCTCTTCTACTGATGACTCCCATATAGAGCTCCCTTCTTTTCAAATTCCTTTCGTTGTCCCTGAATTAGGAGTTTGCCATCCATTAAATATTCCTACCAATGAAGCTCCTAAGCTTGGTCAGCCTAGACCTAAGAGACCTCCTAAGGCTAACCCATGAGTGCTTGATATTAGTTCTACTATCAAAGTTATTAAACTAGCCAATATGAGAGCTCGATTAGGGATGCCTTCCCAATATGAGCTTCTAGCTCCAGACTCCTACATAAGAGCCAATACTAACTTTAATGAAAAAAACTAGTAGTTTTTTAGGCTGCCATTTATGCAAGAGCCACTTTCCTCTTCACGTGCTTCGAAACATCTTTCCTAAAATATTATGACCTCATCGTGAGTCAAGTGCACCCAAATGCCTGGTTCACACTAACTACACTTCAAATATGGACTGATAAGAATGCCATTAATCTCTCGATTCATCTTTTCAAGGCTACCCACATTGTTGGATTCTGTAACATGATAGAGGATCATTGTTACATTCAAGCTTGACCTGGTTATGGGGTCTTCACAGGGAAATTAGACTCCTTGAAGAACTAAAAAAGTAAATTTTTTATTGTAGAGAGCAACTATGACTTTCCTTTTAGAACCTCCTGGGGCTCATTTGTGAATTGCAATGATCAGTATTTAATATTAACTTCAGAAGAATAGAAAACCTTAACACAATAGAGGGAGCTCACCCGAAAAAATATTTATATTTATGATTTTTTGTACCCGAAGTCCTCCCTTGAATCACTTAGTGAGATACGAGGTATTTTTCTTTTTCTTTTTCTTTAACGTAAGAATCTAATTTTTCTCTCATCCTATTTGTATCTTATAATCATAAAGAGGGCGAGAAAAGCATCCTTCCATGAAAAATTCAAGGCGAAGAAACAAAAACCTAGTAAGGCTTCTGGGGCAAGCCGACGTGGTGGTCTCTTATGTGCAAGCCAAGACTTTCGAGCTGGTAGCTCAAGTGACACCGGCCTCTACAATTGGAACTCTTTCTCAACCTAGTCCTACCTCAGGCCCAAGTCTTCCTACTCCTCCTATGAATTCGAGCCCTTCTGATCCTACTACGATCACCATCTCTGATACTTCCCTAACCTCTAAGTCTTGCAGTTCACCATGAATGAGCCATCCTTTAATTATGTTGCCAGGCCCTTCGTTTGATCGGGTTCATAAAAAAAGCCTCTGATCCATCGAGCTAGAGCGAGAGAGTTTTCCAGATAATAGAGGAGGTTCGGGGGATGTGGCTGCAGAACAAGAATGCTTACAGCTCCTCTAACCCATACTTTAATAGTTTTTTGCTTTTTGCTGACTTGCATTCCGGATGAGGTGTCATCCTTTGTGAATTTAAAAGTGGATCACCTCTGTGCCGTTATGAGAAGGCACCAACTAGAGATATCTTTTCATACTTAGGACTTCTCTATTTTTTTGACCTAGCTTCGTGCACTGGCTAATATTTCTGTGTAGAGTTTGGTATTGTCCAACGCAGTGATTGGGAAGATTTTTAGGCTTCTGAGGCTACTAAAGGAGGAGAAAAAGATCTCCAATGAGCTCGAAGGAAAGTTAAAGGAGGCTCAGACTATAGCCTAGGGCTGAAAAGATCAAGCCTCTGTTTTCGAGGTTAAGGCTAAGGAAGCTGAAGAGTCCTCCAAGAAGTACACTGAGAAGTTGGTTGCTGCTAAAGAATCTATTGCCAAGGTTAAGGAAGAGCTCCAGACATCTTCTGCTAAAGCTAAAGAGGAACCTCAAGCTTCCGCGGTCGAGCTCGAGAAGTGTCGAGCTGACAAGGCATCACTAGAGGGCAATTGTGCCAAACTGGAGAAAAAATGGATGACCTCACAGTAGATAAGGCCATCACCTATAGGAACAAGCTTATTCAAGATATGAAGAGCCAGTTTCTTAATGAGGATTTGTCATAGCTGGAGGAATTTGAACCCAACGAGGAGTAGTTCAGGCACTCTTTTTTTTTTACTTCTTTTGTAATGAATATCTATTTTTATACTGAACTTTTTCTTTAAAGTGAATATACAAAGGATGTGACTTTTTTTATTACAATTTGTTAAATTGGGTCATCATACTTGATCAATCTTTATACTTGTTTTATTTTCAATTTTTTTCATTGTTGACGATCCTAACCAATGTCCTCGGCTGGGTTGCTAGCTTGGGCTCTAAAAAAACAAAGTTATTATATCGAGCCCGAACCCAGTTAGACTATCCGAGCTTCGTACTCATTATAGCCGTTCAGGCCTATTTTTTAGACAAGTTATTTTCGTCCATTTAATCAAAGAAATTAATAAATAAGCAAAGTGATGAGATCACCCGTAGAATTAAGAGGCCTGGATGGACTAATTATTATTAATAAATATGCTCGAGACTTAAGCTACCAAGCTGAGCTTTTATATAACATTCATGGTGTAAGTGCCGCATTGAAATGAATTACATTGTGCTCTCGGTGATATGTTATTTTTTTAGCTGATAGAGTTATGTTCATAGCGATGTGTCGAGTGAGCTAGATGGCTCATGGCAATGTGCAGATTTGAGCTGAGAAAGGGAAGCTCGTTGCGATATGTCGAGTTGAGTTGAGTGAAGTAGCTCACAGTGATGTGCCAATTTGAGCTAATAAGAGCTTGTGGCGATATATCGATTTGAGCTAAGGGAAGGAGCTTGTGGCGATGTGCCGATTTGAGCTAAGATAAAACTCGTGGCGATATACTGAGTTGAGCTAAGTAAAGGAGCTCGTGGCGATGTGCTGCTTTGAGCTAGGTATGGGCTCGTGGCGATATGCCGATTTGAGCTACTGATGATTCTTCTTTAAGTTGGAAATATTCTAAGAGTGTGGCAATATCTTTCTGAATATATCTTTGAGATGATAACCTCTAAAGTTTACCACTTCGTGTATCTCGTATGGGCCCACCCAATTTGGGTTTAATTTGCTTACCCTTGCCGCAGTTTGGGCTTCGACAGCTTTCCTAAGAACAAGTTCGCTAACACGTAGAGTTTGAGGCCTTAACTTGTGACTGTCATAAGATGCCATCCTTTGCTTGTATGCTACAGCTCAGATCTATGCTTCTTCTTTCTTCCCTTTCCGAGTATCCAGATGATAAAACAACATATCACTATTGGTTTCTTCATTGTATAGGTCAAACCTTGCATTTGGCATTCCAACTTCGCAGGGAATTACAACTTCCACTCCATAAGTTAGGGAGAATGGGTTGCTCTAGTTGCCGACCAAGGTAAAGTTCGGTACTCCTAGAGTATGTTATTCAGCTCGTCCACCCAGAGGCCTTTAGCCTCATCCAGCCTCTTTTTTAACCCCAACATAATTGTTCTATTGGTTACCTTGGTCATACCATTCGATTGGGGATGATAGACTAATGTGAACCTTAGCTCAATGTGCAGTTCTTCATAGAAGTTCCTGAAGGATTGACAATCAAACTATTTTCCATTATTAGTAATGAAAGTGTGCGGGATACCGAACTTGGTAATAATTGACCTCTGGAAAAACTTGATTATGCTCGCTGGGGTAATGGTTACAAGGGGTTTTGTCTCCACCCACTTGGTGACATGGTCCACCACTACTACAAGGAATTATCTTTGCCCTGCTGCTATTGGAAAAGGCCCCAATATGTCTATCTCCCATTGTGCGAAAGGCCATGGGATATAAATATGAGTTTGCCGAACTGAACCCTAGTGGATTATCTTTCCAAACTACTGGCATTTATCAAATTATCTAAATAGACCCTTGGCGTCATCTTCTATTTTTGGCCAATAATAGCCTTGATAATAGCCTTGCAATAATGCTTTCCGAGCTATCGCCCGAGTGCCTTCATGAGCACCATAAATGCCTTCGTGAATTTTTTTAAGGACATAGTCGCCTTCCTTCGAGATTAAGCACGGTGATCATGGGTGCGTGTATGATTTTCTATATAATTTATAATCCATAATAGAGTACAAACCGAAACATCGAACTAACTTTTTGTCTTTCACTTAATCATTCGAGAGAATGCCGGAGTCTAAAAACTAGTAGATCGGCAATCTCCACCTGTCCATCTGCTCGTTCATCTGGACTGAATAAGTTTCATACGAGGGTTGTTCAATGATCACCCAAATTATATCTTCCAATAGTATCATACCATTTGACGATGCTTGCTTGGCTAATGAGTTCGCTATACTATTTTCTTCCCTAGTTATTTGCTCTATTGCCCATGAGCTTCCCCCTTTTTCCAACATGGTAAGCTAAATGGATATTAGATACCGATACTTCCTCATAGATTGCTCTGTAGTTTCAAACTTCCCTGACAACTGGTTAATGACCAATTAAGAGTTAAAGTGAATAATCAAGGAATCAAGCTTTACCTCGATGGCAAGTTGTAACCCAAAATTGAGTGCCTCATATTCTGCAATATTGTTAGATGCTGGAAAGGATAACCTAGCCATTGCTCGTATACATATCGTACCCAGGCTAGATAGCATAACACCTATTTCGGTGCCCTCTAGTGAGACTGCTTTGTCGACGTATAACTTCCATGCTACCTTATTTGGCTCTTGTGGGGAAGCATAGAGTTTGATTATGAAATCAGCCAGAACTTGTGCTTTCATTATTGAACAAGGCTTATATCTAACATCAAATTCCCCTAAATGGGCTTTTGTATTACTTTTTTGAGGGGGGTGTTGGTCCAAACAAATACCATTTATGCCAAAAATAAAGCTGTAATTTTACTGCCAAGGTGATTAAAGCCAAAGCTAGTTGCTCAAGGATAGGGTAGCTTAGTTTGGCTCCCCGAAGAACTTTATTGGTATAATAGATAGGGAACTGCTGAGTGTCCTCTTCTCTAACCAGGATCGAACCCACAACTCCCTCTGAAACTAATAAGTATATGAACAAGTTCTCGCCCTGTGTGTGGCTGACTAAGTAACAGAGGCAAACTCAAAAATTGCTTCAAGGCTTCAAAGGCTGATTGGCATTTCAAACTCCATTCAAAATTCTCCAGGTTTTTCAAGGCCTTGTAGAATGGAAGGCATCGCTTAACCGAATAGGAGATGAATTGACCCAGGGTCGTAATCTTTTCATTTAGTATATGTACCTCCCTAATCATCTTCGACAGTTCTATACTCAAAATGGCTTCAATTTTCAAAGGTTTGGCCTTTATCCCCCTTTTTGAGATCATGTAGCCCAAGAATTTGCCAGATCGAACCCTAAAAGCGCACTTATCTCAATTTAGCTTGAGCCCAAATTTCCTAAAGGTAGTGAATGTTTCTTTGAGTTCCTTATGCAAGTCTGATGGGGTTTTGCTTTTGACAATCATATCGTCCATATACATTTTCATATTTCGACCTATCTGGCTTGCAAACAACTTATTCATTAACCTCTGATAAGTAGCCCCTACATTCTTAAGTCCAAATGGCATTATCCTGTAGCAGTAAGTCCCTTTGTGGGTTATGAATATTGTTTTCTCCTCATCCTCTGGACTCATTGTGATTTAATGGTAGCCTACTGAGGCATCCAGAAAGGTTTACTCTTCAAATCTAGCCATCGAGTCTACTAACATATCAATGTTCAGCAAGGGGTAGCTGTCTTTTGGGCAGGCTTTATTCGAGTTTGTGAATTCCACACACATCATTCACTTCCCATTAGATTTCTTTACCTGCACCACATTAGCTAACTAGTCTGGGTAAAGCACCTCTCTAATGAACCATTTCTTGAGCAATGTGCTTATTTCTTCATTTATCATTATTTATCTCTTTGGTGCATGGTTGTGCTTCTTTATTTCACTGGTTTGCAACTGGACTGGATGTTTAAAGAATGAGCCATTATCTCAGGCGAAATGCCGATTATATTCGAAGGTTTCCAAGCGAAAACGTCCGTAAAAGACTTAAGAACATCCTATAATGGCTTTATTTATGAACTTATCTTTCTTGAGGCGATCTTCACCACCTTCCTGGGAAATAACTCGACCTCCTATAAGGTATCCACAAACTAAGCTTTTCGGGTCAGGTCAGATCGGACATCTAGTGCATCCATTGGGAGCGCCTGGTTTGCCTCTTTTAACATAGTAACATACGTCTCCCAAGCTACTATTTGGTTTCCCCAGAGTATTGTTGTTCCTTCTAATTTAGGACTTTTATAATCAATTTTTGCATAGAAATGTAAGCATCTACAGTAGCCAACAGAGGTCGGTTGAAAATTGCATTATAAGATAATGACATATTTACTACCATAAAGCATGCTATACATGACCTAATCGTGGACTCATCTTCGAGCTGCATGTTTAGATTGACTGATTCCACCTTGACTGGTTGCCTAGAGATACCGATCAAGAAAACTATGACTTCCTCCATCAGGCTTCGCATGCCTAAGGCCTTTTAGGCTTACAAAGTAATCAGGTTAACTGCACTGCCTGTATCCACCAGGATCCATTGTACTAAAAAATCTTCAATAAGTGCTTTCACCACTAAGGCGTCATTATGGGGTTGATGCACGTGCTTCCCATCTTTAGCCAAGAACTGGACGACATCTAACGTGGCAGGCGGACTTCCCCTTTTGAAGAAAACCCCTTTTGCTTTGCACTTTTTAGAATCTCTAAACACATTATAGTGCTTCCCTCCTACTATTACGTGGATTACCCCAATCGGAGCTCTCTTGCTACTGCTCCCTTCACCCCTGCCTGACTGCCAAGGTGGTGTTCGACCAATGTCACCCTTATTCCCCTTCACAAACTGCTTGAGTTTGCCCTTCTTTATTTGGTATTTGATTTCTCTCTGAAGTTATATGTAATTATTGGTCTTATGCCCCTTATCTGCCCTTATCTTTGCAAAAAGCACAGTATAGGCTTTGGTGTCTGCCTGGATTATCCCTTATAGACTTTGACCATTTTATGCCATAATTCTTCTTTATTCAGGATAAGCCTTGGGCGGGGGATGTGTTGAGTTCGATAAATTGTTCTTTGTTGCAGCTTCTCGAGTATGGCTTTGAGACCATGTAAGCTTTGTATGACCCCCTAATAGTTCTTGACCCGCTCTTCCTCGAGCCACTCCTCTCCTGATCTAATCCTCAAGAGGTTTCGTTGACAAATTCTTGATCTCTATATATGAGTCTCCTTGTCTCGTCCATACGGATGTACTTGTGAGCCCTGGTCATCAGCTCAGTAAAGTCTGTTAAGGGTTTTTTGTTCAAGAAATCACTAAAATCTTGGCACCTCATGTTCCTACTTAGCGCATTTATGGCGACCTTTAGGTTTAAGTTTTGAATGTCCATTAATTTCCAATCAAACTCGTCTAAACTGAGAAAATTAAAAAAATAAATAAAAGAAATTATATATATATGCATGAGATGATTCAAAAAACATATGTGTACAGGCATTATAACGTTATCATGGACCCAGTGTTTTTAAAATGGATTCCGACATTAAATTAGACTGCCAATTAGGTCATGGTTGAATCAATTCTATCAATTTTTTTTTTATAAATAATATAAGAAAAAGTAAGAATAAATTCAAATATCATATTCATCCAGTTAAACTTGCAATTCTATGGACGTATCAAATTATTAAATGAATCAATCACTCGCCTAATATGATTAATTTCCTCAAAATATTTAAGGAAAAAAATTAAATGAATAAAGAAAATAAAATCAAAAGACAAATAGATTTGAATGATTGGGACTGAATACAAATTTGCTTCTAACTTTTTTTTTCATTTTTCATATTAGATTTAGGAGAAATTTGAATTAGTAATTTTTCCATCAAAAAAGAAAATATGTTAAAAGCAATAAAAGAACGTTTATGTACATATTCCGTAAACATATGTTAAAAGGGTAACTTATATCATTAATTATGCAACTATAATTCTTATAACAATTAACATTTCTAATTTTTAATTTATAATAAAAAAAATCCAAGTTTAATTTATATAACAAAAAAAAATTGTTATTGCAGGTTTATAGACCGTACTTTTTGATATCAATTAAAGTGAGTCAACTGTATACTAAAAATTTCAAATCATCTAAAAATAATTACTGAGATCTTAAAATGATTTTGGATACAGGATTTTAAAGTTTTCTACTAATTATCTAACTGGATTTTAAAGTTTTTCAAAAAAATTATTTAGAAATTTAATACGACCAATAATAAAATTTAATAAATATATTACTGAATTCTTATTTACTACATGATCTAAATGAAAACAATCAGAGAATTGATAATCACTGAATATCAAAAATTTAACAGTTTAGTTAAATTATTTTTAAGGCATTAAAAGAAATAGTTTTAAGGCAGAACGTTTTTAAGAATTATTATTCAAGAAAATAGAGAATTGAACTTTGTTGTAAGTTTTCAATAGTTTAACGAATATAAAATTTAAAAAAATCAAAATCTTAAAACTTAAACTCTAAAATAATTTTAAGATCATTAAGCAGTTTTATAAGTGTGCTAAAATTTCTGGTTTAAAAGTCTAAAGTATTAACCTGCAAATTTGCCTAAAGGGATTTTTTTGTTACATAAAATAAAATTGGTAATTTTTATGTTGAATATTTGACTTTCTTCATTCAATCTCCTTCTTCACTTCATCTGGATTCACTAGAATTTGAGAACACTTATCGAGTTTGAGAAATATTTATCATTTCATCGGAAACTCGAGATCAGATATTTTTAGTATCTACATAGACTCTTCTGTTTGATTTTAGTGTTTTCATAATCCCTATCTTTGTGCTTCTCTTCTTTATCTAATTTTTAACTTTTTCTCGGATTTTTTCTCTAAATCATTTAAAATTCTTTAAAGCAGAGCAGCCTTTGCTCAATCTCCTCTACGGTCTCACCATTCTTTGTGTTCAAGAGTAAGAATCTTCATTTTCTTTTATGATGAGTTTAAGCAAATGCAAATGGAAATTTCGATGAATTGGGGATTCAGTTTTTATGTTTTTGCAGTTTATTTCAGTGCCAAAAGAGCCATCTGGACCAGTGATCTTCGAAAGAAGGTCCTTTTCTATATGGTTTCTTCTTTTATATTGTTGTTTATCATTGGTCTATCTGAATCAATTTGACTGTTTGGTTGTGCACAAAAGAGAGGCAAAACTTTTCATCTAGACAAAGCTTCAAAGCTTAATCACCAGCAATAATCGTCAAAATCGGTGATTATAGGCTTCAAATTGAAAGCCGATCGATTCTTCACAAATACCTTCCTCTTCTCGTTGCTTCAACATGGCTTTGAAACAGTGTAGTAGCGATGGCAAAGCCTTCAGCGGCAGCAGCTAATTTCCTGGCAAGGGTTTGGCAGAGCCACTCGTAAACCTAGCATTCTGAATAACTTTCTCTAATTCATTTCTACTCAAGCCCACAAAGGGAACAGTAATAATGAGTGTGAATTAGGGTTTTGAAAAACCATGAGATAGGGATTTCAGAAATGGTAGAAACAGAATTGGGTTAGGGCTTTGGAAGTTCCGTTGCTGGCTGTACATGTGTATGTGCCGCAAATCATGCGTAAGAGAGAAGAGATTTGCGTTAAAACGCAAGAAGAAAAAAGTATACATGTAACTGCAATTTTGCAGCTCTTATTATGTGTTAACATTACTGGAAATTTATTCAGCTTTTTGAATCTTTTTCTTCGTGTCGTTTGATTCATACTTTGAAATTTTTTGTATGCTTCTACTATGCAACTCTCTTCTCAAATCTATTTCTTCCCTACAAATGGAAGATCACCATGTTAGTGGAGAAAAAAAAAACCATATAGAAGCAAGAAAGGCAATTAATTTTTAGGGTAAAATTAACACAAGTTGAAAAACATGTAATTAAATTTTTATAAAGTTAATTTTTTTTCTCTAAAAATAACTCTTAGCACGTGAAAAATGGAATATCGTTTTAGATTTTTATAAAATTGAAAAGATATATTTATTTGCGTTCTATGTTTAAGTCCATAAATTTATTTGTACTAAAGTTTTTTTTTTCATTCAAAATTTTTCTAAAAACATATCAGAAATAGTATCTGTCTGCCCATTTGCATAATAATATTAATGGCATTACAAAAAATACGTAGATGAGATAACATTTTCATAAAAATTTTAAGGAAAATAAACTCTTGAATCCAAACATTGGAATCACATTAACACCTTTTCCTAGTTTGAAAATCATGTTTTAGATATTTCCATAATTTTTAGAACCATATATAGGGGGAAAAAAGAAGTAAAGATATAAATTTTAAGAGTTAGAAAATTAACCATGGTATTACTGAAATTGAACTAGTTAAAAATAAAGTAATTAAAAATAATTTTATATTAAATATTCCATTGAGCTTAAAAAATAATATAATAAAAAAGTTGAAAATAAATTATTAAAGTGAATATATTTAATTTAATCATTATTTAAACTATAATTTATAGTTGAATAATTTTTTAAACATGATTATTACATTAATATTTTTTATATCTATCAATACTTTGAAAATTTTATTATAAAAATTATAATATGAAATATATTAAAATTTATATTTTGAGTGATTTTATCTTTGACCAATTCAACCTTGATAGTACCACAGTTGAATTTTTAATCTGTAAATCTCTATTTTTACTGGTTATTTGTATGCTACAGTTTTGAAATTAAAAATATACTAATATATTCTCAACGTTTGAATTCAGAAATTCATCGGCCCTAAAAAAAATTCATTTAAAAATTGTCCAAAATTTTAAGAAAATAGTAGAAAATGTTTTGAAAATTTTTTGAATAAAAAAATCCTTTAAAATAAATAAATTGCTGAACTCAACCTTTCACCTTTATAAAATTTAAATCACATGTTTATGACTACGCAACCCTTGGAAAATAAAAATTTAATCTGACAAGTGATAAGCACTAAATGATACCATAACAATTGCGACAATAGCAAACTCGAAAGCAGCTTACAGCTTGCAACACTTTCAAGGTAACATCCTCTTATATATATATATATATATATATATATATATATATATATATATATATATATATATTTCTGCTGTCAGATCCTTGATTAGTATAATATAACTATCTAAACCCAATTTAGTCAATTTGGCACTTATTTATCTCTTTTGGCAATTTCTATTTTAATTAGAGCGAGCAGTGGTGGATCATATGACCACATCATACTTTAATAGATGCAAAATTTAATTTTGTATGTACGTGTACTGCATATCTGTGTAACCCTTGCGAGAAAATTGTACTCTCCTATCTTAAGATAAGAGTTATTTTTGCCTCTTATACACATATTAAAATAAAATATTGAATTATTTTAATTTTATAAAAAAATTACTAATAAATTATATCTATCTTTTGTTAAAATAATGGTAATAATATACCAGTACGATTTGTCCCCGGGTCCTAAAAGTCTCAAAATCACACTAAAAGAATTCTAGGCTCTTTTTTTCTTTTTTTTTTTTTTAATAGAAGGGAGAGTATAATTAGGTTTAAATTTAAAATCTTTCACAATATGTAAATCAACTAAAATATCTTATTGAGAACAAATTCTGGGCTCTTAATTCATTTTGAATTAGGTTTTTTTTTGGTTCTGTTTCAAGAATCTTAAAGCTGATTTTTTGAATTATCACTTAATTTTCTTTAAACTTTTTGGGGTCGAATTGTTGAAATAATAGAAAAAAAGGGTCAAATTTATTTCTAAATTATGTAAAATAGTATAATGATGTTCTTGAACTATATTTTGCTTTAAAATGTGCATGTTGTTATTAAACTGACTTACATCTGTTCCTATTTGTTGTTAATAAATTGTCCATACTTAACATTACTGTTATAAATGAGTGTAGATATAAACCACTTTAGTAATGACACGAGCATTTTTGAATAAAAAATATTTAAAACCAAATATATATCATTTCATATAGTTTCAAACATAAATTAATTTGTCCCTGATATCTAGAATATATATATAATAAAAAGCGTATTAGGATATTACATCTCCGTGTACCATATTTGTTACCAAACTTAGAACTTTTATAGTGACCAAATTGATGATTCCAAGCTGATGGAGATCAACTCAAATGGTGAAGATCTTGTTTTGAGTGTTTGGATTCCTAGAAAATCAGAAAAAGTGGAGGTTAGCAAGTCAAGGAGTAAGATGGGGGCCTGTCTTAACCCTCCAATGCCTGAGATAAGTATGTGTTTTTCTTTTTCTTTTTCTTTTTTTTTTAAAAAAAAAAAAGAAAGAAGACAGTGTGTGTATATATGTGAACTAGAATTAGAATTTGGCTTGATCACTCGCATATTTTTGTTAGTATAATTTTAGAAAAGATATTTACAGTATCCAATATTGTGATAAATAAAATAATTTACACAATAACATTTTTAAATGGATAGAAATGTCAAAAAAATTCCAGATTTAGGTATTTAAAATGAATTACAAAATTGTTGATAAATGATAACAACCTAACTCAAAGCTCGGTTAAGCGGTCCATAGTAACCGAGCATATCGCTCAATCTGGACTTCCGCAAATCAACCAAAGACCTGAAGCACTCGGACTCTCAAACCAGGCCACAGTTCAGTTAAGAACGTGTTCCGAAAATACCTCCACCGCGATGAACAAACAATTACCACTAATTCATGTTTTCCTCGAAAATCATAGAAAATGGGTTAGTGGCCGAAAAGAACGGGAACCTCCTCCCATTATCTCCTCCAAATGTACTAACCCCTCCTATAAAAAGAGAAAAAATAGGTATGAAACGGTTACCCAGTCTTTTACTAGAAATTTCCTCTCTTTTACACAGAAATCCTAACTTGACCGTCGGAGACTCCCTAGTTGGAAACCAACCGGTCCTTTATTTCTTTTTGAGGTGATCGCAAAGAATTTGCTGCTTACTTGACATGTCATCATTTGGAGAGGTTAGCGTGAAACATGGACCTTTTTCCAGACCTCAACCCAAATACTTCCCAACAGGAAAACCAAATAGCCAACCCCACTCCGCCTGGAATGCAACAATTTCTTTCTCAACCCAACGATACCACCTCTGCTTCCCCAGCCATGGTAATCCCAAATATCACTCCCAAAATTATCCCTCAGACCACACAATCCCTCATCGCCGCACTATCAACCATCATCGCTCAGGCTCAACCTCAACCTCTACCCACACAAAACACCAACCTACATCGGGCTTCGCAGCCTCCTGCTCGATAACCCTTCTCACCAGCCCTACCCCAAAATCCTAACTCCACCATTACCCTAACTATTAAGCAATTTAACCACCTCTTGGATGACCGAATCCAAAGGCAATAAAATCGGACTACACTGCAATACCAAGGCAGTTTTCGATCACCCCTCTCTCGAAAAATCTTAGCTGCGCCATTTCCCAACATTTAACTTTCTCACCTCAAAACCTATAGTGGCAACACCGATCTCCGAGCTCATATCGACCAGTTCCAGCATACAATACTGGTGCTCACAGCAGATGACTCTGCCTTGTGTAAGATATTCCAACAAACCTTGGTAGACTTAACTCAAATCTAGTTTCGCAATTTGCCAGTGCATTGTATTGATAATTTCGAGCAGTTCAGTGACATATTTGTCGTGAAATTCATGGTGGCCATTTGCTCGAACAAGGTGTTCATGGATTTAAATCTGGTGCAGCAAGAAAAGGGCAAACCACCACGGGCCTATGTTGAGAGATTTAATGATATGGCCATGGACATACAGAATCTAAACCTGGAGGTTGCCATCAATGTCCTTATCCGAAATACAAGGTGCCAGGATTTTAGTGACTCTTTGAGTCAAAAAATTCCCAAATGACTTTACCGAGCTAATGTCTAGAGCATACAAGTACATCCGCATGGATGAGGCTCGGCATCTTCGTCATGCCTCGTATAGATCATGGACATCTGAGAAGGAGGGAGGTGAAGGAGGAATAGCAGCTCGGGAAGGGGGAAATCCCAGCAAAATAAACTCAAAAAAATACCACGGTGGCACCTAGCACAACTAATTATATGCAATTACTACCTCCCACTCAGACAACTGAAGAGATGAAAGATTCATGTCCCTAACTACCTCTCATGAATAGATACTAGATTGGATGAAGCAGAACAAACAGGTTAACTGGCCGAGATCCATGAGGAAAGATCCAAACAGAGACTAGGGCCTTTATTGTGCTTTTTATAGAGATAAGGGGCATGAGACAGAAGAATACAGGCAACTCAAGCGGGAGATTGAGCACCTGGTTTGAAAAGGAACCCTAACATGGTTTATAAAACCAGATGAAAGAGGAAAGAGGCAAAGATCGTCTTCTCCTCAGCCGATCAGAAATAGAGCCAATGGCAACAGGAGGGCACCAACGGGAGTTATATATGTGATTGCAAGTGGTGAGCAACGGGACCAGTCTCGAAAAAGGAAGGCCAAGAAGGTCATATCCATCAGACAGAAGGCGAGCTCAGCCCTATGCATGATTCAGTTCTCAGCGATGTACGGGGCCCATGTTCTGTACCCATACACAGATGCCTTAGTGGTTGAAGCAGTCATTCAAGACTTCTTGGTCCAGCAAATATTAGTCGACACAAGAAGAACGATCAATCTCATAATAGCTCAGACATACAGAGCATTGGGGATATCAAACCATCGGCTTACAGAAGTCAATGTCCCCTTAATTGGTCTTTTCGAAAGACCTGTTCAGGTCGATGGTCTAGCAACCTTATCTGTATAGCTCAGAGATGACTCAGTGGTATGTACTTGCCGAGCATATTTCATGGTGGTCGATATTTCGTTGTCTTACAATGTGATATTCGCTCGACCTCTACTGGCCGAGGTGGATGCATGTGTTTCAATTAAGAATCTTGTGCTCAAAATTCCTATGAACGATGGAGTGGAAATTTTAAGGGGAAATCAAAAGAAAGCTCGGGAGACGTACTTAACCATGCTCAGAGAGGCCAATCAAGCCTTGCCTTTAGATGCAATGGATATATCCAAGAAAAAGGAACAACGGGCAGAGCCAGCAAAGGTGTTACAAGTTATCGAACTGAAGCTGGGAAAGAGAGTTCAGATATCATCTGGCAAGAATAAGGTGGAAAAAGAAGCCCTCCTTTTAACGCTTCGTGAGTTCGTCGACGTCTTTGCCTGGAAAACCTCAGACATCTAAGTTGTAAAAAATGACTTAATAGTTCACTCATTGAATGCTCGGCCAGAGTGTAAGCCAGTAAAATAGAAGAAAAGGAACCATGCACCCGATAGACAGTTGGCCATCGAACAGAAGACCGCTACTTTGCTGGCAAGTGGTTTCATCAGGGAGATCTTTTATCCGAATGGGTTAGCCAATGTGGTATTTATGAGAAAAAGCAGAGGCAGATAGAGAATGTATGTTGATTTTATAGACCTAAATAAAGCATGCACTAAGGACTGTTATCCACTGTCGAATATTGATATATCGATGGATTCTACGGCAAGATTCGAAGAGTACGCCTTTCTCGATGCCTTAGCTGGCTATCATCAGATTCCAATGGCCCCAGCAGATGAAGCAAAAATGGTGTTCATCACTCACAGAGGAACTTATTGTTACCGGGTCATGCCTTTTGGATTGAAAAATACAGGGATCACTTACCAAAGATTGATGAATCAGCTGTTCATCGAGCAGTTAGGGAGGAATATGGAGATTTATGTGGATGATATAATTATCAAGAGCCGAACCTCGGCAGGCATGTGTACCAAACTGAAGGAGACCTTTCAAAGACTCATGGATTTGGGCTTGAAGCTAGACCTTGAAAAATGTGCCTTTGGGATGTAGTCCGAAAAATTTCTTAGCTTTATGATATTGAAGCGGGGGATCGAGGCAAATTCGGAGAAAATCAAAGCAATCATAACCATGAATCCACCTAAAACAGTTTGAAAATTTCAGAGATTGAATGGAAGAATCACAGCTTTGGGCAGGTTCATATCTTGCTCGGCCAGATGATGTTTGCCATTCTACCGAGCAATTAGGAACCTCAAGAACTTTACATGGACAGAAAAATGTCAACAAGCGTTCCAGGCCTTGAAGCAGTTCCTTTCAACCCCGCCACTGCTCAGCAGACCGCTGGCTGGTGAGATTTTATACGTTTACTTTTATGTCTCAGCAGGCACAGTAAGTTTGATCCTAGTCAGAGAAGAGGAGGACCAATATTTTTATATTTATTATACAAGCAAAGTACTTTGGGGTGCCGAGCTTAATTATCCAATCTTAGAGCAGATTGCTATTGCACTTATCACAACAACGGTAAAGCTTCGTCCATACTTTCTGGTGCACACGATTGCAGTGCGTACAAACTCAAACTTAAGAAAGGTGTTACAGAGGCCAGAATATTCGGGAAAATTGATAGAATGGGCTGCTCGCCTAGGGGAGTTTGATGTTCGGTATGAGTCACAAACATCTATGAAGGCACAGATATTGGCAGACTTTGTGGCCGAGCTATATGAACCTACTTTCGAGCTTGCAAAAACATCATGAAAGTTGTATGTCGATAGAGCCTCAAGCTCGGATGGCATGGGGGTCGGAGTATTTCTGATAAGCCCGATGATAGTTCGTATTCGAGCAATGGCATGCCTGACTTTTTCAGCATCCAACAATGCAATGGAATACAAAGCCCTATGCTACAGGCTGCAGTTGGCGATAGAAGTGAAGCCAGATATCTTAGAGATATTCTCAGATTCCCAACTGGTCGTCGGCCAACTGAAAGGAAACTTTGAAGCCAAGGACGGTTTCATGATTCGCTACAAAGAACTAACCTCTGTATTATTAGCCAGGTTGGAAGAAAAAATGGGAGCATGATTGATCATTCAAATACCCCGGGCAAACAATAATAAGGCAGATACTCTTGCTAAGAGAGCTTGTCTCACCAGTCCGGTCGATAATGCAAACATCACTTCTATAACAATTTCACAACCAACTTATGAAACTTTTCAGATCCAAGTACAGGAGCCAATGAAGGGATGGTGCCTACCTATTTACCCGTACTTAATGTCAGAAACCCTGCCAGAAGACCAAACCCAAGCTCGAAAGGTAGTTCGAAAATCAAGCTTATATGTCGTGATGGATGACAAGCTTTACAGGCAATCTTTTTCCAATCCATGGGCTTTATGTGTGAGCAATGATGAAGGAGATTATATCCTTAGAGAGATTCATGAAGGGATCTGTGGAGCTCATGAAGGTGCACAGGCTATAGCTCGAAAAGCTCTCTTACAAGGATATTATTGGCCAACCATAGAGACTGATGCAAAGGCTCTAGTCCAAAAGTGCGACAAATGCCAAAGGTTTGCCAACATTTCATATCAAAACTCAGCAAAGCAAAGCCGATCCACAGTCCGTGTTCTTTTGCCCAGTGGAGGATTGACATACTAGGCCCCTTTCCCTAAGCGAAGGGATAGCAATGATTTTTTATGATGGCAGTAGACGACTTTACCAAGTGGGTGAAAGTCGAACCACTTTCCACCATCACATCGACGAACGTCATTAAGTTCCTAAACAAAAACATCATTACAAGGTTCGGTATCCCACACTCAATTATATCTGACAATGAAAAACAGTTTGATTGTCAGGTTTTCAAGAACTTTTGCTCAAAGCTGATGATCCAATTGAATTTCACTTCAATATACCATCCGCAATCCAACGAAATGATCGAGGTGACAAATAGAACTATTCGATCCGGACTTAAGAAGCAGCTTAAAGGAGCCAAAGGCCTATGGATCGAAGAACTCAACATTGTGCTATAGGCGTACCGGATGTCACCTCGTGCAGCAACAGGGTTAACATCCTTCACACTGACGTATGGTATTGAAATGTTTATCCCATGTGAAATAGGAGTGCCAGGCATCTGAACATCTTCTCCTAACATGGAGAACAGCGCTGGTCTCTTGTACAACTTAGATCGACTTGAAGAAAGCAGGGAGCTCGCACAGATATAGTCTGTAACATATAAACAATGCATGGCAGCTTACCATAACCGTAGGATCAAGCCGAAGTCTTTTTGGGCAAGATAGTTGGTACTGAAAAAGGTAGTTTCTACTCAAACAGCAGCAGGAGTAGGCAAATTGGACCCTAATTGGGAAGGATCGTACATTATTCGAGAAGTAAGCCAGGACGAAGCATACAGACTAAAGGATGTCGTAGGCAAACGGCTCTCGCACTCCTGGAACAGGCTCAATCTCAAGTCGTACTACCAATAACTCGGCATTCTTCGTGCTAGAAGAAATCTTATACTCATTCTTCTTTAATTATCCTTAGCTTTTGTTCAGATTTTTAATTGTTTCTCTATTTATTATTTTACATTTACAAGTTGTTGCTGTAATGCCCCAAAATGAATTGATTAATAATAATAATAATAATAATAATAATAATAATAATAATAATAATAATAGTAATAATAATATCTTGAGTTTCTAGAAGAAACTATTTAGACCACAAAATAAAATAAAAAAAGAGAAGAAAAAGAGTTGGGATTTCAAAAGGAAGTGTGTGTGTGGTTAAAATTAAAAAGGAAAGTAACATGTAACTTAAAAAAAACATAAAAGGTGGGATTTAAAATATGGTGTGGAATGTGTGGTTTAAATTAAAGAAGACAGAAAGAAATTAAAAAAAAAAGGTGAAATCGTGGAGCATACCACGAAATTGGAAGGACAAAAAAGAAGGGGAAAAGTGGCTACGCTACCGCCGCTCACAACGTCGGCGAGGAGGCTCAAGCTGCCACCACCCTGTCCTTCAATCTCCTTAGCGCCATCGTCCCTATTGAGGCACCGTTCCTTTTGATTTCTTCCCCACCACCGTGGCTCTCTTTCTTCTCTCTTTCTCTCCCTTATTTTTCGATGATCTTGACAGCGGTTGAGGAGGTTGACGATACCGGCGAGTCACCTGAGCAAAGGTGATCATTCCGGCACCTTCTATCGCCCTTCACTCACCGGTAATCGGCAAATTGGAGCAAAAAAAGAGATTAACATTTTGGACAAGATCTCGGTCAACTCCGGTGGTCGTTGGGAGTGTGACCACCCACCGTGGAGTCCTCGGGCCTGGATCTTCAAGCGAACACTGTTAGTGTATTTTCGGCGAAGCTCCGATGAGCCTAAGGATGAAAAAATGTAGAAAAATGAGGAGATCGACGCTAACGGGTATGTGGATACAAACTACCCTTAATTTCATATAATTTTTAATTTTATGGTGAATTTTATATTATGTAAGTATATGAATTTAGGAATTAATAAGAAATAATTTAATTTAATAATAGAAAATAATGAAATAGCATGAAATAGATGAGAATAGAAGAAGAAATTAAGTAATTAGTTGGGAAGCTAATTGGCATAATGATGCCCATGAAAGTCTTAAATGAAATATGGTGATTTATTATGAATTAAGTGCAAATATAATATTCTAGTGATAAAGATATGTGTTATGATGGAATTAAGTTAAAGATAGTATATGGGTATGAAATTATAAATAAAACATAATGATATTCATGAAGTTAACAAAAAGATATTAAAATAAATTAAGTGTTAATTGATATATATATACTAACATACATTGATGTTAGAAACATAAATAGCATAAAACAAAGTATGAAGAGATTTATGAGTGTTAAAAATTATATGTTAGTCGAATTGTATATAATGGTATATGAAGTGAATAATTATTATTAAATAGTACTTTACGTATAAAATACGTTATATTAATTCAAAGAAATATAATTAGAATAATTCGAGTTAAATAAACTTATTAACATAAAGTGCACTTAAGGTATATATATATATATATATATATATATATATATATATATATATATATATGGTAATGTAACATGGTGTGACTATATATATATGTAAACAAAAGAGAAATAAATTGATATAAACTAATGTTGTGAATTAATGTAAGATGAATAATTAATAATTGAGTTGAAAAGTAGTAGAGTAGAGCACTATGGTGCCTACTATAGTAAATGATGTTGTTGATGGAACAATGAAGGAATAATACTGAAGTGAAGTTATTAAAGATAAGGAAAATGACAGGTATCCTGAATATATATATAATGCTAATACATATGGATGATACTATTTAATGTATTTAATGATAATACTATATTTGTCCTTAGTAAAATTAGATAGGAATTGGGGTAATCGGATAAGGTTGGCATGCCAATTAGGGAATTTGTAATGCGGCGCCTTGATATGTAACGCCGAATTGGATGGCTCCGAGAGCTCTCCGGTGTATGTAATTAAATTGAGTTGTGGATTGGATGGCTCCGAGAGTTGAATCCACAATTGCATTTATATATATATGTGTGTGTGTGTGTGTGTGTGTAATTAAATTGAGTTGTGGATTGGATGGCTCTGAGAGCTGAATCCACAACTGCATATATATATATATATATATATATATATATATATATATATATATATATATATATATATATATATATATATATATATATATGTAATTAAATTGAGTTGTGGATTGGATGGCTCCGAGAGCTAAATCCACAACTGCATATATATATATATATATATATATATATATATATATATATATATATATATATAAATGTCTATATATGTGTGTGTGTGTGTGTGTAGAAATGCATATGTTTAATAGAAAAATTATGTATATTGACTAAGAAAATTTTTAAAAGGGGATTGGATGGTTCCGAGAACTCGATCCCCCAATTATATCCCGTTTATCTAGCTCGTTGTAATTCCGCTGAATTTTACTAGGGGCAAAATGGTAATCTAGTATGAAACTGAGATAAAAGAATAATAGTGACAATTTGGATGCCATAAATGTAAATAAATAGTAAATAATGTGAAAAATAAGATCAATGGGATCAGTAAGAGTAAAACTGTAATTACGTGATAAAATAAAGGTAAATTGGTTAGTTGGACCAAAAAGAGTAATAAGAAACTTAAATTGGCCAAAAAAGACAGAAAGGGGCAAGAATGTAATTAGTCAAAAAATTAAAGGACTAAATTGTAAATCTACCATCTTTGGGAAATTCAAAGAATCAAAATGTAATTTGTACATTGGAAATTCAACAAAAGTCAAATAAAGCCAAATGAGTAAGTTAATTAGAGAAAATAGTAAATTGGAATATTAATATAGCAATTAGAGAAATCAAATTGAATAGACAAGTTAAGAAGGATAAAATCATCAATAGTAAAAATTTTAAGAATCAAAATGTAGTTCGTCATCATGAGAGAAATTTTAAGATCTAAATTACAATTTATGCACTTAATTTAAATTAAAGGATAAAGGAAGTTAAACCAGTTAACATTGTGATCAAAATTAGTCAAGTTAAGAAAATGTCAATTTCGGAAAATTTGAGAAATTAATTAGAAAGAATAAATGATAAAGAAATCTAAAGTAAATTATGAATATATTAAGAATAAGTCATGGATTTATATCATAGAAGGAGATTACAAGAATTTGATTTGTGATTTTCTCTTTAATGAGGAAAGAAATGTAATCAAACAAAAAAATATATATATAGATAATAAAGATAAAGAAACGTAAAGAAGGTCAAACGACCTAAAACGAAAATAAATAGAATTGAGGACCATGAGTAGTGAGCCAGGGATCTAAATGTAATTTTTCATCCAATCGAAATTTATAAATAATTTAGTGAGGAAGGTGTTACGTATAAGAGAAAGTAAAGAGATGAAATCATAATATGATCAAAGGAAGAACAAAAATAACAATAAAATATGAATTTGTAAGATGGAGCTAAGAATGAAAATTAAAGATTAAATTGAAAGAAAATAAAAGTTCATAAGCGAAAAATATTAAAAAAAATGAGTGATAGACTAGCCGTTTGAGAAAATAATTAACGAAATATTGATCTAGCTAGATAGAAAATGTTATATTCTAATTTGAACACAAGCAAGAATTTAGTTGAAAGTATAAGAGCAAATGAGAAAATATAGGAGAATAAAGTACGTCAAAATACTAAATAGCGAATGTGAAAAGAAGATTAGTAAGAGAATAGAATTGGAACGTTACAACGAATAAACGTTGACTGGTAAAAACTCATTGTATAAATTATAATATGAACCAAAATAGAAATTTCAAATAAAGTAATAAAAGAAGGACAATTTAAACAAAGAGACAGGCAAAGACCAATAAATAATAATGAAAATTGCAGAGACAAAGTTAGTCAAATGAATAGACTTGCTTAATATAAAAGAATAATAAAAAAATTGGAAATAAAAATTTAATCGAATGAAATTTTGAGTAGTTGTATCCACCACTAAGCACACAGTTGCTGAGCGTGAGGTTGTTGACTGTGCGCAGGAACAGAAGATTTTGGGATATAAAGGAAAAATTTCGAATGGCATGTACATAAAGATATTAGGATCGCATAAATTAAGGTAGAAGTATTTTATATTTAATGCCTGGTATTTTATAATTAGAGTTATTATTGTTTTAGTAAGTGATTTTGGATTAATAGAGATATGCGTATATCTAACTAGTATCTTTGTATAATGTACGGATATATGGATAAGAGTAGGGTGTTACAGTTGCCATGATGATTTGGCTTCAATGTAAGTCCTTCAGATGATTCTGCCTGCAGGATAGAAGTTTAATGAATGACACATTTTATGTAAAGTACTTAGCAACTTTATATCACAATACGTCTGTGTATAAGGGCTAGGCATTATCGCTAAAATCGCCCGACCATATGTACGTGTTCGGCATATACTACCAAAAAACTCGCTAATTCGGCAGGCTAACTATGCCTATGCTTAAGTGCTCGGCATTATAGCCAAAATCGCCTGATCATCTAAGCAATTTTGGCACCCATCGCCAAAAAACTTGCTAACTAGGAAGGCTAACCATGCTTATCGATAAGGGTTCGACATTATAGTCAAAATCGCCCTATCATCTAAGTACGTTCGGCACATATTGCCAAAATACTTGCTAACTTAGTAGGCTAACTATGCCTACGGACAAGGCCCTGACATTATCGCCAAAATTGCCCTATGTTATAAGTAAAGTTCGGCATATATCGCCACATAACTTGATAACTCAATAAACTAATCGTGCCGCAATAGGTTCACGCCCAAAAAAAAGAGTTCGATAAATGCTGCCACACAACTCTTGGTCTATGCGAAAAATGTTCATGGTTGGTAAATTGTACAACCTCTCCCAAAGCAAACATACAACATCCTCAAGCTTATGCCCTCACTTTACTTTAAGTATTTTGACCAAACAGTCCTATGGCACATTCAAGTTCGGCATTTACATAGCCTTTGGAATGGCGTATCACATGCAAGGTATGCATCATGGCGCACTCATTATTTACATCCCCCTTTTCTGGGATGTTTCTCTTTTCAATTTATTAAGCTCGGTTTTGCAATCAAAGGCAATCCAGTTAAGCTTAAGAGCACTCACCTCGCCACATGCGAATATTTTGTTTATTCAAATATTCTTAAGAGGGTAAGACAAACAAGAATGACAAACTTAAACACAAAGTAAAATGAAAAAGAAGTTCAAATTTTCATTAAATGAAAATGTTCAGTTACAAGGGTTTAGTCCTTATCTGGATAAACATCATCCAGAAAGGATAGATCTAGTTCGGGGTATTTTTCCCTTACAATAAAAGAGATCTTGGCACTAAATGCCATACATTTCTCTGCCAGCACCTCAGCCTCCTTTTCTTCTCGTTCAGCCTTTCTTTTTTTCCACTCAGCCTCCTTAAGCTTAAGCTACTCAACTTCAGCCTTGAGAGCAAAATTGGACTCCTTCTCTCGGCCTAGAGCGGACTCCAGTTCAGGTGCTTTCCTTGAGGCCTCCTCGACCTGCTCCAGTGCCTGTCGAGCTTTCTCCTCGATTTCAACCATCTTTGACCATAGAACATCGAAGTTTGAATTAGCCCATCGATGCTTTATTATAAGGTCATTCATCTTTGCGATGGTAGCGCTAATCAACTAGGATCCCTGCCAAACATAGAAAGATCAGGCAATAGTCGAAAAAATCAACACCAAATGATAGTCCGAGGTACTTACTTTGATCTAATGCTTCTTCAAAAGGTTATCCAAGTTTTCACAGCTCAAAGAGGTGAGAGAACAGACTTCATTCGGCATGCATGAAGCAACATGCATGAAGGTGCTGAATTTCGGGTCGTTGGAGGAATACTTATCCCCCTTAGCTTTCCAGAACTCGTAAATATCGATAAGCAGCGAGCGGAGATCTCTTGGTTGCTTCTTGATTAAGCCTTGGGGCTTGGATGGGGAAGCAAGTTCGGCCATGACAATCGGAGTACCAATAACCTCAGCAGCAGAAGGCACGGGCTGAACCTCAGGAAGGGGAGCCATCACGACTTTATCGACAATGGGAGGCATGTTGAAAGAGCCTTCGACAAGCTTCTACCTTTTTGCTCTCATAATTTTAGCTGCTCGGTTCATCTTCCTCATAGCTGCAAGGAAAAAAAAAATTAAAATAATGCATCAGTATCATTGAATAGAAGAATATTGTATGTTACCTTTTCTTTGGCGAGGAAGCGGCCCTGAGCTATAGGGATCTAACAGATTCCTCAGGTCCCGCTTTTCCCTGGCCAGTTCCCTCCAGCGAGCGAGGATTAGCTCCTCTTCATCAGAGAGCCACAAATTACTATCATTACAATTCGTAAACCTCCCCTAGGTTGTCCGAACTTGAAAGTCAACCCCTGCCCTTTTCACTAAAAAATAACGGTCCTTCCACTTCTTCAGGGACTCCGGGTTCCCAGTAAACACTTTATAACCTGACCAAGCTTAGATGTAGTTGTGATCTTTTGTTCCAACTCAAAGGCCGACCATATGGGTAGCTCGAAATAGGTTCAACGTCAGGTCTATGCCCTGCTCCACTGCCCAAACTTGAAGAGCGGTCAGGGTTCGCCAAGCATTGGGGTGGAGCTGCCCTATTAATATGTCAAAATACCTCAACACGCTCATCTCAAAGTTGGTCAGGGGCAAAAGGACACTAGCCTCCAACTGCACCTCGTAAATGGTAGTCTTCCTCTTGTTAGCGAACTCTGTGTTCGCCCTCTACGAGGTGCTAGGTTTGCTGGCAAAATAGTCTAGCTCGAATATCAGTTAGGCTAGGAGGGAATCAAGTTCCTCCTTATTGATCGTTGAACTTATGCTGTCCACTCTAGGCAATCGATGCAAAGCTTTCCTTTTGGCAGAGGAGGTGACAGACTTATTGAAATTGAAGGGCCGACTTTCTTCCTCCGAAGTTGAATCCTTACTCATGCCAGGGACACTATCGGTGGGAGCATCTCCACTACCTCCCACTCTTACACTTGAAGCAGATCCTAAACTCATAGTGATGGAAATAAACTAAAAAACAAAAAAGAAATAAGATGCAAGTGAAGGAAGGATTGATAAACCTGTTGAAGGAAGCAGTTGTAGAAGGAAGTGGGGCGAAGAACAAAAACATTAGAGCCCCAAGAAATGGATTCAGAGGTTATGGATGCAGAGAAAAGAAGGAACATAACGAAAACCAAGAAAATGAAAAGCAAAAGTTTAATCGAAATTAGGGAAAGGTTTATATAGAGGAATTGGGGTGACTTTGAACCATCCATGTGGTGACAGATTCGGACTTGGGGCAGTGCATTTAAGGCGGTACACAATAACCAAAGCGTCCTTAGCCGTTACGCACGGTAAATTAGGAAGCCATAATGACCTCCAATAAATACACTCACATAAAAGCTAATGTCATCCTGTTAATTTGCAGGCGATCAGGTAGTTCTAAACGTAGGTCTCCCTTGCACCAAAATGAGGCGAATTTACATGGCCTTTGATACCGAACTTTAAAAAGAGCTCGGAAGGCACTCCAACCTAGAATCGCAACAACCAACTAATTCGGCCTAGTCGCCACGAGCTCCGATCTTATGGTATTGAATAGGCTCATTCAGCACGCACCTTCCAACTGTTGACATAAATATTGCCAACTAGGGGGGACTTATGATAACAACCTAACTCAAAGCTTGGTTAAGCGGTTCACAATAACCGAGCATATCGCTCAACCCAAACTTTTGCAAACCGACCAGAGACCTGAAGCATCCGAGCTCTCAAACCAGGCCACAGTTCGGTTAAGAATATGTTCTGAAAATACCTCCACCACGATGGATAAACAGTTATCACTAACCCATATTTCCTTCGAGAATCGCAGAAAATTGGTTAGTGGCCGAAAAGAATGGGAACTTCCTCCCATTATCTCATTCAAATGTGCCAACTAGGGATGATCAGGGGACGGGGCGGGGGCGAGGAGTGCCTCCCCACCTACTATCCCGCGCAAGGGTGGGACGGGGACCTATAGTATTTCAAGGGAAAAATTTCTCCCGTCCCCGCATAAAAAATATTTTTATTTATTAAAAAAAAATTAATTATAACTAAAATATAATATTTAATAATTAATTATAATTGAAATATAATATTTAATAATTAAAAATATAAATTTAATTACAAATCAAACAAATATAAATTTTAACAATTGATAAAACTAAAATTAAATATAATTTAAAACTAAATTATATAAATATAATTAAATTTAGTAATTAAATTTTGGGCACAGAAAAATTTCGAGGTGGGGATCACAATTTCCGTCCCCATCCCGAATTTTAAATCGAAAAATACTTTTCCCCTGTCCCCGTCCTCACGGGGGAATTTTTCAGTGATTTTTCGCCCCATTCGGGATGGTTCCCAATCGAGGACGGGAATTTTTCGTTCCATGATTATCCCTAATGTCAACCCCTCCTATAAAAAGAAAAAAATAGGTATGAAACGGTTACTCAATCTTTTACCAGAAATTTACTTTTTTTTATACAGAAATCCTAACTTGACCGTCGGATACTTTCTAATCGAAAATGCATCAGTCATTTATTTCTTTTTGTAGATGATTGTAAAAAATTTACTGTTTATTTAATCTGTCATCAATAAATAATTAAAGAATCGCTAAAGGACGATTTTATGCTCATAAAGGACAGCAGTAGAATTCTATTATGTGCAAATTTTACGCCGTAAAAGATCCATTTTAATGCTGTTAATTTTCTAAATTTCATCCTTAACCAGAAAGAGTTTAGTTGTAGGAGATGATCAAGTGATTTATTCTCAAGTTTTCTCTTTAACTTGTCGCAGCTCTGCAACATTTATAACTCTATTTTATATAATGATGAAATTTATTCTATTTATGCATAAAGTTAGGCTTACATTCTAGGTAAAGTTTCAGATTACTAACAACATTAAAATATTACCAAGTTTTGTACGTGAGCTAGTCTAACTAATCAGATTGACACTTGGCTAAGTCTGTACCATGAAACTTTTGTTTCAATCGAGAGTATTTTTTATTTTATTTTGATCGATTTCTCTAATGTAGGTATTGATTAAGGAAACATCGTACCTGCATTGGACATAGAAATCTTGATCACTTACTGCATCAACCAATAATATTTCTGTTTTTATTTTTCTGCAGAAATATTTTATTACTTTTTGGTTGTAGTGGTTGTTCCCTAAGCATTGGTAGGCTCAGTGGTCAATTAATAAAATATATTAATCTGTGATTTCAATTAAAAAATAATTAATATGTGCAAAATTAATTTTCTGTGATAATGCAGACTCCTAAATTTGTCGTATTAGAATGTTCATGTGGGCAGCTGTATGAAGCATTCGATTCCATTTTAGGGGTTACACTTAACACCATACTTCTATGAGAATATACTTTTCTGGATGTACATTTATACGTACTGGCTAATTTTTAGTTTATCTACCAGTTGAGTATTAGATTAATTCGATTTAATTTTATAAATGTTTAATAACATTTTCTATAGAAAATGATCTATTAGTTCCTGATAATTATGTGAAATACATTTTTAAAGGCCTAATTAATAGAGCCCAATAACATATGGGATTGCTCAAATTCACTAACAAAAATGTATAACGTGAGCTAGAAGATAACACAGGAAAACATAGTATCCGATTGAATTGATGGGACAGTCTGTCCTATCAGTCCACTGACACAAGGTAGCACCCACACTCTCCATCTACTTTCTGTCACATCACCGCTCACCTACTCTGACTGCCGGTTATCACTCCCCAAGGTACTCAAGTACCCCTCCAAATGACTCCTATAAATAGTCTAAAATATGATGGCTCCAGGTATTGAACTCTTGAGACTTTCTCTCTCCTTTTGTATACTCTTTGAAGTTACTAACTTAAACTTCGGAGTGCTAACGCCTGGGTCCAACCGAACACTCCCTGTTGCAGGTTCAGCCATCCGATCGACCTTTCAACTATCAGCTCCTCCTCTTACAAGATAAAGACATTTTAAGCTTTTATCATTTGATACTTTCGTTGAGAGCCATGACAGATTCAAGATCTTATGAACATACAGCTCATAGAGAGCGTAGCCGCCACAACTTGGACAAATTCGAACCTTCAAGGTTAAGAGAGAGATCTCTCAGGTCACTAGTCGGAGGCAACCCCCTCTTAAGTCTCGATGATATAGTTGCACGACAACAAGAGAACGCCCCTATTACTGTAGGTGACATATGCGTTGTACTTGGTCACCTCATTGAGAGCATGGTCCAAGCCTTGAAAATGGGAAGAACGCCCGAAACTTTCGAAGGCGATCAAGAAATGGATTTAATGGCCGAAGACTTCAAAGAAGAAGGAATAGGGGGATTTTTTTGAGAGAGCCAAGTGCTCATGATGGGAGAAACGCAGGCAAAAGAATCACGAACAAGTACGATAAGGGGAAGGAAACGATGTTTTTGAGCAGAGATGCTCCTCATATCCCCAATAGATCGTACGCCTCATCCTTTGGTGAGCAGGGAGGATGTGCGTCCAGTCACGCTTGCTTCCAAAGGATAAAAGAAGAGTTCACCCCTGCAGCGATGAGCAACGAGGATGAATGGTTTAAACAAAAACTTGAAAGGTTCGGACTGGCGAAGCCAATGAGAGGGATGTCTGAGGGGAACGATTGCAGCGGCATCTCCCCTTTCTGTAGGGAAATTATAGAGTCCGAGCTACCTCCCAAATGGAGAGATGTGGCGATGGACAAATATACAGGTAAAATTGATCCTGCCGCCCACCTTGTAAAATTTTTGACTAAAGTACAGGTCTATACCTTCGATGAAAGGATCGCCTGTAGAGTTTTTTCGACTACCTTAGGAGGGAACGCTTTGAAATGGTTCCTCAGACTCCCTCATGCATCAATCGCCTCCTTCAAGCAACTCAAGGAATTGTTCGTGATGCGATTCCATGCGCGAACACGCGCATCAAAGTTGGTCAATGACCTATGCAACCTTTATCAAAGAACCAATAAAAGTCTCAGAGATTACATTGTCCGCTTTCAAGTTGTAATGTCGGAAACAGGGGATTTAAGCATGGAATTGGCATCAAATGCTCTGGCAAAAGGCATCGCGGATCGCCCATTTGCCGAATCGCTGACAGCAAGGCCACCAAGTAGTTTTTCCAATCTAATGGAGAGGATCAAGCGACGTGTCCAGTTAGATGATGCTCTCAAATCCAACAAAATCGGGAAAACTAACGTGATGGACAGACTGCGATATTTAGATGGTTGGCTATTTAATAGAACCCTTGCTTCCGATTGAATAGAAGGGAAGCTGAAATGTTTGGTCTTCTTGAGGATTTCGAAGAGGGGAAATGAGGATGAGCAGAATAAACCCAACCATCGTAATAGTCGGTCGGCTGGGACTTCTACCCACCTCAGTGCCGATTCTCTCCAAATGCCATTGAGTGCCAAGAGAAAACATGGAAAAACCAATCGACTCAAAATGGCCAAGCAAGAGGAGAAGCAGTAGAGGTCGCGACAAAAGTCATGAGTTATCCCGCGAAGAGATCAGCAGATAATGACAAATCAGGTGCAATTATTACAATTTAAGTTTTTAAAAGGCATCTGTACTAAATTTGAATGTTCTTTTATCCTCCTGTAATAAGCGCTGGAGTACCAGCTTGTCTTAATATTACTTATTTTTTCATTTAAAGATATATTCTCAAGTGACAGCAATAAAAAAGGGCTGCAACATGCAAAAAGCTGTTGAAAATCCCAACACCATGACGCGTGCAAAATAAATGCCTCTATAAAGTAAAAATAACAAAAAAAAGGTACGTGTCCAAAACTCACAAATTTAATACTTATCATTTGAGTAAACTTATTAATTCTCCAGCAAACCGATTTTTCAGATCGAATCATTTTACCTTCCGGACCTCGAGATAAAGGCCTTGAAGGCCCATAGACCTCACCCCGATCGGACGGTATTAACGCCACCGCCAAGAGCGGATCAGAAGAACATCCATTCCCAGGAGGGGATCGGATGGTATTAACGCCACCGCCAAGAGCGGATCAGAAAAACATCCATCCCTAGGAGCGGATCGGATGGTATTAATGCCACCGCCAAAAGCAGATCAGAAGAACATCCATCCCTTGGAGCAGATCGGATGATTATTAACGCCACCGCCAAGAACAGATCAGAGAAACATCCATCTCTAAGAGCGGATCAGATGATTATTAATGCCACCGCCAAGAGCGGATTGATGTTATGGTTTCCACCGTCAAGAACGGATCGGATTGAAAAGGTGTGAAAATGCCTTGAGAAATCCTCATTTATTTGCCAACGGCGACTTTGAAAATCTCTCAAACAACGTGAGCAGATGAAAAACGAATTGGTAAGTATTTATAACATTATTTATAAGGTAATATTGTAAAATTTTTTATCTTGATCGCGTCCCGATCGATGAATCTAGATCGGTAATTTTCTAGACACTCTCGATCCCTCGATCTCAAAAATCGAATTGCGTCAAAGGGGGAACTAACGACAATATCCAAAATAAAATTAACCATAAGGCCGGCTCGTTAAAAGCTCATGAAGAGGCCTGAGGAGATTGGGGATGAAGGTCATGGCGTCTATAAACCCCCCCTCGCCGAGCAGTCATAACTCTATCACTAGGCTCGATGTCCATTCCGAGCGTAAAATAAGAAAGCCTCCCCTTGTCATAAAGTTCGTCTGCTAGGATTGACATTATTCTTGAATTCAAATTATAAGACGCTTCAATTTGATCTCCATCAACCTAGTCACCAGATTCAACATCTATCCAGATGATCGGTATCGCCATCTTAATTTCGGTCGGATAAAAATGTCTCTACCCAAATAAGTAACTTCTTGCAAGCGGATAACTCCCTTAAACTTTCAGGGTCAAAATTCCCTGCTTGGCACAACTTATTTATAATGGTTTGACGCTTATCTCAAGCCCGGGATATGAAGGACGTGTATGCCCGTTCAACATCTGTCAATTAATTTGCTAGATTTAGTGCCTATTCTGAATCCAATATGTGAAAGTTGACAACTGAGTTAGCCAACTCCCTCAAACAAATATTTGATCAAAACAATAAAATGTCATCCATTGCGCCTAATGTAATAAATTCGAGTCACAATTATTGACCAAATGGTTCGTTTTGTACATCCGACCGTATTGAGCAACTGTTGATAGAATCGTATATCACAATGCTTGAAAAAGAAAATTGAAGTTCAGGGAGTATTTTTCCCTAGCCGGTTTCATACTTTCTCCATGAATGATTTGCACGATTTTCCCCAGATAATTTAATATTTTCTTCTTAGCTGATCTTATGGTGAACATTTATTGAAATAAGAATTGCAGTCTACAGACGCGGTTGAGAGAAAGCTCCACTATTATATATTAATAATTCTTATAAAGCGGGAACAAAATCATTACAGCAAAAAGCGTTGTTTATATATTTACTATTTCTACACCAAAAGAAGGCCCTGCAGTAGCTTTAACAGAACATTTGGGAGATTTTGCTATTTTCCCGGAGGCATTCTCTATCAGCAGGAAAGTTGTAATATCGAAATTGACCTCAGTATCGACGTTCGGTTGAAGAGGATACAGAGTCCTGAGAGATTCTATAACCATCGTAGCTAGAAAGAGGGTTGAGTGAAATACTCGGGTCATTCATCTAGCCAAGATCAACCTTGGAAAAAAGCCTGTCGGCCTCATAAATTAGTCAAGACTGCAACTTTCTTAGAACATCTCTTAGTTGACCCATGATATCTCCCTTTTAGGCAGAAAGCCCTTCCTCAAGCTTCTTTCTATGCGCCATCTCCTTTTCCAAGGTAGCCTGTAATGAATCTCGCTCCCCGCGTAGAACGTCATGCTCAGACTTAGCCTTCGAACATTCAACCAATAAACGGCCTATATCACCTTTGAGGTGGTCCACCTCTTTTTGCCGAGCTTTCAAATCCTGAGAAAGACGAGCGAATTCCTCTTTCAGCTTTTCAACTTCCGATCTGGCAAGCAGAGACTCTTTTCTCGCCAAATCGTATTTGGCCTCCGCTTTCCCCCTAGCCCAATTGGAATCTTCCCATTTCCTTTTACAAAGATCAGCCATGCCATGCAGACACAAACCCCTTTTTATCAACTAAAAATTAGTAAGAGGAGACAGGTTGGGGAATCAAAAGGATAGAGGACTGCAAGACAAATGTTTGTTTAGGAATAAACATTTTGAAATAATACCTCTAGGCTTTGCCATTGAAAAAGGCTGCGTTCTTGGGGTAGTATGTCGGGATCTCCCATTGCCTTAAAATCATCCTCTTGGAGCATGCCTTGGCACAAAAAGCTTGTGACCGCCCTGTTTTCAATGGACTAGCCATCACCAAACTGACCTTTTAGAAATTTTCCCAGTGATGTGGCACGCCTTTTAGAAATTCTTGTAGTAACGCTTCTAAGGGACTCGTTTTGAAGTGGCTTCTTGCCCTTGGCAGCGACCCTAGCGCCCGCAGCAGCTGCTAACTTAATAGTTTCTTCTTTAGCTCCATCTTCAGCTCTCCTTTGTGCACTTTTATCTCCTGGGGGCATACTGATTTTAACTAATCCCATCTGAGGTAGTACGGGATGCTCTTTTTTGCATCAGTTGCGTCCCTTAATAAGAGATACGGTAAGAAGCCCCGACCTCCTAATAAAGGCTGATCAACAGTAGGCATCGGAAGAGGCTGATGGGGATGGGAGACTATAGCGCTGGCGGAAGGCGCGAAAGCCTACGCTTTTGAAGAAGACGCAAGTCTTCTCTTTTTTAATTTCCTCTCTTCCCTGGCGACGCGTTCTGCTTCCATTTTTGCTTTAGCTCGATCAGCCAGCCGTTTGATAATATCATCTCCCTTAGCCATCACACCTACAACTACATCATAAAAGTAAAAGATAAGTACTCTCTCCAGTTAATGTAGACTTTATAAACATGCAATACATGATGTTCAATGTGCATTTAGCTTTGACATTCATGATCTGCATCAATATCGACGTCAGGGTATGAGGATCCGATCAAAGTACCAAGAAGATTATTAGAATTATATGTGATAACACATGATGTTATCTCTTATCTCACATCGGATGGAGATGGACTTAAAGTAGACCTTATAAGGCCATGAACACCTTCTTCTCCTCCTCGATCGGATCCTCCTCCTCGATCGGATCCCCCGCCATCAAAAATGCGAGACAAGATCTCCTACCGATCGGTGAGCCAGCGATCTATCAATATGGTTTCCTATGTCTTCAACATCGATCTCCGCAAAGATCAATCGAAATACTGGTTCCCTAAAAGCAATGGCTATAGACGATCGGATTATACACGGCAAATCCTTCAGTTACCCTTAAAAAAAGAGAAGAAGAAGTCTTTCTTCAATGCCTTATGGAAAGATAATACGATGCACGACTTCTTTTACGATCGGGTTTTGAGCACAACATTGATCTCCATCCATTTAAAAGCCTAGGGAAAATTTTATAACACTTGAGAATCACAATTTTGAAGATGTTAAGGGGAAGTCTCGCTACCACACCCCACTTCTTGGATGGCCAATAAATCACTCATTACCTTCATCATCTCCTATGTGAATCCGACAGGGAAAGTTGGGATCCCATAATCTTTCTAAGCTCCAAAAAACCCTTTGGTTGAAGAATAATGTAGCTCGAAACCATTTGTCATGGAAGGGGAGGAATAATGAATAATGTAATGTGATGATGTTACGAAAGATGAAGAAAATTAAATAGAAGGAGTTACCCACTTACTTGAGTAATTTGATATCCTTGTGAGAAATACTGAAATCCTTAGATCCTCGGAGTATGAAGCCCAAAAACTTTTTACATAAAAAGGATAAAGAGGGGGGACTTTGCAAAGAGAATTCGGCAGAATTTTGTTAAGAATCATGGAGAGGTCGTATAAAAATATCCTATTTATAACTGCAAAAACTTCTAAAACTCTCCACATGCCTCAAAAATCGAATAACTGCCATGCGTCTCTAGGCCATCACGACGGTTCTGGAAAAAGAGGTGTCGTCCTTGACAATAAATGCATAACAGTTGATATGAACAGGAGCGACTTATTGGATTCAAGCCAATTTGAAAACTCCCGCCAAAAAGACCTCCTGATATGGTTAATCTATTGTTCAAAAAAGATAGGTGTAGGCACGAAAAACGCCGAAAATGAGAAGCTCACATTAAATTAGAAAAATCCCCTACGAAGTCTCCAAAGTATTTGTAAACTCGGAACCCTCGCAGGACCGAACGTTCCTAGAAGTTGGAATATTGAAATGCCCAAAAATTACTGAGTATAATCATGTAGTAATTGACATCCAACAAAGAGAATGTCTCTCATTTTTTTTCATCTTCGAAAAAAAGGTAAGTTTCGTTTATTTGTTTTTAGACTTTGTTTTTTGTATGCAGGTTGTTTATCTTACTCCAATCAGCTGAAATCCCGACTGATGAGTACTCCAAGTCCGATCGGACCTCTTAACGTCGGGAACACCAAACAAGATCTCATACCGATCGGTTGGATAGCAATTTATCGCCTATAATCGACTAACATATCTCCTGAAAAGACGATCTCCATAAAACAACTAAGGACTTTGATCGATCGGCCCGTGTTGTCAAGGTTTGCTGGGCTTGACATAGAAGAAGATGTGAAAGTTGGAACCCATTTGCTTGCAAGGTAAGTCCTCTTGTTAGGCTTGACGATTCATTTCAGGCTAAGGGCGCGAGTCGCCGAATCCTCAGAATAATATAAAGACTAAAAGGTCATTCGCCATGTATGATTCTCCAACGAATGACCGATCGGATGGTATTTCAATCAAAATAAAAGATTGAAAAGCCATCCATTACGCTTGACGTGATAAATCTAAGATACAACTTTCGCTTAAATGAAAGGCATGTTTTTTTTAAACTTCGATCGGATCAAGCGATCGCCGACCCAAGACGGTTGGGCACTAGGATGCTCGAAAAACACATTAAAATTCAGAAAGTATTCTCCTTAATTGAATTTACGCATTCTCTACATGGGATCTTCATATATTGTCAATAATGTTTTTTCTCATTAGTTATTTTCATGACAAATTTTGCCTACAATGAGAATTGCAGTACAAAGACGTAATCGGAAGACAAATCGACTTTCATATATGAAGAGTTCTTACAAAAAAAATAAAATCATAACTATGTTTCAGAAACTTCGCCGGAGCCCGATCGATCAAAGCCAACAACCTGGCGACAATGTAAATCTTGAGGCTAATATTGAACAAAATCGGATGTGTAGACAACCTTGATGATGATGGTTTTCCTTACATTTGTGCCAATTGGCCGACTGGAGATGAAATAATAAAAAGTGCACATAATCTGGCCAAGATCATAGTATAAAATTGAAGCACGCTGAAAGAGGCATGGTCCAGAAAGTTATTTCGACTTCCCATAACAAGGAAAAAACTCATGATATACTGCCACTGCAACCATAACTGTGAATGGTTTACTACTCTGACCTCCAAGCGTTTTCCCATTCTTCACCGTGGAATTTGGGTGAACCATTGCAGATACCTTTGCGAAAAGATCATATTGTAAAGCAACTTCAATCACTCTCTCCTCCGTGAGTTTCGAAGGACGAGTCATGGTCCCATGGTCTTCATAAGCCTCAAGAAAATACCAATCTATAAATTTTATGTTGCTTGCAGTCATCTTTGATAAAAAAAAAAAAGAAGAGGCAGGAGTGGGGAGTGATAACCAACAGTCAGAGTAGGTGAGTGGCGATGTGACAGGAAGTAGATGAAGAGTATGGGCGCTAACTTGTGTCAGTAGGCTGATAGGATGGACTATCCCATTAGTCCGATCGGACACCATGTTTTTCTGTGTTATCTTCTAGCTCACGCTTTGCCTTTTTGTTAGTGGACTTGGGTCGTCTCATATGTTATTGGGCTCCATTAATTGGGCATTTAAGAATGTATTTTTCATAGTTATCACTTGTCCCTCTCCCCCCCAACAGGTCCGATCGGGCGAGTTGTTCAGTTACTTTGGCGGAATTTTTGAATTTTCTAGAAGCGCTTAATTTGAGGAGTTACATCCGTCAATTTTGGATAACCGTTATGCCTTTAATGCCAGCACATGCGCCAAGGACGACACTCCATTTTTCGTCGTGCATTTAACACTGGCTCATGCATTGAGGGCGACGCTTTGTTCTCTGCTATGCATTTTGTTGATTGAAGACATGTGGCGATTATTGGAGAATTCTAGAAGCTTGGAGCCTATAAATAGATGGCTTTGGGGCGATTTCTTCTTATTTTCAGCCGTCCTTGGCAAAAGTGCAAAATTCTTATCATGCTTTTTCAGCGAGATTAATCAAGTACTCTTTCAAATGACTCCTATAAATAGCCTAAAATATGATGGCTCCAGGTATTGAACTCTTAAGACTTTCTCTCTTCTTTTGTATACTCTTTGAAGTTACTAACTTAAAATTCGGAGTGCTAACGCCTGGATCCGACAGGGCACTCCATGTTGCAGGTTCAGCCATCTGATCGACCTTTCAACTGCTAGCTTTTTCTCTTACAACATAAAAACATTTTAAACTTTATCAGTTCCTATAGATATGTATTTTTCTTTTAACTTCTAAAATTATTGTAAAAAATATTGTCATATTTTTGTTAAAAATGTATTTCAAGTTCTTTCTTGAACTTATCTGTTTAAAAAAAAAAAAAACTTATTTATTTTTAAAAAGTTTACTTGAGTATTATCAGTTTGTGTTTGAGGAAGCCCAACTGCATGATAGTATCGTTAGCTCCAATCCCTTTTAGAGATCAAGAATCAAGTGTGTATCTGTATACTAAAAGTATCTACTTTCACCTTGTTTATGATGTTAAATTAATTAATTTATACTATATTACTTGGCCTATAAAGTGAAGCTACTGATATTGTCTTAGCTGTCACATCCAAGTTAATTCAGTTTTAATATTTTCTTAAGCTAGCAAATTATGAGTTTTTTATTATATAGATACAAAGTAGATAGATACAAAGTAGATAAATGTGATTACCTATCCTATTTAATTTAAAAATCGAATAAAGTCAGATTTCGTGTCGGTTGCATCTTTCAATTTTTCATTGGACAAAACAAAAAGCGTGAAGTAATCGCTTTGATTCGTATTAAATTGATATTAATTAAAAAACACCGCAGATAAGAGGATGTGCTTGTATACATATATCTCTACTAAAACTTCATATATTATGAATTTCCCAACTCTAAAAACTTTCACCTTTTATCAATAAAATTGTAAATCCGTACTAGTATAATAATAATCCCAATATTTCCCATCAATATATTCCATGTGAAAAGTTCATAATGTGAAGAAAAAATAGAGGAATTTTGTTGGTTGGTCTGCCAATAGTAATATACTAGCTTGGGATGTGTTTACACACGACCCATACTATATAGTAACTCTTAAGACTTTCACCTTCCATCAGTTGCTTTGCAAGTCCGTACAATTATTATAATGATAAGAATAATTCTACAAGTTCCAATTCATATAGTCTGTGAAGAAAAAATGATAGAGTAAATGGGAAAAAGAAAAAAAGGAAAAGAAACGAGCTTTGTTGGTTGGTCTGCCGTAGGTTAGTTTTGATATTTAAAGCTATTCCGATAGAAGAAGTAGCTTTATTCTATTAATTCTTGTGCAATTTGCTATTTGAATGTGAATAAAAGAAAGAGAAATATCAAAGGTTTCCTAAAGTGGTAAATGAATTGATTAAAGGGAAAATTAATTAAAACTTGGTTGGTTGGAAGTTGAATCTGTCAGCCAGCCAAATGCTTGAAATTTTTCACAGTAGAAGAACGACAAAAAGTATTATATGCAGACTAATTTCCTGAGTGTTATAGTAATATGTAAATAAAATAGTTCAAGTTAATTTAATTATATTGTTTTGATCATATATGATCATAAGCTGGAGCGAAGCTAGAAAATTTAATAAATTTTCTTCTCGTATATAAACATCTCCTGCTTGGTTTTGTTTTCCTTATTTCTTTCAAGACTTATTCACAAATTTCCTTTAATTTTGTTATAAGATCTAGCTTAGTATTAATTATGTTGTGAGATCCACTCATTTGGAAAAAAGAATTTATTGTATTTTGTGAATTTATTTTTTTTATTTAGCCTCATTAAAAAATTATAAATGACTCCCTAAAATTTGGAAATAAAAAAAATGCCAAACGCTACAAATTAAAAAAATAACCACCCAACTTATTAAAAGTATTTTGAGTATTGAAAAAAAAAAAATCACTCACAATATAAGAAACTATTTAGAGCGTATTTAGCATTACTTTTGAAATGATAAGAAGTTGATTATGGGATAAAAATATATATTTGATTTTTTTGAAGAAAAAAAAATATACGTTTGGTAAATGCTAATTTTTCAAAAAATTAATTTTGTAAAAAGTGAAAAAACTTTTTATTAGAAAATGCTAGAAGTTGAAATTTTTTAGAAAATCAGAATTTTAGTTTTTCAGAATAACTGATTTAAAATTTATTTTAGACAAAAATATTTCTTATTTTATTTTATAATTATAGTTATATTTATTATAAAAAAAAAAAAAGAAAGAGGAGGATTCTTTCTACATGTTTTTCTTTCTCTCAATTTTTTTCTCTTTATTTTTTGACTTTTAAAATTTTTCCTTTCTAGTTTTTCTTTCAATTTGAATCAAAACAAGCAAATAAATAGTCTATTCTTACAATTTTCAACTAAAGTGAAATTAGTTTTGCACAAAAGGCCATGGATTTTGGCATATTGCAAATTAAATTTGCTGGTTGTGCAATATTTCAAACGCAACACATTTCTGGATGAAATAAACACATAATGTATTTTCAAGTTAGAAAATTTTAGATTATAAATAATTAAAAGGTAATTACATTCGTTTATAACTACTTCCATATGATTTGATTAATAAAAAATATTCATTGTTGAGTCAAGACAAATAAAAAAAATCTACAAAATAAAAATTTAAATATTTATTGTAAAAAAATTATTTTTAATCATATAATTTACCAAACAATTGACAAATCATTTTTAAATTTATCAATTATTTTGAATTTTATTTATCAAATAATTATCTACTTTTTGATATAACTTTTATCAATTGGAAAAGTTGTTTCTATAATTTTTTCGTAATTGGCCCTTAGAATTATCCTACATATATAAGCTAGAAAATTTAAGGTAAGTTTTTAATATTTTACTTTGAGTAAATTATTATTTATTCTTATTCTTATTGTTAATGTTAATGTTATTATTATTTAAAATATTGAGGAAAGAAATTATCACTTGCCTTTATTTTATTGTCTTCATCTCAAAAAAAAAAAAGTAAAATTAATGCATTTCCATTCTTGTTTATTTAGAAGTTTCTGGATGGAAATGTTGTTTCATTATTACCGGATTTCAGAGGGATTCTCATTTGGTACATTGGTTCCAAAAAATAATTTTTAAATTTTGATAATTAAATATTTTCTTTGTTATTATCAAATAAATAGAGAATTAATTATAGTTTGATTACTCTACTAATTGAGCAGGGTTCGAATTATTTAATTATAATAGTGGGAAGTCAAATCGATCGTGTATGAATTTATATAATCCCTCGAATTTGATATGATATTTTTTTGTTGAACCTTTGACATTTAAATTTGGTATTGTTGATTACTGGTTAAGTGTATTATATGAATGAGATAACACCTAATTTCAAGTGTACGATGAATACATATACTCCTAATTCAATGGTCTTTTTTAATCAAATCTCTACATAATAAAATTAAAGCAGTTTGTTTAAATAATGCAAGTGGCATCACTATTTAGTGATTATATCAATTATCACATGAACTTGAATTCATAGGTTTTTAAACTGAGTTCTATTTATTATAAAAATATTGCATCTTGTCTTGACTTGCGTTAAACAAACTATATGTAATTTAGCAATTAAATTATACTTCATAGTCATATGTCATATCCTTTCAAAACCACTGCAGGTTCACAGTGTGAACGCTACAGACAAATTAATTTTATAAATTTTTCAATTAGAGAAATATAACGATGATCACGGGACGGGAGAATCCTCAAATTTTTTCTCGCGAGGACGGGAAAGGGAAAAAATTTCCGTTATAAATTCGGCGGCGGGAACGGAAAATGGGGTATCTGCCCCGCAGGGATTAACGCCCCGCAAAAAATATTTTATTTTTAATTTTAAAATATAATATTTTATAAATAATTGAAATTAAAATTAAAATATAACTTAATTTTATAACTATTAAATTTTAAATTATACTTAATTTTAAATTTATGAATGATTAAAATTTATATTAATTTAAATTATGATTGATTTTAATTTTTTTATTAATTAAATGTTATATTTTAATTTTAATTATTTATAAAATATTATATTTTAAATTAAAAAAAATATTCGGGGGACGGAAATTCTCGCGGGACGGGGGGGATTTCCTCCCCGTTCTAGAGTCGGAGGCGGAGACGGGGAATTCCCGATCCCGACGGGATAGTGAGTGGGGATATAATTTCCGGCCCCGCCTCGCCCCGTGAGCACCCCCAAAGAAACATAATCTTTCATCTATACCTAATTAGACAATAATTTAAAGAGTTTAAATCGAATCCCACCTAAAATAAAACTGAAATAAAATAAAATAAATAAGGTCTTCATCTTCATGAAACCATGTGACAATATTTTTCAACTATATAATTACTTGGCGAAGTTGTCAGTCAAAAAGAAACAAGTAAAAACTCTTTCACGCATGGGCACACACAAGTATTTTGTTATTTTGGCAAATGTACTACACAATTAATTAATTAATTATAATTTTGAGTAAATATATAATATTATGCCATTTAATTTATTTAAAAGGTACAACTTGCCCAACATTAGAAGCATTTAAATAATGTCTTTGGACACAGAATGCATGTTCTTATAGCCGTTGAATAAATTAAAATACGAAAATATTAGAAGACAAGGGTGCAAATTAGTAAATAATTTCTTTTTAATAATACTTTAGCCAATAAAATAAAAGAAAGCGCCCTTGGTTTGAGATATGGCACGTGTCAGTAGTCTATTAGCCGGATAAGGCAATGGATTTCCATTATTACCCCACCATCCCCGGAATCCAGGTACGAGGATTGCTTCTACCATTTGCTCGAGTAGCTTATTCTCTTACTCGCCCAATAAAGCCGACACTTGTCCAAAGCAATCCCAATTCCGATCTGTTTGATTTTCTAACGACGGTCAAATTACCCGAGTTTGATTCCCTAGGTACAGTTGCTACTTCCACAGAGCGAGTATGAAGTTTTCACATACGCAAGCGAATGGGCATTAAGGCAACTGCTGAGCGGTTTCAATTCCCATAAGAAAACCACTCTCAGCTTTCCATATAAGGGCATAAAACTGCTCTTTCTTAGCATTTCTCCAAAAAGAGTACCTCTTTTTTCTCTTCAAATTTCCACCGTTGCTCAAAACAAGTAAGCTCTTTATCTTTTTCTCTCTGCTGTTTGTTTTATTTTGCTCTGTGCTTTTCTACACATCTTAAACCCTAATCTCCTTTTCTCTTGATTTTATAGCGATTGATTTGACCTTGTTTTTCTCCGATCAATTACACATATATAATTTTGTTCCGTTTTTCTTTCCCAATTTGTGAGTTGCTTCGCTGTGTGTTTTACTTTCATCTGATCTCCATCCTTAATTTTTCTCTTCACGATGCCTCATCGAAGTATTTGTTTCTGATAAGATTTGATGAGTATTGGCTGCTCTCCTGACTTCGATTACTGGATCTAGCTAGGGAAACCAAAGGATTGAGAAGGAAAAAGGATGGGGAGGGGAAAAATTGTGATTCGAAGGATCGATAATTCGACAAGCAGACAAGTGACTTTCTCGAAAAGAAGAAATGGATTGATGAAGAAAGCAAGAGAACTTTCAATCCTTTGTGATGCTGAAGTTGGAGTCATTATCTTCTCCAGCACCGGCAAGCTCTACGAGTATGCAAGCTCCAGGTCAGATTTTATCTCCTCCTTAATTTCTCCTCTAATACCAATATATAATTTGTTTTTGAAATTAATATGAATTATATCCTACTCGATTACAGTTTTTGTGGATTACATAAAATCCAGTTCCTATACGTATAAGCTTAATGGTTAATGCTAATAAAAGAGAGTGATAAAACAATATATATTTTTTTTAGATAAAGCAGTTTATTATTAAACGATATTATTAGAAGAAAAATTCATTAATATATAGTTAAGAGAAGATAGGTTTAGGATGATAAAGTAGACCATGTGATATACAGATACTCATTAGGTCTGAGGAATATTGTTTAGAATGGTTTTGAAATTAAGGTGCTAACTGAGTTGATGCTATCTATAATTCTCTTCATTAATATTATCTACTGGTGAAGGTAAAAAGAAAATATGAAATTAAAAAAAAAAGAGATAAATGAGTTTTACCTTTTTATATATATATATATATATATATATATATATATATATATATATATATATATATATATATATATATATATATATATATATCATTAAACTGCATGCGCACGGAGTTCTCGTTTTACTTCGGTCTAATAAGGCATTAGATATCTCTCTACTCTAAAAATATATTTTTAGAGAAGTTCTATGGTTAGTAAAAATATTTTTTTATCCTTTCCTCAAAAAATAAAAAGTAAAATATTTTTTATCTGACCTTTTTACTAAACACTGTTTAGTATATTAGGAATCATTATTACTGAATGTACTTTATATATATATATATGCATATCCTTTCTGGCAACATCAAAATGGAGACTATGATTATGTTAAAGTTACCTAGCAGTAATCCCATGTAACTAAGTTTCCAAGAACACATGCATGTAAACGACGTGCACTATATAAGACAAATCAATAGTTCGAAAACTTTTGGTCCAAAACATGAAGTTGATCAGCTGCTTCACGAAAGTAATAAGTTATCGTTTTTTAAAGGAAAGCAATAAGTTTTCTTTCTTTCTTTCTTTCTTTCTTTTTTTTTCCTTGAAACTAAACTAGTAATAAGTTTTCCTTTATTTCTTACGTTTTCATTACGTGACACCCTTCATCCAGACATTGATATGAATGCCAGAGCATTATAGTGTCGGTAGTATTCATATTATCAGATTATTTACCTACTTATCTTAGTATTACTTCATTATTCAAATCTTAATTTGCTTAACACTTTTGCTTACTTCGTATTTGGGGTATACATTTCTTACACATTCCTTTTATACTCGTACATTATACTTAATTTGACGTCATCTATACAATCAATCGATGACAGTAGATATTATAGTCAAGAATTCACAATGGGGAGACATAATAGTAACTGTAGTCCAAAAAAGAATGATAAATATGAGTAACCAAGCAACAATAAATATATAACAGTCCAAAAGAGAATGATAAATATGAGTAACCAAGCAACAATAAATATATAACATAAAGCTTTGATTGAGGCAAATTCAAATTGGAACAAAAGTATTTATTTTGGATAGTCAAACCAATGCTTTCAAGAAAATATATAAACTGAAATAAAATGATAACTCAAACAAATTATTTGGCTCTAACAGAAGTTTATGGTGCCAACAGATGAAATTTTGACCAAGGCATTGCTTGGATTTGATGGGTCATGTTACTAGGGGTAAGCAAAATTAACTGAAATATTGGTTAATTGAAAAACTAATCCAAAGCTGAACTAATTTTAGGTTAACTTAATTGACCATTTAGAATTACGATTTTTATTTTAAAATAAAAATCAGCAATAAATGGATGACATATATATGTGTGTGTGTGTGTCATCTTATTTTTTTAATATTTTTATAATTTATAAATATTATGATATCTAACTTTCTAAAATATTATTATAATATATATTTTTAGTAAATAAAATTAAAATTATCGTTTTATTACAATTATTATTTTTATTATATGTACATAATTAACACTCTATTATTAATCTAATATTGAATATATTCAATTTTTATAATTAATTATGAAAATTTTATTTTTCTTTTGATTTTTTAAGAAATATTATATTTGATTTGTATTTTTTTATATTTTTGAAGTATTTTTAACTTTTAAAAATAACATTATAAGTTGTATAATAATTTATTAAGTTTATTTTAGATAAAATCTTTTAATGGTTAAACAATAAATCGATTTAAAAAAATTGTTAAAAACCAAAACTGATATATTTGTTAATCGAAGTTAATGAATTGGTAAATTAATTGATTAATTGATTTATGCTCACTCTTATATGATATGATAGTGTAGTATAGTATGCTATAATATTGTAATTATTGTTAATATATTTAGAAAAATTATATGATATGATATAATTTAATAAATTTTTTATAATTGGATGATATGAAAATATTATTGATAAAGAGAAATAAAATTATGATTATATTAGAATATAATATAAATTTTTAAAATTAAATAAAAGGATTAAGAGAATAAAAATATAGAAAATTATGACAAAACCATCATGGTTTAAAAATTTTAACTAAAAATTAACAATAAGTTAACCATCAAATATTACAATCACACGTATTGGAAATCTTATCAAACAATTACATCACTAATATAATATCATACCATCCATCCGTCCAAACAAGAGGTAATAGTTTGAAATGATATAAAAAAGAAACTCAAATCTTAAATATAATTACACTCAAAAGTCTTAGAAAAAAAATTTACTTAGCGAGCTATCACAAAACTGACAGTTAGCTCTCATCATTGATGTTATGAGCTCTTATCAATGTGTTGTGTATATATAGAGCTCAAAGAATTTTTTTCCTTTGACTCTGCTCAAAATTATGCTCATGGAAAATAATTTTTACTTATATATGCTTATATAGTACTTTTAGAGGGCAAATAAGTTCCTGACTATGAAAGACTTGGGCTACAATCCACCAAAACTTTCCGAAAAAGAAATAATGAGTCGAAGATTTTAATGAACAAGCTTTGCATGAAAAGCTATACTATGTATTAGGGTGTACCCTAAATTGAAGTCACAAATTAACAATCTCTAATTTGAGTTGAATTTTCTTGCCACAAATTAGAGGACTTATCTGTACCATGGCTAAAATAGGTCTACGAGTAAACTTAATTACCGCAAATGCAAATCAAGTTCAAGAAACGTTTGAACTTGCTTAGTGAAAAAGAGACATGATTATCAATGTAATTGATCTGTCTCCAATAAGGCTTCATGCAAACCTGTATATCGGAATTGTTTTTATCTTATTTTCCTAGAAGGGGTAATTCATATTGCAAAGGTACTTTTGATATGAATTGCTTCACAAGAAATTTAGAATCAATTAGGAAGATGTAATGGTGTTTATGTTTTTGGGTTTGATTGGATTGCTTAACTGCTGGGGAAATGCGTAAAAAATTTTATGGGAAACTTTGATGTTAAAAGTCTTCTTTCATGTCTGACAAGGTACTAAGGTTTTATGAAGTTCAGGAGGGATAGGTGTTGGTCACTAAATATTACTTGCTTATGTAACCTCATGTCCCTTATAATGGCTGATTTTCTTGGAGCGGTTTCTTTTTCTGACGAAGATGAACATGAACAAGACGAGCTTGATGATGTCAAAGGACTTTGGCAAAAAGGTTGTTGTATTTTGGCTTGCGTATCTTCATTTCCATTTAAAATGTTCAAATTTAACACAGTTTGAACTGTCAAGCCAAATCCAATTAACTTGCCTATTCATTGAAAGTGACATTCTTGCTAATTATCACTTTGTCACTAACAAGATTGATAAAGCCTAAAATATTTTTATCTTGTAAGAAGTAGAGCTAGCAGTTGAAAGGCCAGTCGGATGGATGGATCTGCAAGAAGGAGTGTCCGGTCGGACCCATGCGTTAGCACTCTAAAGCTTAAGTTAGTAGCTTTTAGAAAAAGAATGCTTAGAGAGAGAGAGTATCAGATGTTCAATATCTGGAGCCATTATGTTTTAGGCTATTTATAGAAGTTCTTTGGAAGGGTACTCAAGTACCTTGAGGAGTAATAACTGGCAATTGGAGCAGATGAGCGGCGATGTGACAGGGAGCAGGTGGAGAGTATGGGCGTTGGCTTGTGTCAGTGGGCTAACAGGATGTGTTGTCCCATCAGTTCAATAGGACATTGCCTCCCTGTCTTGTCTTTCCAGCTCATGCTCTTGCCATTTTTCTTACTGGGCTCGGGCCATGCCAAGTGCTATTGGGCCGACTGGATTAGGCCTTTGGAGATATTTTTTCATAGTTATCACTTGTCCCCCCTCCGAATGGTCCAATCGGGCGATTTTCGACTTTTTTGGCAGGATTTTTGAATTGACTTGGATCTGATAAGTTGCGTCTGTTCATTTTGGACAGTTGTTGTGCATTTATTGCCGTCATACATACCGAGGGCGATGCTTCGTTCTTCGCTCATGCATTTAACATCTGCGTATGTGTCGAGGGTGACGTTTTGTTGTTCGTTATGCATTGAATAGATTGAAGACACGTGGCGATCACCCAACAGGGAGGCGGTTGGAGAATTCCAGATGTTTAGAGCTTATAAATAGGTGATTTTTCTTCATTTCGTAGTGATTTCTTAGCGAAACACTGCCATGCCCTCTTTCACGAACTTTTGCCATTTCAACGACTTCAGAATTTCTGTAAGATTACCCAATTAAGTAATTCTTTATGATATCATTTTACCTCTCCCCCTTGTCGGAGATGGTTTTTAGCAGCACCAAATCTATAAATAGGAGTTTCTTTGAGGTTTATGAGGGCCATGATATCGTGGCTTATTCCTCGACACTCACAGCAGAAATGGCTAAAAGCTTTTTACAACATGATCGTCCCACAGAGGTCCCTAAATTCCCTGATGATGAATGAGGGGTCGTTTGTGTGTGAGAACAGTAGGTCGTTTAATTGCCATGTGTGGAAATAACCTCGGAGACTTCACAACGAAAGTTTTTTCCTCGTTATTGGAAGTCAAAGCAACCTTCTGGGCCATGCCTCCTTCAGCGTGCTTCAATTTTATACTATGATCTTGGCCAAATTCTGTGCACTTTTTAATTACTATATCACCACTCTGCGAATTGGCCTCAATGTAAGGAAAATTGTCATCATCAAGGCTGTCGACACGTCCGATTTTGATCGGTATTAAAAGATATTTAGGCGCCATTCCCTTTGTCTCGGGTACCCAATGGCGAAAGATCCGATCGAGAGTAAAAGTTTTAGATACTCGATTCTGTTTAGACAAGATTTTCTTTGTAACTTGTAAGAATTCTTCATATATAAAAAATTTAATTTGCCTTTCAATTGCGCTTTCTCACTACAACTTTCATTTTAGGAAAAATTTATCATTAAATCAAAGGAGAATAAATATTATCAATCATGGAGAGTGTAGGGAATCAAACATGGAGGATGCGTAAATTCAAATAAGGAGAATACTTCCTGAATTTTAACTTGCTTTTCAAGCATTTGTAGTACACAACTCGATCGGATCGATTGATCCGATCGGATTTAAACTTTTTGTTCAAGCGAGAGTTGTGACCTAGATTTATCGTGTCAAGCTCGTTAGGTGACTTTTCAGTCTTTAACTTAATTGAAATATCAGCTGAGCGCCTATTTTATTGGAGAATCATCCATGGTGAATGACCTTTCGGTCTATGGTGGGAGACAAGACTCCATTCTCATTCCCAGCTAAGTACTTTCGTAGCTCAATGGTAGAGCACCACATATTATCCCCATGTAGCTCTTGGCATTTAAGGGATTTTGGAGATTTGGCGATTTCATGTTTTGAGGAGATACAATTGACTCAATAGTCATCCCTCGCATTTTGGGTTCAGGATGGACATCGAACCTAGTGAGTGAGTTAATGGGGATTGAATGGAGGCGTCTTGCATTTTTGGTTCGGAGATGACATCAAACTTGGCAGACGAACTTGTTTTGGAGAAACGTTTTCGCATTTTGGGCTCGGGATGGACATCGAGCCTAGCGAATAGATCGATGAAGATTTAAACAAATGTGCCTCACATCTTGAGCTCGAAATGAACGTCGAGCCTAGCAGAGGGACTTATTTCATAAATGAATGGATTTCAATTTTCGCATTTTTGGCTATGTCAGGCCTAGAGATTGGAACAATGCAAACCGATTGGCCAATGCCCTTAGTTGTTTCGTGGAGATTCTCTTTTGGAGATATTTTGGCCAATCAATGGCTTTATGGAGATTTGACGATTTCGTATTTACTTGTAGACTTTCGTATTTTTGGTTCGAAATGGACATCGAACCGAGCGAATAGTCATTATTCAATTTCGATTGGATTAACTACAATCGGTAGTAGGGATTTTTGTAGAATGGAGCCGAACACATATCCTGCACACAAACATCAAATCTAACAAACAAACAAATAAATGAAAACATACCTTTTTTTCGAAGATGGAGAAAAAATGGAGGATAATTTCTTTATTGAATGTCAATCTGTACATGGTTATACTTAGCACTTCTTGAGTACTTTGACATTTTGGTTTTCGGAGATGTCAGATCCTTTGAGGATCCTGAATCTACAGGTACCGAAGCTGAAGACTTTAAAGATCTCGGCATCTATCTCATATGTTCATTCATTCAGAAAAGAATGCAGACCAACAGGTGTTAAAGCCGATCTGTTTTGGCATCATTTCCTTAGACTCGCAAATAAGAGATGACGACATTTTGTAGGTGCCAGCATTTAGAGAGGTCTCGTAACACCATAAGATGATTTGTAGTTCTTAAGTCCAGTTGCTCTACGAATGGTGTCCCTCAAATCATTTATGCCGTGATTTTTGTTAGAGGTTCTGCCTCAATCCGTTCGGAGGAGTGGTTGATTCTGCAAATTTCTTCTGGCTTTAAGCCGAAGGATGTCCGACGGATTATCAAAACTTGAATGGAAGCCTCTTCAACCTCTTCACCCATGTCAGGTGTCTATTTGAACACCTTTGCATTTTGCAAGTGCCTTTGCTTTCATTTCTTCCATAGGATCTTTTCTCTACGCCCACGCCTGCTCGGATTGTCCTACCATCATGGCTTCCTTTTGGTGGTTGATCATGGTGACATAGGCTTCTCTAGATGTCTTTTGGTCACTCCTTAGGATGGCGACATCTCCCTCGGTTGGGATTTTCATCACCATGTATCATACGCTGGTGACAACCCTGGTTTGAAATAGTAGAGGCCTGCCAAAAATGGCGTTATAAGCAAAAACCATATCAATAACCATAAATGTTATCTTGCAGACGTGGGTGAGAGCTTCTAGGCTAAGTTCGACGAACAAATCAACCGACCCTACCACTGGCACTGTGGCATTGCCTAATCCAATCAGTGGCATAGTGTTTGGCTTGAGCTCTTCGATCAACAATCCCATTGCTCTGTAGGCTTGTAATGTAAGCACATACGCAACACTTTCATTGTCCACTAATATCCTTTTTACATCGAAATTGTTAATCCGTGCCCTGATGACAAGGGTGTCTTCGTGAGGGATCAGTACATCTCGTGCATCCTCACAGGATATGGTGACTGGGGCTGGCCGTTTGGATGTATGGGAGATATAGACACTCTTACCCTTTCTTTTTCTGGAGAGGTTTTCTCCGTAGGACGATCCATCAGTGATCATATTTATAACACCGATATATGGTCGGCGTGGGTCTACATTCTTTGGCTTTCTCCGCTCATTGTTGTCGTCGTCTTCGGAATCATATTTCTTATGGTCCGATTGTCTACAGGGACTTACCCCTCGAGTCAGTCCTACAAATCTCTTGAGGTATCCCCTTTGCAAGAGTCGCTCAATTTCTTCCTTCAATTGATGGTATTCATCAGTTATATAATCGACGTCCCTGTGAAACTTGCAGTATTTATTATGGTTTTGGGTTTTTCTGGTCTTTTCCTCCATTTTCTTGGGCCAGTTCATCTTTTGGTTGTTCTCCTTGATCCACATCAACACTTGTGCGGGGTTAGTGTCGAGCGGAGTGAAAGTTCGAGCCTACTGACCAGCTCCCCGATCGGACCTTGATCACTCCGCCTCCTTTCTTTTTCCCAATCACAAAGAGATTGAAGTTTCAATATGACTACCTTCAAGAAGCATTTGAACAGAAAGAGAGAATATACATTGCAATTTTATTCAATAATTACTTCCAAAACGTGGTAACTTGTAAATAAACTTTACATGATATCAAAATAACATAATGAAACCGTAGATTTTCGGCACTACCACACACCTTATCAAAAGAGTAGAAAAAAAAATCAAGAACAAAAAATACATTATCAAAGAATTGTGATAGCTCAGCTGTAAAAATAATTTTTAATCGTTCTCTTACATCAGCATCATAATCTTCATATGGATAACATAATTTTTTATTCATAAATCAAACGTGCCAAGTTACAAAATAATGCAAGAGAAAATTATATGATCCCTTTTGCTGCCAGCTATGCGAGAATCCTTTTTTTTTTTTTCTTTCTGCCATAGATTACATTTCTATGGAATTTTGATGTTTTTTTAGAAATCTTAATGAGGTGGAGATTTCTGCTTTACTGAACTGGAGTGCAAGTACTCCTAAAGTTTTCTTAATTTGCAAAGGAAAGTTTTTGACTTTCATTTTAACTTACTATCTTTTAATATAATCTACCATATGCAATGTGATGTGACTTGATTGATTATTATTCTTTTGAGGTTTATGCATGTTTTAGAAAGCTTGAGATGTGTATTTCATTTATTTTAAGTGGGATTTAGCATTTAATTAAGTCGAGTTTATTGCTTTTTTATATATATAATTGATCCTTTTGTCTTACTTATCCTTTTGTTAAGATGATATTTAAGAATGCATATTCTAGTTAGTTAATTTTAGGATGAAATTCCATTATTATTAAAAAAAAAAATTCCACTTTGTGTTGATTGCATCTAGTTATAGTTTAAGCAAATTTCTTGCCTGAATAAATCAATACAAACAATCATTTAGCTGTTAATTGGCAGTTTAATTATGAGTGGCATGTACCAGCCAAATGCTTGAGTGGCTTATACCATTAATAGATCTTGTATGAATCCTCCATTGAATTTGGACCTACATTGAAGATATTGTTTTGTATCTATGCAACTGAATTTCCATCATTTGACAACTTACAAGTCCGTGGGGTTATGCATGCTTTGAGCCACATTAATCAAACTTTTATCGTTGTACTGGTTAGTTGACGGAGACAATATAAGTGATTTTTACAAAGACAAAGAAGTCCGCATCACTATCGAAGTCCTTCGACGCTGTTGATTGCTTAGTTGTCATATTACTGTAGCTGATCGTGCTATTTTATAATTAAAAAGAATTCAGTTTTCAAATGCTATACGCAATGTAATTTTGTTGCTTTGTTTGTTTCTTAATATTTCTCCATATAAACTTCATGATCTCAAACTGGCAAGGGAACTCTTGCAATATACTTCATATTGTTTTCCTTTTTCCTTTCTCCATTCTTATATTTCATAAATAAATTAATTTAAAAAAATAGGCTGACCTTGTGGAGGTCACCTTCTTATGAGAAACTGTTGTGCTATCCGGCACTACTAAACCGATTCACAAATTTTATCTGAAGATCAAATCTTGAATCTAACTAGTACAGAAGTTATTTTATTTATTTATTTATGGATTTATGTTTCCCTTGATTGCAAAATTCAATGCATAAGAGACTATAAAATTGCAATAGAAATTCTTGTCAGGTAAAGATTATGAAGAAAATAAAATAATCTAAAGCAAATTAATTATCGCAAAGGAAAAAATAAAAGGGTTTACCAAGTAAATCTGATCTCCTCTTCCAGCTCAGAACAAACAAATTGCATAAAGAACTCCATCGTTTCGTGATATGGCATTTGCTGGTAAAAGTGTCATAATATTTTTACAACCTACTTTTATTTCAGCATGGGATCTGCGATTGAACGCTACAATAAGGTGAAAGAAGAACATCAGCAGCTGATGAATCCCGCTTCGGAACTCAAGGTACTTATTTTCATTGTATATTGCTCCAATTTACTTTCGCCTTCTACTTCTCTAGCTTTCATAGAGCCAGAGGCATATGCCTTTATTGCATCTTTTTCTTTCTGGTTTCGTTTCAACTTCATATGCAAGAATTAGAAACTAAAAAATGCAACGGTGAGATGTGTTTTGTTTCCCAATTCCCATTTAGATGAATCTCTGATAATAAAATGGAAATAATCGGACACCAGGTAATGGCTTCGTCTTATTGTACTAGGCGCTCTTAGAATTGTCAGTATGAAAAAGCATCCATGGGTTCATTTAATGTACTGAATTTCAAAAGGCATCACCAAGTAACGACAACAGATGAAATGTTGACTCTAATGATATATTATATATACTTATCTCAATCTGGTGATCATTTTACTCTCAAGCAATAGGGTTTGTAATTTAGGCCAAACCATGAAATGAACAGTCAAGTAACTGAAGATACATTGGCAACTTTTAGTCTTCTGAGTAGAACTTTTGCTAAATTACTCAAATTAAGTGACTCCAGCATATGTATATGAGAAAAATATATTAAACTATTTAGCCATGCATTTGAATTGAGGATGATTATTGTTTTTAGACTTCTCAATTTTTTCTTGCGAAAGTATTAAGTTCTACTTCTACCACTAGTGATCATAGAATAGATAAAATTACTCATCCATTGACTCTCATTGGTTGAAATGAAAAACAAAAATGCATTTTTTTTTCTTTATATGCATATTACATTGTAATCAAAACCCATTACTATCCCAATTTTGATATAATTGAAATTCGATTTAAATATATATAATTGATTTGATTATTGAAATTGAATCCAATTACTAAAAATTCGCTTTCAATTAAAAATATCAATTAGTCAAACTGAAATTGATTGAGCCCCTATATGCATGATGTATGCATGCATGTGCATATATAATTATATATACTAATTTTGTGTACATTTGAACTTTCAATTGATCTTGTCTCCAAAAAAAATCTTTAATTACTGTTTCAATTTGATAATAGTAATAATAATAAAAAAATCCCATTCCAATTTTACCAAAATATCTTCACCATTTGTATAATATGTTTTCTAATTAATACCGGCATAATATATTATATGCAAATAAATGATAAATCTACAATTTTCATAAGTTAAAAACTACTATCAAAGTATTTCCGCACACTAATTGTTTATTTTAAATTATTTTATTTTTAAAGCATTTTTTAAATTTATTTATGTCTAATATTTTTGTTAGATAGTTGAATTTAGAAGGAATCAAATCAAAATAAAAATAAAAAAACATTAATTTTCTTAAAAAAAAATAACTTATACAATAATACTAACATTCATAAAAGAATTATTAATTTAATCTAATGTGTTGATTGTGAGTGTAAAAGAAGCTCAAAAAATAAAAAATTTTCTTATTAGCATAAAGAGTTAAAAACTTTACAAATAAAAATCGAAAACGCGAATATATCATAAGTTCGTAACAGTTTCATTAAAATCACTCTGGTTATATTGAAGTTGCATTAGCTTTACTTTATTCCATCAATTTTTCTACAATTTAATGTAGATGACAAGTTGATTTTAATTAGAATTTTTAATTATAATTTCAATTTGATTACTAATCAATTTCAATTCGATAATAATTAGGCCAAAATAGATGATAAGTCAATTTTAATACAATAATAACTGCGTCAATTTTAATTGTGAATGAAAAATAAAGAATTATACCTTGATGTGAATGAAATTTGGGTAAATGTGTATTAAAAAATAATTGAATAGTTGAATTAATTCAATAAAATTTGGCAATTAAAATTAATTAAAATCAAATTTAATTTCAATTTGAATAGTATTCAATTAAAATTGAATTAGTTTATTAAATCCAATTGAAATTAAGTTTATAAATTCAATTTCAATTAAAATAAGATTAAATTTGAGTTCAATTTGAATAATTGATGTCAATTTGATTTTTAATTGAATTTAAATGAAACTAAATTTGAATCAATTGATTCAAAATGGATTTGCATTTGATTTTTAAATAAAATAATCTCAATTAATAAAGTATAATAACGAAATATTTTAAATAGTGTATTCGTTTAGGGCGAAACTGAATACATATATTCACTTTGGAAAAATTGAATATAGAGTATTCACTTTGGGCAAAATTGAATACAAGTTATTCACTTTTGGCCAAACTAAATACAATATATTTCAATTTTATTTTTTGTCTAACTTGTTAATGGGATGAATTTATATTTTCTTCTTTATATGCATATTACAATGTAATCAAATTAAGCTCATTATTATCCCAATTTTGATATAATTGAAATTCAATTTAAATATACATAATTGATTTGATTGTTGAAATTGAATCGAGTTTCAATTGATTCAATTACTAAAAATTAACTTTCCATTAAAAATATCAATTATTAAAATTGAAATTGAGTTAGCCCTATATGCATGATGTATGCATGCATGTGCATGTATAATTATATATATTAGTTTTGTGTACATTTGAACTTTCAATTGATTTTATCTCAAAAAAAAATCTTTAATTGTTGTTTTAATTTGATAATAGTAGTAATAATTAAAAACCATTCCAATTTTACCAAAATATCTTCACCATTTGTATAATATGTTTTCTAATTAATATAGGCATAATATATTTTATGCAAACAAACGATAAATCTACAATTTTCATAAGTTAAAAACTACTATCAAAGTAAAAAAAAAAATGTTTCTGCACATTAATTGTTTATTTTAAATTATTTTATTTTTAAAGCATTTTTTAAAATTTATTTATGTCTAATATTTTTGTTAGATAGTTGAATTTAGAAGAAATCAAATCAAAATCAAAATAAAAAACATGAATTTTCTTTGAAAAATAAATACAAGAACTAATGCAATAACACTATCATTCATAAAAGAATTAATAATTTAATCTAATGTGTTGATTGTGAGTGTAAAAGAAGCGCCAAAAAAAAAATCTTATTAGCATAAAGAGTTAAAAACTTTGCAAATAAAAATCGAAAATGTGAATATATGGTAAGTTTGTAACAATTTTATTATAATCACTCGGTTTATATTGAAGTAGCATTAACTTTACTTTATTCCATCAATTCTTCTACAATTTAATTAAAAAATAGAAGACATTCAATGAACACCAATATATATATATATATATATTAGAATTTTTAATTACAATTTCAATTTAATTACTAATCAATTTCAATTTGATAATAATTAGGGAAAAATAGATGACAAGTCAATTTTAATGCAATAATAACTGGATCAATTTTATTTGTGAATGAAAAATAAAAAAAATCATATTGTGAATGAAATTTGGGCAAAAGTGTATTAAAATAAAAACTCAATACAATATATTCAGAGAAATTGAATGCTGTATTCAATTTAAAAACTAAGTAATAAAAAAAAAACCGAATGCAATGCATTCAAAAAATAAAGATTCAATAGTGAAAAATTCAATTGATCCAATTTAATTTCAAGATATGAAATAGTTACAAATGATTAGTTCACAAAATTGTTAATCAAAATTACTGTTAATCTAAAACCGCAACATTCAAGTAATTAGGTAGAGTTATCAAAATCAAACGGATTAGTTCACAATGTCGGATTGATTGATTGATTTTCAAACTATTAAATTACCTAGTGGAATTAAATTTGATCTTAATTAATTTAATTGATATTTAATTTTAATTAAAATATGAATTCAATTGAAATCTGAATTCAAAAGAATTGAATAGTTAAATTAATTCAATAAAATTTGGCAATTGAAATTGATTAAAATAAAATTTGATTTTAATTTGAATATTATTCAATTAAAATTGAATTAGTTAATTAAATTCAATTGAAATTAAGTTTACAAATTCAATTTCAATTAAAATAAGATTAAATTTGACTTTAATTTGAATAATTGACATCAATTGAAACTGAACCAACTACGAGTCAATTGATTTGAAGTTGAATTTAAATGAAACTAAATTTGAATCAATTGATTGAAAATGGATTTTTTTATTTTTAAATAAAATAATCTCAATTAATAGTTGACTTTCAATTGAAAAATTTGCTTCAGTTGAGTTTGAATGGATCTAATTTGTTTACAAGTTCAACGGAATCAAATTATATTTCAATTAGCCATGATATATATTATTTATAATTATTTAATATATAGAAAAGTTGATGTGTTGCTTAATAACAAACACATAAATGAAAGATAATATATATTTGATCTTGAAAATTTCTAAATTTTTTCAATTGATCAATCTCTTAGCTTGAAATTTATCCTAATAATTTATAACTGAATGATGCGATTCATGCAACTTTATATAATTTTTTGACTTGGTAACTTCTCCTTAATATTTTTAACAAATAATTACGTATCAATTTGAGGATGAGATCCACTCGGTACGAAATTAAATTGATCCAACTCAAGATTCATCCAAACCAAACTCTAAATCTTGTAATAAAATTTATATTTTAATCATGTTATAAAATCCATGATAATTTATGAAACTTGTTCACTTTTTCTTGCTGTTTCTTCTATGTAACCAATGTTTAAATGATATATTTGTCACAAATGGTTACCGAAAAATATGAAATGCAAGTGATAGCACAAAGTCAACATGAAAAAACAAGATTCACAAGGTTCAAATATTTTTAACTAGTAAATGATTTTGGGATTAGTTCACAATTTCTCATAAACAAATTCATTTTCAAGATTACCTCTCCACGTTTCCATCAATTTTTATGTTTTCCTATTTGAGCATGAATTTATTTTAAAAATCCAAATCCATTTTCTCATAAACTCTCATTCTCTTTCGTGATTTGTTTCATAAATCTAATTAATTTTTATGGACATTTTCTATCAAATCGAGATCATAAAATTATTTTAAGTTATTTTTTCATACATCTGTAATTTTTAATCTTGAAGAAAGATCAAATAAATTATTTGGATATAAATGCAAAATAAACAGAAATTTTTTTAAAAAAATGACATATTTGAATTGAGAGAAAGTGAAGGAAAAAAATAAAAATAAATAAAGAATCAGACCTCAATATAAATGAAATTTGGACAAAAATATATTAAAAAAAAACTAAATACATTGAAACTATAATGTATTCAATAGACAAAAACCGGATCCAATCCTCTAAAAAATGTTTGTTTGCTTATTTTCCTATAATGAGTAGATGTGATATAGTTTGTATGCAAAATAATGAGTCAATTTATAACAATGTTATTAAAAACGGACCGAATAAAGAATCGAAGAGGCATAAATTTTTTTGTTCTACCGGTTCTATAGGGTTCAACCAAATTTTTTACCTTTTTCAAAATAATATTATTTTTAAAATTTTTTATAAATATTATGAGAATATAACTATATAAAACAATAAAAAATACTTTAAAAATATATTTATCATCAAATATTAATCATAAAACAATATTTTCAAGTTATTCAATATTTATAACAAATATTTAAGATAAATATAGTAAAAAATTGTAAATATTCAAAAATATTCATCAATCATAAATTATAATTTTTATTTTATTCATAAAAAGTTATTAAAATTGCTTAAATTTCAACTATTTTATATTTATATTTATATTTTATTTTTTTCAGCAAAAAATTATGTTATATAGATATTTTGGACAAAATTTGATCTTTTCTAATTGAAACTGGTTTTTATGGTTGTAACCGATTTTAGGCCGATTTTCGCCTATTTATCCAGTTCATGCCGATTCCTTACGGTTTTTAACCATTTCGATTTTTATATATTAAACCAACCAAATACTCTGACAGTTTGCGGTTAACCGATCTAACCGTCCGGTCCGATCCAATTTTAATAACATTTTTGCTGAAAAAAATAAAATATAAATATAAATATAAAATAGTTGATCTTTTCTAATTGAAACTGGTTTTTATGGTTGTAACCGATTTTAGGCCGATTTTCGCCTATTTATCCAGTTCATGCCGATTCCTTACGGTTTTTAACCATTTCGATTTTTATATATTAAACCAACCAAATACTCTGATAGTTTGCGGTTAACTGATCTAACCGTCCGGTCCGATCCAATTTTAATAACATTGATTTATAATTTTAATATATTTTAATAATGACTCAATAACCTTTTTATAAACTCAATATAATTTAAAGTTAAGATGGCTTAAAATTAACTTAAATTGACTTTAGACATTTAGCTTTTATGAAACTTACTTTTGTCCTGAATAAAATTAAAAAATAGACATTTACATTATCCCAATTTGAATTACTCAAATTTAGCTAAAAATAATTTCCCTTTTTTAATTTCTCAACCTCATTGCCAAATTCCGTTGAAAAGCAATGAAAGTGAAATAGACTAGAAAAATCAACAAATAACTAAATAAATACTCATTAGAAGCCAGTGATTAAAATACACAAGGGGCAGAAGCAGTTAAGATAGTACTCCATTGGTGTGGCGGATCAGGATGACCATAGATGCAGAGGTGCAGGGAAATATTTGTTACTTAACATGATTTTTCCCATTATTTAGAAACGTTTATTTGTAAATATTCTAATTCCTAGCCTGATCTAAGAATAAGAGGATCATACAAAGAAATATTATTCATTTCACATGCTTACCCAAGGTGATACAACTGCGTACACAAGTCAGCTGTACACAACTGGAGATGATGTTATAACCGTACATATAGTTGAACCTCAACTTCACGAGGGTATTAAGCAACATGAGTGATAATACACAATGGCACTGGAAAAAGGAATAAGTTGCTAAGAAACTCTGATGCTACAACTGTAGAAGAGGAGAAGTATCACTTATTACAAAGAACGAAGCAAAATTTTGTTGCTTCTTGTTTACATCTATAGAAAATGGAAAATTAACTCATTGAAAGTAGAGAGTATAATCTCTTAATTCTATTAGAAAACATATAGGTATTTATCAAAGTATATAAGAGCTAAACTAGCAAAGAAAAACCCCTTATAATTATGCTATTATCTCTATCTAACAGTTATATATTAGCTGTACAATCTGTAATGCTTACAGATATCCTAATACTCCCCCTCAAGTTAGAACATAGATATTAATCATGCTCAGCTTGTTACAAATGTAATCAATCCGATTTTCAGATAACGCTTTGGTGAATACATCAATTAATTGGCTCCATATTCTGACATGTGAATTTGAGATTGATCCATCTTCTAGCTTTTCCCGATTAAAATGACAGTCGACTTTTATATGTTTGGTTTTCTCATGAAACACAGGATTGTTTGCATATAAATAGCTATTTGGTTGTCACACCATAAGTTCATTGGTTTAGACTGAACAAACCCAATCTCACTAAGCACATGATATAGCCATATAAGTTCACAAGTAGTCTGTGTCATAGCTCTATATTTGAATTCTGCACTTGATCGGGATACAACACTATGTTTCTTACTCTTTCAAGAAACAAGATTACCCCCAACAAAGGTATAATAACTGGTGGTAAAACGCCTATTTGAAAGATCTCCTGCATAATCTGCATTTGTGAAACCTTTTATAATGTTGTGACCAAGATTTCGATATAAGATGCCACATCCCGACGCACCTTTTAGATATCTCAAAATATGTATAACAGCATGCCAGTGTGAGGTTCTAGGAGATGACATGAACTAACTAACAACACTTACTGAAAAAGCAATGTCAGAACGAGTGATAGTAAGATAGTTAAATTTTTTCACAATCTTCCTATACTTTTCAGGATTCTCAAACAGGTCTTCATCTTCAGCTTTCAGCTTCACATTTGGTATCATAGGCGCATCACATGCTTTTGCCTCAATAAAACTAGCACCATCTAATAAATCCAGCAATATTTTCTTTGAAATAGATAGATCCTCTTATGATTGCGAGAAACTTCAATCCCTAAGAAATATTTCAATGGTCCTAAATCCTTTGTTTGAAAGTGTGTCCCAAGAAATGCTTTCAACCTCATGATCATAAGTTCATCACTTTTAGTAATCATATCATCTTCATACATAACCAACAAAATGCACCCAGTACTAGATAATGCAAAGAACACTGAGTGATCATATGCATTTCTTTGTAGGCCAAACTCAATCACAACTGTATTAAATCTCTCTAACCATACACGAGGAGATTGCTTTAAACTATACAAAGACTTTCTTAATTTGCACACTTTCCCTAACTCCCCCTTAGCAACAAATCCAGGGAGTTGCTCTATCTAAACCTCTTAACTTAAATCTCCATGCGAGAATGCCTTCTTCACATCAAGTTGATGAAGTGTGTAACTGTAAATAGCAGATAAGGAGATAAATAATGAAACAGAAGAAAATTTTGCATCTCCGAATAATCCATTTCATATGTCTTTGCATATCCTTTAGCAACCAATTGAGCTTTTACTTGAGCAATAAAACCACCTGGATTCATTTTAACAGTAAACACCCACTTATAGCCAATGGCCTTTTTCTAGGAGCTAAAGGCATAAGATTCCAAGTATGATTCTGCTCTAAGGTCGTCATTTCTTTTTTCATTGTAGCTTTCCAACCAACATGACCTAATGCTTCAACAAGAGACGTTGGAATAGGAATAGAGTCCAAGAAAGCTACAAAAGACTTGGAAAAGTGAGATAAAGCATGGTAAGATACAAAAAAAAAAAAATAGGATAAGTACATGTATGTTTACCTTTACAAAGAGCAATAGAAAAGTCAAGGCTAGCATCTAATTATGATAAGGGATCTAAAGACGAAGCAGGTGTGGTGCCAATATCCTGGTTGATAGGAAGTGCCTTAATAGAATGATGCACACATCGAGAATAAACTTGATGAATAACAGGTCAAGAGGGAGGGGATACTACATGTTCACTGACAATATAAATAAAAAAATTGTCCCCTGAATCGCTAGTGCACGAAGGAGAAGACACAGGAAAACTAAAGAAAAGTATATACTAAAAAAATGTAACATAATTAGATACCAAGTAACTACCCAAAGAAGGAGAGTAACAACGATCCTTCTAGAGTTTGATCAATTTCCTTTAATTCGATGAGTGGGTGTTTTGGTTTGGAGTATCTACGGGGTTGGGAGAGAATTTAGACTGACTTGATCCGAAAGTGGATGAGAAAAATGGGTTTAATGGGTCGGTTCGAGTTGACCCACCCCATGTTGAGTGGGTTAATTGATTTCTAATGACCCCTTCCTTCTCCCTCGTTACACTCTGCATCATTTTGGAAACCCCTGTTTCAGCTCTTCCCCATTGCAATGAAGCTTCAATTGCTCGAGCCAAGCGCATTGCCTCCACTCGATCTCCAAGCCTATAAACCTTAATCCACCCTTTAATCTCTTCTTTGAGCCCACTAACAAAATACCCAATGTATTGTTGTTCGGGTAACGCCAGAGCTGCTGTCGCCAACCATTCAAACATCTCAATGTATTCATGTACGCTTCCCGTTGCTGTAAACCCGCCAGATCCTCAAATGAGTTAAATGATTGAGTTCCCCCACATCGCAACTTTATCTCCCTTTTAAATTATTCCCACGTTAATTCAGGTTGGATGCTCAAAAGCATAGAAAACCAACTAATGGTAGGGCCCTCCATACATATCTCTGCTAAACGGATTTTCATTTCTTCGGGAATTTGATTGATGCAAAAATAGGTTTCAGGTCTGGTAACCCACCCTCTTGGATCAGTTCTATCGAAGGTTAATAGTTTTACCTTTTTAAGGGAGGATTGTGAATCTGCAAAGTGGTTTGGTTTAATATGGAAGTCCATTTTATGAGTTGAATGTAGCCCCTGTTGATACCCATTTCCTTCTAAGTTGGTCTCCCCTTGTGAACTAAATTCTTCCACAGTAACAGGCTGTGTCTAAACACTTAATCCAATTTACCACCAAACCTCTGAACTCCTCTTTCTTCTTTTTATCTGTTCGATAATTCTGTTTGGAAGCAACCAAACAAGTTTGCAATTCTGTGACAGAGTTGGTTAGCTCTTTAACACAATCACATTTTTCAATTTCTTCTAATCATAGTGCTAGTGCTTGATGTCTAGTCTCCATTGTTATCGATCAGGTAGGAATCCAACAAGTCGGACCGACAATGAGACTTCCCGATTATCACACAACCAAACAGAAAATAAATAAGCAGCTCAAATGGAAAAGGATTGTATTAATGAAAATATCAAAATATAGTTGATGTTCTGTATCTCAAATGGCGATTACAATCCTAGTAGAAGAAGAAAATCACAAGAAAAATACAATCAAATGATAAAATAGCCTATAAGAGCTAGGGCCTCTACCGCAACTTTCCTGTCCCTTTCTCAACCTCCAGCAGCCCAAAACTATAATTTTTCCTCCTCCCTCTTTTTCCCAACCTCCTGGCTTTTTATGCCCCCCACCCCCCGTTTCATGCCCCCTTTTTCCATAACTAACTCTGCCAACTCATCCTCCTTGTCCGCACCTGCACTCTTTTTATGCCTTCTTGAACATTTCCTCCGGATCTTGAGTCTTGGGTCCTCCTTTCCTGTGTCTAAATCCAATGCATCACCTTGATTGGCTGCTTTGTGATGTCTCACTTTAACCCAACGATTTCCATCATCTAATATTTAGAAAAACAATTTTAGGTTAAGAATACAATCGGGCATACCTTAGTTCTTCAATTGGGTGCATGTAACATCATTGATTCTACTCCATTTAAGGCTAGACTTCGCTGCAAGCCATGTAAGATCAAATTAAAATTTAAAAAATTAAAACATTTAAGAAAGAGATCATAAACTGAAAAGAAATTAAATTGCCCTTGAAATTTTAGGTATTTCTGTCTTTTTAGTTTCTTCTATTGTATTCACCAAGGAACATGGAGTTGGGAAATACCAAATCTCAGCACACAATATCAAATCTTAAGATATCTTCCTGGTGCTGGGAGGCTATTCTGGTAGGGCTGGGAAGGGAGACGACCATAAGAGGAAAAATTAAGATTTCAAGGCATTGTCTGAAGAAGAAAGGCAATTTATAGACTATTGAGGTATGCATTGTCAAGTTTCCAGCTACATTTTAAGCAATGATTGTCTTTTTTTCCTTCATTGCCTTGTTTCTTTGGTAGTTAGATTTCAAGTCGTATCATGTAGATAGACTCTCTTAACTGCAATTCATTTTAAAGGAGTAAATACTGGTACTAGGTTTATTGTTTGACCCAATCTCATCTCAGACCTAGTAATTTGATATGCTGATAAGCTTATTGATGTTGAACGAGCTAAAAATGCGTGAGCAAATTTTACAGGAATATATCTCTAGATGTGTTCTGTTTTAGGTTCACTTTACCACCTCTTTGCAGTCAGCACTCTTGATTCTTGTGCCGTTTTTCATGTTTCATAGGGTAGTGCAACTTTAACAGAACAGAAAAGAAAAGGACTGCATAATGAAGGATCAAGCAGATAAGGGTCTGACAGAGGTTCATCAGAGAAAAGCAAAACTGAGGCAGTTAGTTCCAAACATAACCCGAATTTACAAATGCGAGTATCCCTATATGCTAAACTTCCAAGAAAAAATGTTTTCTTTCAAAGGCAATACTAAGTATGGAAATATTGCAATAAATATATCTGAAGAAAGCCTCACTGGATTTGAGGGACAATCTCCATTGCGTGCTAGAGATGATTAAGAAAAAGAAAAAAGAAAAAAAAAAGATAACCAATCCATTATTAAGATAAAAGTCCTTCCGTAATTCCTAATTGACATCCAATCCCAGATTACGAGGATTCCCTCTACAGCAAAGGATGTGGCAAAACATGTTAGCCTGATTGCTACCATAAAGCTAAAACTAGACTCCAAGACTTACCTCGAGATGCATAAAGAGACTTACAATCAGCTTTGATGGCAATTTGAGTAATACGTATTGAGTTGAAGAAATTTAAAGGTCCCAAATTACTTGATGGACAACTTATGCCAGTGAGTCCAGTATCCTCAAGTGTACTGATCAAATAATATCTCAAAAAGTCATAAACCATTAACAAATGTCAATTAGGTGCATAAGATATGCAAATTTCCTTCCTTTCTTTGCTCACATCTTTGTACGTGTAACATCCTTGACCTGAATAAATTCTAACATGCAAAATTCATCATAAATAGGTGACATATAGACGACTATTACAAAAAAACTCCTCCCAGTGGAAACCAAGTTCACTTACAAATGTTTCTAACAAAACTCTACAGGTCCTCTGCTCTCAAGCACATAAATCTCAACAATGGCATTCTCCTTCAATTGTTGAAAGTGCACAACCTCTGGGGTCTAACAAAACAATGATGTTAGATGACCAAATCCACCATTCAACACACATTAGATTAATATGTGTTGGCCTCAAGAAAAGTTGCTATGGTGAGTTCTTACAAGCAAAATTGTTCAGATGGTAGAATGCTTCTTCTATGCCAAATCATGTTAATTAGGAATTAGAGATCACTTTAAATCTTCTGAGGTTTTTTATAAGAAGATGGTGCACAGGTTGGATGGACAGCCAGACTACTGTCGCTTCTATAAAAGAGCTCATTATAAGGTTATGTTGATATCAACCACAACAAATGTCAAGTATTTTTAAAGCAACATCTCAACACAAGTCAAACTAACACCATAAAATCTCAGTAGTTCAAACCACCATCAATGCTATTGGTCCAAGTGTTGTGACCATATGTAGGGTCAAATCCCATTGTCTAATGCATATGTCCAATTAAATGCCTTCAATTCAATCTAGCTAAACATGCAAAACTATCGTTAGACAAAAACCAAAAATCTTAATCCCAATCACTCGAAACCTAAAATGTATTATTAAATACGTTCAAAATCGAAGACCCTTGACATATTTCTTTTGCATTGCACTATTTTATGAGGAGTTTTGAAGTCACTCATAGAGGTAATTTTATATCTGTTCTAGTTTTTCTTTTTCTTTTTCTTTTTTGATGTTATATATTACTTGTGCTATTATCAATTTACTACAAGTTTTACCAAAATTAGAGGAAGGCTCTCCAATTGCTGCAAATTTGAAGTTCAATGGTCAGATTTGTGACCATGATGAATATCAAATTAGTCAAGTAGTTTTATTAAAATACATATTCAATTGATGACGAACCCACCCAACACATTCTTGCCCACAATTGGATTTGCGCTTTAGGTGTAACATTCTACCCAAGGACTTTAACCATATTTTTCCAACTTCACCAGCATCATCACGTACAATTCTTAAAACATCTCAATAATTGGTATCATATTTTCACTTCTGAATATGGATAATGTTATTCGCAATACAAAGAATAATTCCTACTAATTGATATAAGCTCCTTTAGGCTATGACAACCTCGTGGTTAGCAAACCATTTTAACCTTCAAAACTCGGACATAAAGCAATTAAACAAAAGCTTTATCTAAAGTTCTCTCCAGTGAATAATAAAAATCTTCCTTCCGTTGTTGCTAGATGTGAAAAAAGCAAAAAACATATTTCCTTATTCCTCAACAATTAGGATTTGATTAATAGTTCAGCACAACCCACATTCAATCACTGGCTAAGCAATCATGACCATCTCGTGCCTTGTTCCTTTCAAACCATGACGCTAATCGGTTGAAGTTTTCTCTTCTAGTTAAAATAGGGCTATTTAAACATATCTATTTAAAGCAAAAGGTAACCTTGACCACAAGCCTAAGAATCACCACCTTAACTTCGATCAACCACCAGCTCTCAATCATCGGCCAAGCAATCATGACCATCATGTGCCTTTATCCTATCAAAACATAAAGCCAATATGTCAGAGTTGCCTGTTCTATTTAGCGTAGGGCTATTTTTGGTACCTGTCTATGGAAAGCAAAAGAGGTGCTGCATCACCAACTAGGGAAGGATCACCACCTTAGGTTCAACCTACCACAAGCTTTCAATCACCGGCTACACAGTCATGACCGTCACGTGCCTTTTTCCTTTCAAAACATGAAGGTAATCTATCAGAGTTCCCTTCTATTTAGAAATATGGCTATTTTGGTACTTGCCTATTCAAAGCAAGAGGGATTCTTCACCGCCAACCTGGGAAAGATCACCACCTTAAGTTCATCCTACCACTATCTTTCAATCACTAAGCAATCATGACCATCACGTGCCTTTTTCTTTTAGAACATGAAGCTAACCTATCAGAGTTACTCTTCTATTTAGAGTAGGCTATTCAAGGGTTCTTCACCACCAACATAGGAAGGATCACCTTAAGTTCAACCCACCAGCAGCTTTCAATCACCGGTTGAGCAATCATCACCATCAAATACCTTTTTCCTTTCAACACATGACGCTTTTATGTCGCGGTTATTATCTCTTCCACTTAGAAGAGGGCCATTTTCATACTTGCGTAAGAAGCACCTTCACCGCTTGCTTAGGAAGAATCACCACCTTAAATTAGACCTACCACTAGCTTTCAGTCACCGATTCGGCAATTCAGTAGTCATGGCCATCACATGCCTTTTTCCTTTCAAAACATTAAGTTAATGTGACAAGCTTATCTCTTTCGTCATTATGTTTAAACTTGCCACCTCATTTCCCACATTATCCCATCAGAGTCGCTCGTGTATTGTTCGAACATTATTTCAAATCAATTGAATTGTTTAAACTTCATTGTATTTGCCTTTGTGTATTCTCTACCACCACTTCATGTTTAGCCTTTAATTGGTGGAGATTATATTATTCATTCTATTTGGAGTTTCTTTTACTTTTTGTTATGAACCATGACAAAGCCCACTTAATCCGAGAAAACCAATGAAAATCTATAGTGGAAAACAAAAGCAATCAACAATTCTTCAAATGAATTGCAAAATATCCAACTAGCTTATTGGTTTAATGGAAAAATTATTTAAAGTCACTTGTTGAGTACAAATCCAAAATAGGAAGACCCAAAGTTGTCGTGTGATAAAAAACACTTTGGTGCTCCTTTGCTTGCAGAATGCCATGCTTCCTAAAAGCAATTAAACTCGTTTGTTTATAGAAGCATGTAGGGAAATCTAGGAAGTTGCTAAGGAGACCTATACAAAGGTTATCATACTACTCAATAAAACAAAAACTAAAAGTACCAAGGACATTATTCTATCACTGAATGTCCCAAACTACTAAAGATATTATGGCAAGAGTCGGATATTGATAGCGCATGAAGCAAAATTGGCTTAAATTTGGAGTTTGATGCAATACAAGTGCAAATTCTTAGAAAGGATGAATTGCCTTCACTAAACAAGACCGCCGCAATCCTCTTCACTAAAGTGGGAGTGAGGTCTTGATTAAAAAACTGGCTATGGAAAGTTCTGCATTATATTTTAAAAATAGTAGAAGTGCTACTAAATAGCAAGGTATTGATGCTCAAAATGGATTGAATGATGTGTCAAAGCCTATTAACAAAGATAGTTTACTATGCACTTTCTCCACAATAGATAGTCCTTAGTGTTGGTTGGAATTGCATATGTAACACATAAACCTCCAACAAATTGCCAGAGGCAATGCAAACATTTTCAACTACATACACACAAAATATAAGGCAAAGCTTAGCAACATTACCCAAATTAGCAAAGGACACTAGTGAAGTGGGGTCGTGAATTAAGAGATCACACTTCTCACCTTATGGTGGCTAAAATTATAGATCAATTGATATGATTTGCGTCAAACATTAGCTAGCATCGTTTTATTTTGAGAGTTTACCGTTTAGTTTGCCAAAAGTCAAATGACATAATTCCTACTTAGCCAAAATTATTCCCAATCCTACCTATTTGTAAATATTATCAAGAAACTTTTCAAACTTAACCTTGGCCTTGTAAATTGCAAAACATAAGCAGCAAAGTTCACATCAAATGCGGATTTGCTAGTTCTAAGCAGCGCAACTAGGAAAAACATCTTTATTGGGGATCCATCCAAGCCAATATTCAAGAATAGATTCTCATTCAAGGAAGCGGATCACAGCAAGGTGAATCAAATTGGAATTGGTTTGGAAGCTTTGAACTATTAAATTGTTTATAATTTGACTCCACTAAGTAGGACTTTACCATGCAATAAAAAATTGAAGTCCAACAATTTAATAAAAGGGCATTTTGAAGGGCTTATAATGGGTTTAGCCTATTTATTTAAGTTATTTGCATTGAATGTCAAACATATTGTTTGAACTTTTAATGCTAGTTATATTAACGGATTTAATACTAGTTATGTCATTACTTTCATTATGTATTCTATGTTCTTCTAGTTTTGGCAAAGGGAAGCAGCAAGCTTGAGGAAGGAATTGCAGTACTTGCAAGAATGCCATAGGTAAATTCAATGACCTCACAACAATGAATCTCTTGAAAATCATGCATGAGGATTGCCTTATAAGTGATAGGCATAAGAATCTACAAATTAAAAGCTAATGACAATCATGTATTAATGGGATGTGCATAGGGTAAATCCACCAAAACATGTGTTTCTTGAACAAACTTCAAAGTTCATCTCGACCATAGAATAATACACCACTTCAAATATTCTTATGCATTCTTCTCACCGAACCTAATTCCTTGGTTTAACCATGAGCTCATGTTTATGTTGCAGGTCAATAACAAAAACCCCCAGTATTTAACTTAGCCATAACACTCATGAAATGATTAAAGTCTCTTATTGAATGTTAATGATTGGAAATTAGATAATTCAACTATAAATTTGTTTCGCTTCGAAAACCATTGAGCTACAGGAATTTCATCTCTCTATGAAGCAAGACTAGTGTTTTGTTTGAGCTAAAAAGTTAGTCTAATTCTCTTTGATTGCACAAAAGTTAGGGCAAGAGTACTATGGACTAAGCAAACTTTTAGGAAAAGACAATTGAAGTATAACGAGGAAAAAATTGTGAACCAAACACTAAAAATTGAAACCCCACCAGATCAAAACAAAAGCAAATACCACTTTAATAGTTGTAGCATAAGGGAGAAGAAAGAGTTGAAAACAAACCTCTTAAGTTTCATAGATGTATAGTTGATAAAGAAATATGATACACATGCTAATTCCAATTTTATGCCTCACTTATTATCTAAAGCTGCTTAAAAATAACATATGAAGTTGTCTGCAAACAATAAGCATGTCTATTTATGCACAAATATCTGAATTGCTAAACTAGAAATGCCATATGACATCTGACTGGATTGTCAATCTTAGGCCGCATTGCCTTCAAGATTTTAAATGAGACCACACAAGACTATTCTCTCCTAGAACATAAGCTGATGTAAGTCGCATAATCCATAACTACGGTAAAGCAATGCTTTCATGCATAGGTTCTAATATAATTCCGTGCCATTCAATAGTTTAGGGAATTGTCAATTGCATGATATATGGACTTGGACACACATATATACAGTACCAAAAATATATAGGTAAGAATAAATACCTGGTAATTAAATTGCAGGTGGAAATATTCCTGCAAATATAATTGTGGGTAAGTTTGAGTTTGCAGGCTGGGCTCATTTTAATTCAGAATTTTGAAGAGGCCTATAAGCTATATTATAACCACGACATGAGCTATTTTCTCGATTGTTACTCCGACGATGCTATTACCGCAATCCTTTTAATTTTTGTTTGTCTGCATTGACACTGTCAGCCTGAAAATCATACCTAAACAAACTCAAAGGACGGAGAATACTTAGCTTACAAATTGCGTTGGCTTTCCAAATTTAGGTCAACTGACTACAAATATATGCATCTCAGTACCCATTTAATCTGCTTCCAGATCTTGTTTTGTCATGTTACTGCAAATACCATACCTTTTCTCCAAACATCAAAAGAAATTAAAATGAATAAAGCAAATTCATTTGAGCAAAAACCACCTTCCAGTAAAGGATTCAAGTTAGACAGAAGAATATATTCTAAGCAATACATAACAAGCAATTTGTGAGTATATAAAAAGGCCTATATCTTCCACCACAAAATATGACTTTCAATTTGAAATAATTATTTACGTAATAAGAGTTTTATAGCATGAGTAAGCTGTACATTTTGACATCTGCAGGCAACTGATGGGCGAAGAACTTTCTGGTCTAGGCATCAAGGACCTTCAAAATTTAGAAAACCAACTAGAGATGAGTCTGAAAGGTGTTCGTATGAAAAAGGTAAGAAAGCCTTGCTGATACCTAAATACTCATCCAATTATATTTGAGGTTGATTCTTTGCACACAAATAATATTACTTGCAATTTGTTAATGCAGCATTTTTTTTTCCTGCAGGACCAAATTTTAACTGGTGAAATCAAAGAACTGAACAGAAAGGTTTTGTGCAAAAGATTAGAATTGACCCATCCCAAAATTCTCATCTGGAAATTCTTAGTTTGACTTTCTTCAATTAACTTAATTGCAGGGAAATCTCACTTACGAAGAAAATCTGAAATTGCATAAAAAATTAGAGCTCGCCTGTCAAGAAAATGCAGAATTACATAAGAAGGTACTCCTCTAGGCACCATATGGATGTATGCATAAATTATTCATCTGCTGTTCTACTATAATCCAATTCTCTTATAGAGAATGCCCTTAAACTTGTGGATACAATGCCCGACCTTAAAGACTAATGCTGACTGAAATCACAACTGACCAGTAACCACAAAATGAAAGCGAATATTAGCTGTCCAGAAGCTGAACAGTAGTTTATGATAGCAGGTTTATGCAGAACGAGATTTGATTGAAGCAAACAAAAGCTCCAACCCACCTTACACTTTAAGCAATGGATATGACTTGCATGGCCCAATTCATCTCCAGCTGAGCCAACCACAGCCTAATACAAGTGAAGCACCACCAAAGCCAGTGAAACTGGGGTAAATTCTCTGCTCCCTACTCAGAAACTATATGCTAGAACAACTGACTAAATCTTTTTTAAGAAACTCTCAACAGATTAAGACTGCAATAACAGCAGTTGACAATTGTCAAAGGAAACCAGTTATCATTCCAGTAGCTTGGCCTGCTGTTTGGAAGTCAAACTTCTCAAAATGAAAATTGTAAATCATCTACAGAGAGTGTCTTCCAGAAGCATGGCAATCACATTTAGCTTGGTAAATTCTACAAAATAGATTTTAGAATTTGTAGTAAAATTATTCGCCGGACCTTTTGTCAACAAAAACTATGCAATAAGCTTGATATGAGCCAGGTGTTAAACTAGTTGTCCCAATGAATTTGAACGGTTTGTTTACAATTGTGCCACTCATACATATCTAGCGAAAAATCAGCAGCATTATAAACAACTTCTCCTTTGAATTATTGCTGTCTTCTTACTGCACACATTCTGTCATTTCATTCCTACGAAACTTATAAGAGAAAAAAGAAATATGAAAATCTAGAACTAAAGAAATGAAAGAAAAGCCCGCAGAACTCAAGTAGATACCAGTTAGCACACACATTTACAGGGTATATGATACCACAATAGAGAATCCAGTTAAGAAAACAAACCTCATTCCTAATACTGTAAATATATATTGGAATTTGTCAAAATTGTAAAAGTGCAACAAATACCTAGCACTACAGCCACTGGAATACCACTGTACCTACTAAATAATGCAATCTTATTCTATAAATACTAAACTATGTACATTAGCTCGGACACCAGTTTGTGCTGCAATTGACTAAAAATGCACACAGAAAGCTGAGTGAAGTCGCTTATACTTGTCATAGTTCATCAATAATGGCACAGCATGAGAGACATCAGTGTCTCAATAACATAAAATTATAAGGGTGCAAAAATCTTAATTGACAACAATTATTCATAGAGTTTTCCTAAATTAATGTACCTCATTCCCTTTGGCCAAGTCTAGCAAAGGACTCCACAGTATATGCTGCAGACAGAAGATCATATGTTGAGGTCTTGCACCCTTTCAACGTTCAATCAAGCACAAGGAAGAGCACATGTAAACTTCATACTCGTGCAATTCAAGAAGTCCTGCCAACAAAGGACACAGAATAAAATATCTAAAGTCAGCATTCCCAAAAATCCTTTCGTTTTATGCATTTCAGTGCCATTGTCAGGAAAAAAGAAAAAATGGTTAAACTTAATGGGGGCCCAATATGATGGAGTCCATAAACAAGCAACTTTCACGTATCAGCAGCTGATTAGCTTCACTGTAAGCCATCTGAATCAAAAGTCATATATAGCAAAAGATTCCCAACCACATGGCTTAATAAAGATAGCAAGTTACATCTGGAAGTATATCTTAATACATAATGCATAACCAATAACATATCTCAGGCTACAAAGTAAGATTCCAAGCTTAATACCAACATAGGTAAACATAATGACCAGAAAAATAAATTTCTGTGCCGAGACAGCAACAAAAGAGTATAAAATAATAGCAACACAATCATCAATGGTATTCAGATTTTCAATAAGTAAAACAAGCACTATCATGTCCAAATCAAAGCACTGGTTGACCACTATTTTTAATGACAAATTTTGATAAAATTATCAGTAAGTATTCACCCATAGCATGGATTTGCAACTTCATTTGGTATTTAGACCACCAGGGAATTGACTAAATATTGAAATTGAATGACGGATTCAACAAAGTCAACCTAATAGAGGGTTTTGCAAGTGATCCATGGAGATATCGTGGATATGAGATTTTGAAACAAATATGAAGTATGTCCCACTAAAAGATAACAGCCAGCAATAGAAACCAAGAAACAGGCCCATAACCACCCCCCAAAAAAAAAAAAAAAGAAAGAAAAATTTCAGTTCAATCTCAGTTTCTATTTTCATATTAGTTCATCCAGTTAACAGCCAAAGTTTACCACGATGCTTTTTTCTTTGTTTTCATTTTAATCATATTTAACATGTGCAAAATATAATAAAAATCCTGAATTTTGCATAGAGTTTAAGGCATCTATATATCTACCATCTATTTAATTACTTGCTGAAAAACCATTGTTTAGTAATTTATAAATTATTATTTGTGGTTTCACTTTCTGTAAAAGAAGAAATGCTTATCTAGTATTGTTCCAGTAAAAAGAATTAATGTACATACTGCATATTTAGTGGTGCATTATTATTGACACCATGGTTCCCTTTTAAATAAAATTCAAAATTTTATGGCATATATGCTATCAGATGACCAATTTTAATCCAAATCCACAAATTCAATTTTTTATTTTTTCATCTAGAATTTTGATATGCAGGGAAGTGGTAAACCAAAGTAAACAAAAGTTTGAAGCAACTGAGTGACATGCATTGCACTTTTGGCACGGAGTTTTTAGGACAGCAATTTTAAGTGTTAGATATTGATTTGGTAATGTTTGCTGCGATCATGTGATCACTTATTAATAAGCTATAATGCACCAAATGCATCACAGCTTACTAAGCTCCACTAATGGCTACAATGCATCCACTCTCTCCCTCCCTCTCTCTCTCCCTCCCTATGTACTGCAATTCTTCTTCACTTGCACGCTGATAGAGAGCAAAAATCAAGATAACCAAATAATCACGTAAAACAGAAATCAAACGAAGAAATGGAAGAAAGAAGGGAATGATTTCATTGATAAAATCTGGAAGATACAAAACAAACAAATCCCAGGAAGAAAACACTTCCCTCTCCAAACAATGGAGCCCTGCTAAAACAGCAGCACAATACAAATGATTTCCAAGATGATCCACCCTTCCCTCCCTCATTAGCTATATAATAACAAACTAAAAGAATAAACCGTTTCTTTTCCTCGTTTCCAGCCTGGCACAAGGTGCACGGTTTATTGCTGTCCCTAACTGAATTATTCCAGCCCATTTGGTAGTGTCCAGCTAAGCCCCTCAAGTTGCATCTGCTGTTTCTTCTGGTGAACTTGCAGTTCCCTTGGCCCAAGCAAATCTGGATCCATGAGCCTTGCTCGAATAGCACCCTCTCTATCAATGCCACCCTCTTGAAATAAAGTCTTGTCCTCAAGACTTAGCTGAGGGTACTCATCCCTCATTACAAATTTGTCTATCCAAGTTGCAACGTTGATGCTCTGTGACCGCCATTGCACCAGCTGTTGTGACATACTTTTGCCTTCTCTTTGGAGCTCTCGGGTGGCAAGCTCCTTCTCCAGGATATAATCTTCCACAACCTTCAACTCTGACTTAGATGGCAGTTTGTTAGAGCAAATCTGGATCCGTTTGGCCTTGGCTTCGAACTGATTTGGCCCAAGGTAGAGAAGTGGGTCAGGAGAGTCGTGATGAAATGCATGGTACCCATCACAAATCTGGTGAAACCCAGGTGTCAAGTCCATCAGCTCCAACAAATCAACCCCATTTCCAGTTTGAACACAGATTTGAAATCGGTCTAAATCACAAAGCTTTCTCTGCAACTTAAAATGATGCACGCCCATTGCAATCTCATTCTCAACCAACTGCTGTATCAACCGCTTCACTGGCCTTGCTCCGAAATTTGGGTCGAAACCTAAGGTTGCCAAAAGTTCGATGGCTTCCTTCGTGTAATGAAGATCGATCTTCTTTTGTTTGAGCCTATCTTTTACTCGGTTCATCTGTTTCTCAACAATTTTACTAATTTCTTTGGAGTCCAAAGGCTGGAAAACAATATATTCATCGAGCCTATTCATGAATTCTGGGCGGAAAGTTTGTCTAGCCAACTCAACAACTTGCCGTTTCATGATATCATAAACAGCTTCCCTGCAATCCTCTGTATTGCGAAGAGTTTCAAGTATAACGTGGGAACCAATGTTAGAAGTCATAATCACAAAATAGTTAGTGAAACTAACAGTCCTCCCTTGAGAATCAGTTATCCTTCCATCATCCAATAATTGTAATAGAATGTTGATCACATCATGATGAGCTTTCTCAATTTCATCAAACAGCACAACAGAATATGGTCTTCGCCGAACCACTTCAGTAAGCTGACCCCCTTCTTCATATCCAACATAACCTGGTGGAGCCCCAACCAAGCGTGAAACAGCATGTTTTTCCATATATTCACTCATATCAATTCGTACCATAGCATTTTCTGTGTTAAAGAGATAACCAGCTAAGGTCTTTGCAAGCTCAGTTTTGCCAACACCAGTAGGATCCATGAACATGAAACTAGCTATAGGTCGATTTGGATCAGATAATCCTGTCCTCAAACGACGGATTGCATCAACCACTGATTTTACTGCCATATCTTGACCAACTACTCTCTTGCGAAGTACCTGTTCCAGTAGTATTAACTTCTCCCTCTCAGATTGTTGAAGGTTAGACTTAGGTATACCGGTCCATTTGCTTACAATTTCAGCATTATTGAGATCAGTCACTTCTTCTCGAAGCATTGGTTTTCCAGATTTTCGAGAGTCAGCAAGGTTTGCCTCAGCCTCTTCTAACTGGCGTTGAAGAGACATTAGAGTTCCATATCTTAGCTCAGCAGCACGATTCATATCATACTCCCGCTCAACAGCTTCCATCTCCAGGTTGACCCTATCAATCAGTTTTCGAGAGACGATTTTGTGTGTCGCTCCAAAGTCGACGATTTTGTGTGTCGCTCCAAAGTCGACCAGCATGAGGACTGGACTGCCTTGTATGGTATTTGGAGCTTGAGTGTCTTCCCCTGCTCGTTTCACAATCTCCATGAGTGTGCACTCTCCTTCCGCACCATCATCTTCTCCCTGATCATCGTTTTCGGCTAGTTCATCCTCCTTGCTCATCCCAAACCACAACTAAATCATTTTCCAAGATCGCAATTCGTAGGTCCCCTGTGTTGCAGCGATGTTGTGGGACTATACGGTTGGGTGGTGCCGTTTAAGCCAAGCCCCTAACCGACGACGATCGGCGATCTCCCGAGGCGAGAGAGGACGCAGTCCCCTCACTCGTGTAGATTGTTGAACTGGGTTTGGGAGAGTCAGTGTGGGTTTAATGGTGATGGGCCTGGGGCCTCTATTGATGAATCTTGGATTGGGCTGACCCATATCCTTGAGAATGAGGACACGAGTGACCGGCGGGGATATGAAGGCACCAACGTTGGCTTGAAGATTCATCTCCCTCAGATCTGCAACCACAGGAGCGGCGACGGTGTGAACCTTGAGGTGCCGCTCTCCACAAGATGTAGAGTTAAGCAAAGCAACTTTGAAGTCCATAGTCTGATTCGTCAACAATATCTCATCCTCTGGTTCTTCCACCATCATCCCTTCATCGGTCTGTTTTTTGGATTGTGTTTGGGGCTGGTTTGTATCGTCGATCAACTCAGTTTTGTTGTTAGATTGCTGTTCTTCTTCTTCCACATAGTTCTGGAGTTGGGCAATCTTGCGCTCAAATCTTTCCCTAGTTTTCTGAAGTGCAGCAAGGGATGTCTGTATTGCTGCCATGGAATTTTGAATTGCCGCTAGTTTATCTTCTTGGGCATCGATTCTTTCCTCTAATGCATCCATGGTTTGTAATCGACTTTTAGAAGGTGATTCCATTTTGTTTGTTTTTGGGTGAGGAGTTGTCGATCGGGGTTTCCCACAGACGGCGCCAAATGATAGAGAGCAAAAATCAAGATAACCAAATAATCACGTAAAACAGAAATCAAACGAAGAAATGGAAGAAAGAAGGGAATGATTTCATTGATAAAATCTGGAAGATACAAAACAAACAAATCCCAGGAAGAAAACACTTCCCTCTCCAAACAATGGAGCCCTGCTAAAACAGCAGCACAATACAAATGATTTCCAAGATGATCCACCCTTCCCTCCCTCATTAGCTATATAATAACAAACTAAAAGAATAAACCGTTTCTTTTCCTCGTTTCCAGCCTGGCACAAGGTGCACGGTTTATTGCTGTCCCTAACTGAATTATTCCAGCCCATTTGGTAGTGTCCAGCTAAGCCCCTCAAGTTGCATCTGCTGTTTCTTCTGGTGAACTTGCAGTTCCCTTGGCCCAAGCAAATCTGGATCCATGAGCCTTGCTCGAATAGCACCCTCTCTATCACACGCAAAGTAACCACAACACCCCCCCCCCCCCAAAAAAAAAAAAAAAACGACCTGTTTTATTGGTAAGAATCTCATGAGGTAGAAATAACATGATTTATTAGCACAATTGGTACTGTGATTCTTCCACTCAAACTTTTAGGAACATCCACAAAAAAATAAAATTCTATCTGTAAGAATTTAGTAGTGCAAACATCATATGATTTACTATCCCTACTTATAACATTCTTATTTTTAGCATAATAAGGAATAATGAAACATAAAATAAATAAAAGAACAAATAAAATAGCATTAACTTTTCAAAATTCAAAATTATCCACTGCTCCCACTCCTCGTACATACATAACTTACTACAGAAAAGCATTCTTCCTTTCAACCAATTGTCGTTCAAGATGACATTGACTCTTAAAACATACAAAGTTTTACAATAAAAAATAAAAATTGAAAATGTTAGTTATTCCATTATAATTAAGGGGCATTCTGCTGAGACAAAATCCCACAGGAATATGCCATTTACATTCCCCATGTTCGATAAAAACAAAATCCATTTTAAATGTAGCAATTACTCATATCTCCCAAAAGGATCATTTCATTCAATCCCAAAGCATGTTCAAAATGAACATAATAAATAACCCACGTGGTGTGCACTTGACCCAAAATAAAATAAAGTAAAATCTTTGTAGTTAAAATTGCAGACTTCAGCGACATTCCAATTTGCATGTGTGCATCACAAAATCAAGACTATAGCAACCATAACATAAAGAAAATAATCACAGCCGTGAGGAGATTTTTCCTGTGTAACATATTGAATTAAATGCATAAATTTGCAAGACGATGACCTAAATTTCAATAACTGAAACATGTAAACAAACAGCATGTGTCATAATTTATATCATTACTCACCTATATCATAGTAGAATGAAATTGAAATCTCCAATTTCACACAAATAGTTAAAGAATATCAATTATTGTTCAAAATTTGCAATCATAATCATGATGATTGAGTTCAACCTAGCATTTTTTTCCCTTAAGAAAAGTTCTTAAATATTGAACCTATGCCCCACTGCTAAGTCAGATTAGTCAAAAATAGATCATACAGTACAACTAAAACAACACTTTTACCATGTTTGCAAAACCATGCTGTGTGGTTTAGATAAGGAATAGCAATAGAGAGGAGCAGGTTTTGCCATTGCTATCCGCGCTTCGATTACCAAAAAAAAAAAAAAATCAAGATATGCCGTGCAAAAAAAGTGAAAGTTGGAGTGCACTTGAGGTAGTATACTATTTTATTTGTTTATGATTTATTGTTTTATGGCTGAACACATACCAGATGCTTGAACTTGTCAGTAAAATCCTATTGGACCTACTTAACCCAAAAACCCTCCAGCGCTTAAACTTGCATTCCAATTACTTTCAAACAATTTCAAGCAAGAATGGCAAGTGCATTTTATTTGAAATATTTATGAGATTTAATATATTATCTGCTTGCTACAAAGTTATTAAGGAAAAAAAAAAAGGGCATGGAAATCATCAAATTGATAAGTTTTGGTGTATAAGAGATTCATCTTAATTTATAGGAGACCAGTACATTTGTTTTACTAATTCAGGCATTAATTTACACATTGTTACATGTAAATAATTATCTATTAAAACTTAATAATTTTATAAAAATATAATATGTAAATAAGTGTCCACTTAATTTCCCAAGTCAAAATTATATTAATAAGTATATAATTGGAAACATCAGGGACAGTAGGACAGCATAGGCCACAATTAATCAGAAAACCTAATTTCATTTCCCGAGCAACGTGATAAGCAAAAATTCAGATATAAATCGTGCACCATCCCGCAAAATACTAAAAAGAATAAAATAAAAAACACCTAAAAAAAAAGAGAAAATTACTGCATAATCAACAAAACAAGCTATTATCAATAAGGCCAAAAAAAAAAAGGCGCGGAAATATTCAACAAACCTGGCAGCCTAAAGAAAACCGGCGCGAATCATAAAATTTTCTCCACCAATTCCAGTTAGACAATAGGAAGCAAAAACAGGAAGCTATGAACAAAACAGAAACTGCAAAACAAAGAAGAAATCAACAAGAGAGAAATCAGAAAACGGGCACCGTCAAAAGCGAAACAGCAGAAGATGCAGTGCAGTTAGAAACGTCACTGTTTATCAACAATAAATGAACAATAGCCATGGAAGTAGAGAAATAATCGATAAAATACATCGACGAAACGTACGGTGATTTGTGGGAGAATAGGATGAGAAGATCTGATTACAAGAATGAAAATGCGTGTCCTACGGCTCTTTTGTCATACAAGTTGGCGAGTAGAGAGAGAAAAATATCCAAGGCATCTTTCATCTCTCTGGAGGCTTAAATAGGAAAAGGTAGGGAGTTCGGTGTTTCTCAGGGGTACAGTCGGTCCGTACAAACCGGACAGCTGTCCTTCAATGATTGAATCTGTTCCATTGGATAAGGATAGTCTAGTACATCAATCTAATTTATAAAAATGCGATTTAAATTGGTGCATCAACAATCCCTTACATTTAATTCTTTGCGTGATTAAATTCAAATCGAACTTACTAGAATCATATGACTTGATCTATTTATAATATTTTATATTATTTATAATTTAATAATTTTTTATATAATTTAAATATGAAAAATGTATTGTTCTTTTTAATGCCATAAATTTAATTTATTTATAATTCGATTTATTTAATATCAATCTATTTATAACTCAGTTTAATAATGATTGAATCATAATCTAATTTTTTATAATCCCCATAATTTTGATTCATTTGTAATTTAATTAAAATTCAATTGATCGAACCCATCTATGATATATAAAATTTTAATTAAATATTTTTTATTCTATAAATAAATTTGTTACTTCTAATGCCAAAACTATTATAAAACAAAATATGAAAAAAGAAAAAGAAGTTGATAATTTTGAATCAAACATTTTTATCTAATTTTACAAATATGTAGTTATGACTACAATTAATTTATAAAATGCTTATTATAATTTGCAAAATTATTGTTTAGAAGTTCCCTAACATTATCTATTTCTCTACTAATTGTCTCTTTTCAGTGTCAGCACAAGAATAAAACTGAAAGACATGTAATTTTTTTAAATTAAAAAGAAATATTTAAAGTGAAAAAGAAGAAATAACCTCAAAAGGAACTTTGAAATTTAAGAAATAATAATAAAAAAGACAGTTAAATCCCGTTCAGCGGTAACTAGGGGGAGGCAATAACCGCTAAACAGTTTATAATGTATTTTTTAAATTCAATCTATTAAAATTATTTTTTAAAAATTTTAAAAATCAAATTTAGTCCATTATTAATCGATTTAAATTCTCCAAATTTTAATATAAAATACTAATAATCCAAATTTAATAATACTATATTAAAATAAAATTACATAAACATTATTATCGATCATCTATTTTTTAATATTAAGACGTAATATGGATCCATATAATATCCATATGTATGTATAAAAATACAAATTAATCGGTTAACCAAAAATTTAAGTTTAAATTTAAATTCATTAATCATAATTTTAAAAATTAAAATTCATATTTATGTCTAATTAAATACTAAAATCGATTTAAACTCAATTTTTTAAATCAATGGTTTTTCAATTTTTCATTTATTATTATTATTATTAGCGTTGGTGATCGCTGATAACTACAAAGCTGTCTAAAGGATGCGAGGATCCAAAGTGAAGAACAATTTTTGTCAAGTTTGAGTACAAGAACGAGTGCATAAAGTGACGGTATATACGGGCACAGGGAAGCGCAGCCTGAAATTTGAAAACTGTCACATGGTCTTATGTCAGTGGCTATCTGCTCAGGTGTGTAAGTTCAACGAACCTGAAAAGTTAAGGAAGCAAATGGCATCTCTTTCTTTTAAATAAAAAGAAATCACAATACCCCTTTTCTCTATTTTTCAATTATTAGCAAATTGCAAGTGGCCATATATTCACCCATGTATCCCTTAACTAAAGGGCTCTTCGCCGTTCTGTATGGTTGCGAGGAAACATTGCTGATCTTTCTACAGAGGCACTGGGACCTAAAACCTAGTGGCATTTGCTCTTATCCACTCCCGTTTCTGTGCCTACCTATGCAAAATCCATACTATAGTTGTCTGATGCAAGGTTTGCTCTACCAATAAAAATTTTAATTTGTGAACTAAAAATCTAATTTCCACATTCTAATATTTGCTTTTTTGTCTTTCTAATTTTCTTTCCGACTAGTTTGACTGAAATTTGAGTTAGATATGACTTTACGGTTCTGATCAAGATCAAAGTCAATAAAATATTACAATTAAAAATCAATTTGAGAGGAAAAAAATACAATTAAAATTTCATTCTACTTTTTTTTAAATATTACTATTAAAATTATTTTAATTAAAAAAATATAAATTCATTAATGTAGCAATACACGATAATTTAAAACATTTCACTTATTATATTGTAAAAGGTTTTACACGGCATAAATTATAAAATATTTTAAAACTGATATAATTTGTCACAACATTAAACTAATATAAAATTCTTAATTTTTTAGCCAAAATAAATTTAGTTGCAATAATTAAAAAGATAAATTTATTTTTAATCTATTGTGATTAGGGTATATATCCAATAACTATGGTCATTTAATCCATCCCTCCGATCACCATACAAGTACCACCGATTAAACTAAAGTAATATTTGCTTTTATGGAGTCATTATTTTCAGCATAAAACAACATATCATACATTTTTTTTTTTGAAATAAGAGGACCTTTTTATTAAAGTAATTGTTGGATACAACGGAGATGAGATGAAAATCTAACATCCTGAGTAGCAACAGAAATTCTAGCTAAGATATGGGCAATGTCATTACCAGACTTCTAACAAAAGTGAATAAACAACTAGAGAAGGAAAAGCTTAAGGAAATGCAGTCCTATATTATTGAGCCAACAGGGGAGATAGGCAGCTATGGGGAAGACAAAGCTTGATGCGGGATCAAACAGTCTGTTTCTACTTGTAAGTGTGTAAAGCCTCCTTCTTTCAACCACTTTAGAGCTTCCTTAACTGATATTGCTTTCGCCCATGAGAGGATCAAGAGGGCTAACTATGGGGCCATGAAATGCAACCACGAACTTCTTTGAAGGGTCCCTGCAAAATCCATCCACAACCTAATTGGTTTTCTGATTTGAAGATTGCAACATCAGTATTGCATTTTATGTAGCCAGTTAGGGAGGGAGTCCAATGTCCAGCGATGGAGAAAGAGAGATTGAATCAAAAGCGAATTCTTTATAATGCACTACTTCTCATTGATTCAGATAGATAGACGCCATTCGCAGAACCGCTCTATTACTCATCAATTTGTTGCTCCCAAATATATACTTATTCCTCTTGCGCCAGATAGCCCACATTAAGAAAACAGCTTGGTGAAGCTCATCCCGGTTTAGAGAAGAAAACCAAGTTCCAAATATATTGACTGTCGAGGCATTGGTGTCGAAGCAAATGCCTATTGAACGGTCATTCCAATTAGATTGAGCATGAGGACAGGAGAACAGAGCATGCTGGACTGTTTTCGTTGTCAATGGAGAACAGAAAGGACACACATGGATATCTATGGCATGTTTCTGAAAGAGGTTTTGTCTGGTGGGAAGAACATCGATGATACATCTCCAGAGGAAGATATGCACCTTAAGTGGCAAAGCAAGATTCCATAAATGATTCCAAGCAAAGTCGGAATTCAGTAAGGGTTGAGCAGTTCCATGGACAATTCGATTGGCGCTTTTTAACTGTATACTGGCTTGTTGTTTCAAATGGCCAATACATATCATCCGGGTGAGCAAGACGATTAAAGGGGATTTGAAGAATTTAGTAGCATCACTTCCACTGAAACTGTCCTCGATGAGAGAGACATTCCAAACCGAGCCTTCAGTTAACAAGGAAGACACCTTTGAGTTTAGAAGAGTCAATATGTAACACCCTTATCACTCAGATCTAACGGAACAGTTCAAACTGGTCGGAATTTTTTTTCCACTTGTACCTAAATTCAAATCTTTACTTATTTTCATTTACTTAACTTTAGTTTCCAATTCAATTTCAATATTATACTCTTAATTTATATTGCCACTGACCTATAACTGTTCGAAATTACTATTCATTTTACAAAAATTCGATAATATAATTGCTATAATTCTGACTAGTCTCCTGAAACGCAGACAATCACACAGCCTCTTCGAGGCACAACAATTCAAATATAATCAATATTCCCAATTCAAATCTCAAAATTCATATTCTAACAAACTCATTCACATCCATCTCATCATATCTTAGTAATCATAAATATATATAACTGTATACATATCTAAAACTTGTCCTTTGATACAAAATTTCAACATCTATACATACATATATATACATGCCATAACTAAAATCAATTACCCTAAATCAAAAACTCTTCCTCCGATATATGCATTAATGTTCCTGCTCTTCGGTACCTACACGCAGTAAAAATTTACGTGCTGAGCATAAAATATGTCCAGTGATGGCTAACAATCCTAATACTTTCCTTTACCAAAAATATTATTCTATACATAACCCTAAAAGCAAATAAATTTATAGTAATATTTTCAATTAACCACATTTTTTCCGTTATTATTTTAAAAGCAACTTTAATCATTTATTAGCAACTCCTTTTTATTCAATACTTAAACTTTGATTAAATTTCAATTGGGTCCTTAATATCGCATTTATTACCAAAATTGCCCCTTTGATCGATATTTACAAAATTGTCATCATATTCATTTAATTTCATTTTTATCCTATAACTTTACTCAAAAATTACAAATTACTTCCTATATTAACGTTTTTATGTAAAATTTTTTTTTGGTCCTTATGTCTTATAAAGCTTCATTTTGACACTGTTGGGACACCAAATTATCATTTTACCCTTATTAAACATTTTTTAGTCATATTTACTCATTAAACACCAACTTTAATAAAATTATCATTTTGCCCTTAAACTTTTATTTTCTTTCAATTATGTATTTTTTTCACATTAAACTTCATTTTCATCTTTTTTTTTACACTTTTACCATATTTTCATTATAATGCCCCTAGTACAGTCCTGACAGAAACTCTCAGACCGGATACACGGGACATGGGTCCCATAGGACCACAAATAGATTGAAAAATAATTTCGAATGACCATTTTTCACGGAACAGATAAATACTATGAAGATCAATGATCCTACCATAGCAAAGTAAGTCACCATGACTTGAACCGCGGTACATACATCTCTATGACTAGTCAATTATATCCTGAGCTAGATTTTACTGCTAGACTATTTTTAAGGGCACAGCTTAATTTAATTTCAGTTCATTATCCCATTTTTTCATATTTTCATTACTTTTTCACTTTATTCATTTATCATTCAAATTTTTTACACAATTTGTGAATTATCACATCATAATTCACCATAATGAAACATTTTCTCATCAAATTATGTATTATCTTTCATTAAACCAACATTTTCATTTCATACATAAACAAAATTTTGTCTCTAAAATATTTATTTAATTTTTATAAATTTTATAAAAATTCATGGGTGTGTTATTTCATTTTTATGATCATTTCATGGCTTAATTTCATCTAAATACATGAATTAAACATTGATTCCCCTAAGGTTAGGGTTTGTCCAACATGGGAAGTCCATCATTCCTTGGCTAAAAAATTAAATTAAGCATACCAATAGGCTTATTCAAGGTCTAATTATACTATCCTAACATCAATTTCAATTAAACATGCATATACTAAATATTTTCTAAGTTACATAAAGGAAAATTAATTCAAAATAAAGAAAAATGTTAGATTTATTAGCCACTAACCTTTTTTCCTTGTTATGGCTTGCCTAGACTTCATTTTCTTTACCTTTAACCTTGGCAAGTTGGTCTTCCTCTTGTGAACCTACCATGGCCGAATTTATAACCATAAGAAACTCTAAGTTTTTGATCTCTAATGTTTAAAATAACCACATAAATGAACTCTAGATACCCTAATTTACTTATAGGTACCATAAAACTAAATTAAAATTATGATTTTTATTTACCTCAAATTGGCACCCTAAACTTTTCTTGTCTTTTCTTTGCTTAACTCCCTCAAATCAAAGGTTAGATGCTTAATTAATCATCCAAAGGGGTAGAATTAGAGTTAGGGTGCTTGATTTTAAAGAGAAATTGAGGGAGTCTTGAAGAAATTTTGAGAGAGAGGGAGGAGGTGAGGTTCGGCCTAGGAAGGAGCTGGGTTTTTCTGGTTTTCTTCAGAATTTCTTGCCTTTTATACCTCTCCCTAAGGGCTTAGGCTTGGGCCTAATCTAATTAACCAAGCCCATTATTTGGTCTAATAAATGGTTCTAATTAATTTCTCTCACTTTTTAACTCCAAATTACTTTAATTTTGATTTCATCACTCTTATCAAATCAAAAATAGATTTTACGCAAAATTTTATCTCAATCGAAGTTCGTTATCGGTCCGATTTAATCAAATCAGTTCAATTCGATAACTACCAACATTACCGAAAAATTTATTTTTTATACCAAAATATTCTACATGAAATTTCATTAAGGTCTGCAAAATCTGGTAATTTTTAGAGCTCCTTTTCTATTTTTAAAAATTCGATCAAAGTTGGTCAAACCTTCATACAAAGAAATTTGACTCGCTACCTTTTTCGTATTTTTAACCTTCGGAGGTCTATTCGACCTCGATTTTATTTTAAATTTTAATCCCGGACTCACCATGATCAATACTTTTCAATAGTCAAATAAAATATTTTCACTTTTGGGTACGATTTACAGTTCGGTAACCCTATTTACCATCAAAATTTACTGTTTACGATTAAACCGGTGTTGAGGCCGTTACACTTTATTGGGGGAGAAGAAATTTTGAGGTGTAGAGCGTCCATCAACCATGTGACTTGATAAATATTTGTCTGCTCTCCATTGTCAATTCTCCACCTGAGATTACTAGATACCACTGTCCTTGCTGCCAAGATGCTTCTCCAAGTGTAACTAAGGCGTCGTCCTAGTTAAGCTTAGCCAAGTGAGTTATTGAGGGAGAAAAAATTTTCAGAAATTTTTTGCTCCATTCGAGACAGTTTCCACGATGATTATCCCTGCTATTGAAGCTCACGATAGATTTGTTCATGTGCTATTTTTTGACCTGACTCAATTATTAATTTGCTCAGCAAATAAGTTAATGTTGTCATGTTGAAACTCCATATAGGTATAATCTATTAATTAGTGGAAGCACATCCAGCAAATAGGTTGTATTTTAGTCAAAAAGTTCAATTGAATTTGCGGATTCAGCAAAAAATTTTCATGTATGAAATACAACAAATTAATTAGATGGTGGGGCAGGGGGGACTTTTTTTTTAATAATGTGTTTTTAAAAATTATTTACGAATTTGGGGTGTGTCAGAAACTATTTACCAATTTAGAGTGTGGGTACAAAACCGCTGCCACGTGTAGCGGTTTTGTCAGAAAACTGATGGAGACGCGAAAATCGTTGCTCTGAAACTGCTGGAAGGTACAACGGTTTCAGACTCTGAAACCACTGTACCTTCCAACGGTTTCAGAGCAACATTTTTTGTGCACCGATTATTAAATTAATAAATTTTTAATATAATTTAATTTATTTTTTAATAAAATAAAATTTAATTAAATTTAATAATTTAATTTTAATTATATAATTTCATAATAAATTTAATTTAATCGATGCAACTGTTTGGTTATTGTAAAAAATGATTGATTGACTTGTCAAATTTGGGTCATTTTTAGCTGACAAAATATAAAGTAAAATCTATTTTGTTTGATTTATCCCCTCAACTAAAATTACAACTTTCATTTATTGGTCAATTTGATAATGACGGTTTGAAGTTTGACAAAAAAAAGAGTTTGAATTTGAACATGGGCCGTTTGATCCCCTGCTATCTCGCAGGTCCCACAAATTCATCTACAATCCTACTATCATAAAAACATTTTATGTAATATCCTACTCTCATCCATATATCTGTACATTATACAGAGATACTAGTCAGATTTACACATATATATAAATTCAAAATAATTTACTAAAATAATGATAACACTGAATATAAAATGTCAGACATTAAATATAAAATCGTTCTACCTCAGTTTATGCGATCCCAATATTTTTATGTACATGCCATTCGAAATTTATCATTCATAACCCGAAATCTTTTGTTCCTGCGCGCAGTCAACAACCATATGTTAAGCAACTATGTGTTTAGTGGTGGATACAACTACTCAAAATTTCATTAACTTTTTGCATTATGTAACTATTATGTAATTAGAGTCTTTCCTCATTATTTCTTACACTCTAGTTATCAATATTACGTTTCTTATACTTTATTTTTCCTAATTATTATTAATTATTCAACTAAACATTATTTATACATTTTACATCCCCATATATATATATATATATATATATATATATATATATATATATATATATATATATATATATATATATATATATATTTCGGCCATTGTATATTCATCGGCCATTATTTCCTTGTATCTCACTACAAGAAAATCTGAAAAATAGCAACGAAAATGATTCAGTTGCTAAATTAGCAATGGAAAGCCAATTCTATTGCTATTTAGCAACGGAAAATAATTTTCGTTGCTAAAATTGGTTGAACTTTATAGATTTAGCAACGGAAAAAATTTTGGTTATCTTCTGTTGCTAAAAGTGGAGGGAATTTTTGGCGCCAAAACTCAGCAATGAAAATTAGCAACGAAATCACTATTTCGTTGCTAATGAAGGTGCCAATAGATGGCGGAAAAAAATTGAAACGAAAAATAGCAACGAAATTTTTTTTCTGTTGCTAATTTAGCAACGAAATTTAATTTTCGTTGCTATTTTAGCAACGGAAGATAATTCGGTTGCTAAATAGCAACGGAATTTATTTCGGTTGCTAAAATAGCAATCGAAATAGAATTTTGTTGCTAAATGCAACCGGATTTATATTCTGTTGCTAAAATAGCAACGAAATTTCATTTTCGTTGCTAAATTTTGTTCCAAAATATGGGAAAAATTTTTTAACAAAATTTAGCAACGGAATCTAAATTCTTTTTATTCTTTATAATTTTCCCTTATAACATCTATATTATTTTTTTAATCTAAAAATCAACCCTAGCTCTCATTTATTCTTTTTATTGATTTATTTGTATTGTCTCTGTATTTTCGTGAGTCCAATTCCCTTCACTTTCATTTAAATTATTTAAGAATATTATATGGCATAAAATCAAAATCCTTATCTATCCATAAAAATACGGGACCTTTTAATTCCTTTTGACTGATATAATTATATTATGGATATGAAAATATCCAAACGGTTTAAAATCTCTTTAAATTCTTTTTGGTCTCCCATCACGTTAAAAATCAAATAAATGGGATCTTACTTCTTTATATGGCGCAAGAGATATTTCAATTTGTTAAATATCCAACATCCACTAATTAGTACAATTTGTAAGAAAATAATGAAAATGAACTGCGTCTTCTTTTAAGGATCCAAGCACACAAATCCCATAAATTGCCACAACACAGTCCTATTTTTAACATAATTTATCATTTTAATATAAATAAATAATAATAATAATAATAATAGATATTTTAATAATAATGGTAGAGATTTTAAGAATTATATATATATATATATATATATATATATATATATATATATATATATATATATATATATATATATATATATATATATATATATATATATATATATATATATATATATATATAACAAAAAGAAGAAAAGAAAAGTGGGATTTAAAAAGTTGAGTGTGTGTGTGGTTAGAAAAGAAAAAAAAGAGAAGAGAGAGGAGAGTGAGAGCTGATCGGGAATGGGAAGAGGAAGGGAGGTGCTGGCACCGCCGTCCATCCACCGTCGCGTGCGACGTATGCGAGGAGACTCGGATTGCCACCGCCACTGTCCTCCGGTCACTTTTGCTGGTGCCGTCTTCCTTCGGTGGCTTGATTCCTTTCGGTTTTCCCATCACCACCATAGCTTCCTCCCCCTTCTTTCCGGTGACCTCAACGGCGATCGAGGAGACTGATGGAATCGGTGAGATCTCGAGGTTGAAACGATGCCTCCGGTGTCCGTCGTTTCTCCTCTCTCACCGGCAGCAAGTAGATCGAAGAGAGGAATTACCGGTGATTTTTGTTAGATCCCGATCAACTCCGGTGGCCGTTGGACGCGTGACCACCCGTCGTAAAATCCCCGAGCCTGGATCTTCAAGTGGACAGCTTCGATAAACTTTCCGACGAGTCTCCGGCGATCGGTCCGGCGAGCCTAAGGAAAATTTCAGGTAAGTATTTTCCTACTTCTTTAGCAATCATTTGGATACATTAAGTTTTAGTTTTATCATTATATTGTTTTTTTTCAATAATTGAAACAAAAATAATGAAATTTAAATTTAAAATCTTTCAATTAGTTTTAACTAGAATGTTCTCTTGAAGATGACTATTTTGTTTCTTTTGAAAATATTTAGAAAGAAAAAAAATTCTCCATATACTTTAGTAACACCTTGTCTTACAGCTATATGGACATATTTGGATACAGTCCATTTGGATTAATGTATCATATTAGTCTGAATAATATTTATTCCTATAACATGAGTTTGTATTGTTTAGCTTGTGTTAAAGTATTTAGTGCAAAAATGTATTAATATAATTGGTGCAAAATTACATTAGCATGTAATATTTTACAGTGTTAGATAGTGCACAATGGCATGATATATTAATTTAAAAAAATTAAATTAAATTAAATTATCAGGTTTATTTGGAATCATTAATATTGGGTCGAGTCATTTCGGATTTTAGTCAAATGTCGTTCTTTTCATTTAGACTTTTGTGCCATTTAGATAGTTTTTGGATCTATTATTATCTGATCCTCAATTTTTATTTTCAATGTCATCTATGTTTTTTGGATCGCATTTTTGTATTCAGTGTTTTTTTAGCATATTCATTTCAGATCAGAGATAAAAATTAACATGTCTAATATTTACAGTATTATATAAACCCAATGGTAAATTATATATTATATACCATGTACATGGAATAATGGATCTTACAAGTATTATATTACACTATGTCATGTGTTAAGCAGTGCACCAAAGCCTTGCATCCCAAGGAACAAAAAGAAACGCTGGTTCAAGAAAATTAGTTAATTTCTTAAATATAATTGGGAATAGTTTGTCGATTAACACTATTAGCAACTCTCAACATACATATTATTTATAGCTTTCAACTCCTCCATTACATGTAAGACTTACTTTCACATAAATGGAAATGGCAACCATCCAATGTAAAACTTATAAACAAATCACAAAATAACAAACAATTTGTCTGGTAATTACTATCATTTCTGCAAATGAAAATGCATCTTATTCCATATAGAAACCTTTCAATCTGAACCAGAGGAAAAAAATTAGTAAATAATTTATTTCTTTCTTTTCTTACTTAATTTGACAAAATTTACATGTCCCAATGGTTAGATATCATTTCATTGTTGTTCTTCTTATGCAAATATATCCATAGTCATTTACAAGGGTGAAATGTCATTAATAACCTTTTGAGTTAGTATTTATTATATGGGCATCTTAGAATGTTGTGCCATTTTCAATTATTTATTATATAGGCTTCTTGGTTTGAGATCTTTCTTTGATTTAATGAAGCAAGATTCTTTTGGAATTTTTAGGATTTAGCTCAATTTGCAATTGAGTGTTATATGTTATTTGGGTTTTTCTAATAACTATAGGTTTACTAAAAATTACATTTTTTTATTGTAAAGCTCCAGTTTTAACTCTTTTCTTTGATTTTGGAAGATTAGAAGGCTCATGGTTGCTAAGTTGTTCTGGTTAGGAAGTATCATGAAATAAGTCATATTAATTTAAGAACGACAAGACACTTTCATCCTGCATTATAATATTTGACCTTGCATTCTTTCAGATGATTTTGTTAACTTAATCTTTCAATTGTGTCTTTTTCCTATTCACTTTTTATCTCTTTGTATAATGTGTTATTGTTTTCTGTTTAGCATTGCGATTGAATGCTCTTATTTTTAGAATTCCAAGCTTAATCTAATAATGGCATTAATAATTAAAAAGTTGTAATAATTTTTAGTGATGAATTAGCGACAAATGGGACCGTCGTCAATTTTATTACTTATGGGTGAATTTATGCTAAAATAGCAACGGAATCTAAATTTTCGTTGCTAAAATTGACCAATTTACCGAATCTTGCATTGTTGAGGTTAGCAACGGAATTCAATTTTCATTGCTAAATTAGCAACGGAATAAAATTTTCGTTGCTAAATATAGCAACGGAATAAGTTTTCCGTTGCTAAATTTAGCAACCGTCAAATTAGCAACCGAAATTTTCGTTGTTATTTTTGATTAGCAACGGAAAATTGACATTTTTCGTTGCTAATTTTCGTTGCTAAATTGTAATTTTCTTGTAGTGTCTTATATTACTCAAATTTTATTAAATCTTGCAAATAAGTTAACCTATTCCGTTATATTAATTATAGTGTCTAGTTCGATCATTAAGTAATCTAATACTTTTAATTTGTTTTTCTCACCTTACTTATATTCATCTTACATTAATTCACCACATTATTAATTTATATCAATTTATTTCACCCCTTTTGCTTACTTATATATACATATAGTCATACAATGTTACATTACTAAATATATATATATATAATACATATTATGTTATTAAGTTTATTTAACTCGAATTATTCTAATTATACTCCGCTACATTAATATAACATATTTTATACGTAAAATACTATTTAATATCAATTCTTCACTTCATATACTATTATATAAAATTCGGCTAACCTATAATTTTTAACACTTACAAATTTCTTCATACTTTGTTTTACGTTATTTATATTTCTAATACCAATGTGTATTCGTATGTACATGTCAATTAACACTTAATTTATTTTAATGTCTTTTTGTTATTCTCATGAATATCATTATATTTTATATATAATTTCATACTCATATATTATCTTTAACTTAATTTCATCATAGCACATATCTTTATCACTAGGATGTTATATTTGCACTTAATTCCTTTTAAATCACCATATTTCATTTAAGATTTTCCTAGGCATCAATTAGTTTTTTAACTAATTACTTGATTTCTTCTTTTATTTCATCTATTTCATGTTATATCATTATTTTCGATTACTATCTCCAATTATTTCTCATTATCTCTTAAATTTATATAGTTACCTAATATAATAATTCACCATAATATTCAAAATTAAATGAAATTAAGGGTAGTTTGTATTCACATACCCGTTAGCGTCGATCTCCGCATTTTTTTACATTTTTTCATCCTTGGGCTTGCCAGACCGATCGTCGGAGTTTCGTCGGAGGCTCGCCGGAAAGACACTGAAACCATCTGCTGGTAGATCAAGCCACCGACAACTTTCAGGCGATGCTCACGCACCCCAAGACTGCCGCCGTTCAACGAAATCGGAGCCTAAATATCCCTTCCTCACCATCGCCGATCTCTTTGCTTCCGGCGAGTGGAAAAAAGCAGTAGCAGCCGAAGAAGTCGCCTTAGCCTTGGGATCCCACCGGTGCCGTCAGTCTCCTCGATCGCCGTCACTGATTACCGAAAGGAAGGAGAAGAGAGGAGAGCTTGAGCTACGGTGATGGTGAACAAATTGGAAGAAATGGAACCACCGGAGGACGACGACGGTAGCGGAGGACCGAAAAATGGTGGTTGCAGCGATCAGAGCCTCATTATCGACGCCGTCAGCAATGGTGGCCAGACGACAGGCCAGCACCTCCCTTTCCCTTTGTTCCCATCAGCTCTCACATTCTCCTCTCTCTCTTTTTTTTTTTTAATTTTAAAGTTACTTTCTTCTTTTATTTTTTTTAACCAAACATACACCCTTAACCTTTTTAAATTCCAACTCTCTTCTTTTTTCCTAGATAATTCTTAAAATATTTATTATTATTATTATTATTATTATTATTATTATTACCTATTTATATTAATTTTCATAATATATAATTTAATTAACAATTATTAAATTAAAATTCAAAAATAATATTAATTTATATCGAATTCTTAATAATTAATTCTTGCAAACTGATATAAAAAGGTATTTTTTATCAACAATAATCAATTCGAGTTTTGGGCGTTACATTCCAAGACGACCACATTTGCCTACCCTATACATGATAACACAAATAGTTATCTACATGATTTTCTTTTTGTCTATATATTAATTTATAATTATGTACTTTTTTAATGCAATTTATAACTATTCACTTATGATTTATAATTATATGTTTTATTTTGTTACAATGACTGCTTTATAATATGCATCTCACATTCGATTAAAAATAATCTATTAATACAAATTGCTTGTCTAGAATGTAGATACATATGAATTAATTTTTATTAAGGATTATTATTTGATTGAGTAGAGGTAAGATACCGTCTTGTCTGACTTATGAGTTTTGTTTGATTTTATAAATGTAATCGGCATGAGAGGTAGGGGTGAAAAAAAAAAAAAATTTAGTTAATCTCTAAACACGTTAAAGAGTGGACTCGTGCTAAATGCGGGCTTGCCTTTTTGTTTTTTAATCTAAACTTGATCCCAACACTGATTTAAATTTAGGTTAGAGCTCATTAAATATGAGCTGGTTTAGTTTTAACCTAAAATATAATCGAATTATTTTGGTTTGTTCATTTTAGTTATTTGAATAATTTATTTGATTTTGATTAATGAAATATATTAATTTGGATTATCAGTCAAATTTGTTTAATAGTCGAGATAGCAGGGGATTCAAACGGTCCATGTTCAAATTCAAACTCTTTATTTTTTTTTTGTCAAACTTCAAACTGTTATTATCAAATTGACTAATAAATGAACGCTGTAATTTTAGTTGAGGGGCATATAAAAAAAATATTTTACTTTATATTTTGTAAGTTAAAAATGATCAAAATTTGACAAATCAATCAATCATTTTTTAAAATAATAAAATAATTAAATCGATTAAATTTAATTTATTATTAAATTATATAATTAAAATTAAATTATTGAATTTAATTAAATCTTATTTTATTAAAATACATAAATTAAATTATATTAAAAATTTATTATTATTATTATTATTATTATTATTATTATTATTATCTAAAACCGCTACACAATGGTACAGAAGAAATTTTTAAAATTTGACAGTAAATTTTACGTTTGAAATTACTAAATAATATAATAATTTAAAAAAAATTAATTTTATAAATATTTTTTGATAAATTTTATTTTTATAAATATTTTTTAAAAATACATTATTTAAAAAAATGTGCCGGCAGCTGGGCGAGAAATTGGTGGTATCTTTGTTCCATTTGGAAGGGGAAGATTAGATGATGATTTGACCATGTACCTGTGCAGTGTTCAGTTTTCCAGAGGGGTCAGGTTTAAATTCTGCCCAATTTTAAACACTGTCCAGATTAAGCCGACACTTCAAAAAGAAAATAAAAAATAAAAAAATATGTGGATATAATTATTTTTAATTAATTAGGTACGTCGGCTTCTTGATTAAAATTGAAAATTAATATAAGCTTAAAGTTTGTTTTTTTTTTTCTCTTTGTTTTTTAAAATTATCATTATTGACTCTTGGTCATAGCTCAATAGTCAAGACTTGGAAATCTTCCTGACTGGTTGTGTGATTTGTTGTTTGAAAGTTCAAAGAAAATTATTGAATTTGGAGATAATTGTTCAATTTTGAGATGCGGCTGACTAAGGCTCCGCTGGAGTGGTGGTAGGTTTTAAATTTTTTTGCTTTTTATTGTCAAAATTAGAGATGATAAATGAACGGAGTTGGACAAATTTGAATTGAATTATAAATGAATGGATTATAAATAAATAAAAAATATGAATTATAAATAGATCAATTTTTAAATGAATTGAACAAATTTAAATTAATTTATGGATTTAATGCATGTTGACTCGTATTGACCACTTGTTTTGACTCAAAATAAAACCAAAATCTGTAATTGAAGATTTTCGGTTATATAAACGTAAATTAACACCATATAGTTACACATCCTGTGAAAATTTTCAAAGTTCAAAACATTCATCAAAAGAGAATTCATCAAAAACTGTATCTTGATTAGTTGAAGGAGATAAATTTTCAGTGAAGTATAAACATTCCATTCTTCAGTTTGTGAATGAATATTCAGTTATTTTATTTCCTTTATCTAGTAAATTTCTTTTGCTTTTCTTTGTAAACCATCACGCTAGAAGTTGTAAAAGTATGAATACTCCAAATATAATAATTAGAATTTATTTATTTTTTTGGACATTTAACTTTATGCTTTCTAGTATTATAATAATTATTATTATTATTAAGAAAATGCACTTTTATGCATAGCACAAGTTGCAAATATTGCCTTGCCAGTCTTTATGGCTCACACGTTATATCTAAATGCTTTATGTCAAATCCAACTTTCTCATCAAAATTATACAATTTAATAAGAAATAGCAACAGTTGTTGTTTGAATTTTGTGGCTCAACATGACAAGCTATGGACTCTTGAATAAGTTTGAAATTTCTCAACTAATAAACTCCATTAATAGCTAACCACATATTTACTTTAATATCAACCTTCATTATATATATATATATATATATATATATAGTGAAAAATTTGGGTTAATAGAGGTATGTGGTTTTTAAGTTCCGGATTCTTTTTAAGTATCATAAATAATTATATTATGTTTTAATCTTTTTAGTGGGATACATTGTTCTTCTACTGTAATATCTGTTTTCTTCTGTAATAGGGTTTAACTTTATTATAAGCATACTGTAACTTGGGATACATTGTTCTGAGTTCAAGTCTCTACCACCTTGGAAATCTAATGATGTTAAGGTAATTTATAATACTTGTAATTAAATATCAATCTATAATTAATTTCACAGATCCCTTTGCATATTATCTTGTGCTAATTCAACTTTTATTACTTGAATAATGCTGTTGGTTTTTCAAATTATACTAAAACAGCTTGTTATTTTAGTGTAATTTGTTGGTTTTCTATTGTAGTGATGGAATAGCGACGAAAAAATCATCACAAATTTTTTTATACTAGTTGCTGAATTTAGCAACGGAATTTGAATTCGGTTGCTAATTTTGATCAATTTACCAAATACTACTGGTATATTTAGCAACGGAATTAAATATTCGTTGCTAAATTAGCAACGAAATAAACTCCGTTGCTAAAAATACCAACCGCCAAATTAGCAACCGAATTTTCCGTTGCTATTTTCGGTTGCTAATTTTAATTACCAACGGAAATTCACCAAATTCGGTTGCTAATTTTCGTTGCTATTTCCAAATTTTCTTGTAGTGTGACTCCTAGAATTTAAATTTTCATCCTCCCCACTCCATCCCAAATATATAATAAAAACCTCATTCTTACTTTACAAATCTGAAATTGATGATAATAATTGCTTTTTTTCACATGATATTGAGTTATGATCCAATTAATGAATATAAAAAGGGTCTGAATAAGAATAAGAAAAGCCCCAAATTCCACAACACATCTCCTATGGATGGCCTTCCAGTTACCCAAACAAACAAACAAATATATATATAATTCATCAAATTATTGCAACTTTTTTAGATAAATTGCTTAATTTATTGGCTATCATAAGTGGCGGTAAAATTTTAATTCAATTTTGAAACTCAACCTAATTTATTAATAAAAATTAATACAAATTCTATCTGATTTTTTTAACTATAAAGTTGTCTAATTCTTTATATAATATATATGGCTTGATTTATTTATAATTTATTTAAATTATTAGTAAATTTATATAATGCCAATATAAAAAAAAAGTAAATAGAGATTGACTGCTAAAAAGTATTTTGGTTCAAGAAAAAAAGGAATGCTAAAAAGTATTATTGAAAGGAAAACAAAGGAAAAAGATTTGAGAATGAAGCAAAACAAAGAATACTATCTTTAGCAAACGAACGAGAAAAAAAAAAAAAACACAAGGGAGGAAAAGCCATGTCGGCAGGAGCATCGAGCAGCAGACGGTTTTCTTTTGCATTATTTAAAAACTATTAATAATAAATTAATAAGGTCGGTCACGGTTGGGGTAGACTGTATATTGCAATGTTATTAAAATGGTCGATTCAATATATAAAAATAAAATAACTAAAAATCATAAAAAACTGGTATAAATCGAATAAATAGATAAAAAAAATAAAATCGGTTTGAATCAGAAAAATCGGTTTGAACTAGAAAAATTAATTTTTATTCAAAATATCTATACAATATTATTTTTTTGTTGAAAAAATAAAAAAATATATATAAATACAAAATAATTAAAATGTATACAATTTTAATGAATTTTTTATGAATAAAATAAAAATAAAAATTTATAATTTATTATATCTATCTTAAATATTTGTTATAAATATTAAATAATTTGAAAATATTATGTTATGATTAATGTTTTATGATAAATATATTTTTTTGAAGTATTTTTATTTTTTATATAGTTATATTTTCATAATATTTATAGAAAATTTTAAAAATAATATTATTTAAAAAAATAAAAATTCGATTGAAACCTATCGAACCGATCAAACGAAAAATGTTTTACCTATTCGATTTTTTATTCTATCCGATCTTGTTAACATTGATATACGTGAATGTGCATAGATTCGCATGAACACCGGAGCAACAGTGGTGACCGTAGGCTTCCAGTTTGATTGATGGTTTATGTAGAGCTGCTGTTTTTTAGTTGCCATGTTGCTATTCATTAATTAACCAGCAACAGTATCAAATTATCAACATTACTTCAATTTCATTTATTTGTCATTGCAATTTACCTACCACTTCAAATATTTTCGGTTTCTTTTTAAAGATTATCCAGTGAAATAGTTGAATTCGTAAAATCTAATTATACGGTAGAATTTAAATCCTAATTAATCGTGAGAATAGTCAAATTTACTACTTTTCCAATAACGCCTGTAATTTTTAACAAGTGCATAACTACAAGAAATGAGAAGAAAAGCTTGCAAATTAAATAATACAAATATATTTTCAGCTTTAAAATATTGTAATAAAAAGTAGAATAAATGGTTGCGAAATAATAGTAATTGAGGATTCATTTCATGTACAAACAAAGAAAACAAGAAAGAAAGTTATAATAGATTAATGACATTAAGAATGAAAATAAAGAGATTCTAATTAAGGCCAAGAAAGATCCACACAGAACTTGGGCTCCTCCTGTAAGTCTTGTTGAGATACGATGTGCGACTGATCAGAGTTAACGGTGGCAGCAGATTGAATGGCATAATCGGTAAATCGGGGGCGTTTGTTAGAGGAAGAAGAAGCGTAAGCAGGTAAAGTGGTTACAAAAGCGAGTTGGTTAGGGTTTTTGGGTCGGAGAAGAACAGACAATAAAAGTGCAAGAGAGGCCATCAGAATTGAATTGCAGAACTAAGGATAACTGTTGATATGTTGAGGATGGAGCAAAGCAAATTAAGAATAGCATTATATATAGATTAAACACAGTAAACCAACAACACAAACTATGGGAGGTAAAGAGGCGCAATCAATACCAACAGCAGCATGTGGTTTTTGTTGGGGCGACAAGTAAAGGCGGTCGGTGGAAAGCTCTTACAATCAGTTTAGGAAAGTCAGAGTCCAACTGCACATGGTTTATCTATTCCACCTGTTTTTGTTGCCACCACCCTCAAACAACTTCTTCCATTATTAAACGGCAGCAAACCTCCCTTTAATACTCCATCATTTTTATTTTAAAAAATTATTTTTTATTTCATTTTAAATATATATTTTTTTAAATTTAAGAGATAAATTTACATATATATTTTTATTTTTTATGTATCATATTAAATATTTTTTATTATTTTTTATTTTTAAGTAAAATTAAATAAAATTTTTATAAAATTAAAATATTTTAATTATTTTTTAATCTTCAAACAAAATAAAAACCTATTTTTAGTGGCATTCAAAATATTCAAAAGTTAATTTTATTCAAAATAACTGAATTTATATAATTATAACTAAAAAAAGTATTATTCAAAAATATCCGACTTATTCATTTAACTTAATCCTCTATCCGTCAACCAACTAAAATCTACGGAAGCGCACCGCGTTACAAATCAACTTATCGGTTACCATTTACTACATGTACTTACACTGAGTGCTTCTGAAGTGTTCCAATGGCTCTCGCCCTCCCCGGAAGATGGAATTGGAGAACAATCTTCAATTCTACATTAGCTTCAATTCAAGTACCTGAAATTGAAGCTCATGGATTTCGATCATATGCTGCTTTAGAAGCATTATCCAAAGCAAAAGAAGAGAAGATCCCCAATGTGGTCCTCTACAATTACCCTTCTTTCTCCGGTGCTTTTGCTGCTCTGTTTGCTCATCTCTTCCACTCTCGCCTCAATCTCCCTTGCCTCGTGTTGCCTTTCTCTTCCGTTGAGCCCCTCAGGTTGCAGCTCCACCCGCGAAAGTTTTGATCTTTTCTACTTGTTTTGGTATTCATGTTAACTCAATTTTTGTCTATGATTTGTTTTAGGGTTCAAGATTTAAGCTTTGAAGGACTTGGGAGATGTTACCTTCTTGATTTCCTTGGTCCGCCGCGATTTGCTGCTATGCTTTCACGCCAATCAACGTGCGAGTACGTAGCTGCATTTTTTTTTTTTGCTTGTAAATTTCTCATAATGATTGTTTTGTTTAAAGAAAAAAAAAACTAAACTTTAGTTTTTTATTTACAGGGTAGTAGGTTTTGATCACCGAAAATCAGTACTTTCCAGGATTTCCTCTGTAGAAGAGTGTCCAGAGAGAGTCATTTTTCATGTTGATCTTGAGAAGAGCAGCTCTAGAGCTGTGTACGAGTATTTCTCTAACAAGTTTGTAGATATGAAGTCTCCTAATGTAAGTAACTCTTACACTATCTTGTTGTGCTTTGGTTGGCTGGGATTATATTTAGAGAGCATACTGAAGTAAGAATTAATTTTGTTGATAAATAAAATAAGGGGGGAATTGCCGGATTTTTGAATATTGAAGATCAAGACCGCTTTGAAATGATTCTTAAGTACATCGAAGATATAGATCTTCTACGTTGGAGCTTATCAGATATTAGAGCTTTTGATGCTGGACTAAGAGAATGGCGCACGAAGATGAATTGCATTACTAACCCATTTATGTTTGAAGAGGTTTGATACCTTTAGTTTCAACTGACTTTTTATGCATTTTGTTGTGGATAGTTATATAAGAGACTACTATATGTGAGTATAACTTTACTTATGATTTTTTTAACATGTTTTGCTCGATGAATTTCAAATGTTCCTCAACGTTGTTGAGGAGACAGAGAAGTTTGAGCTGCAATAGTTTTTGTCTTGGATTTTAGAGTCTTAAAATTAGCTGTGAGGCTTACTGAGTGATTATTTTATCAGAAAAGGGAAAAGACTGTCTAGAATCTCAAGTGTTTGACAAATTGTCTTAATGGAATATTAGTTGCAGCTGGATTTCGTGAATTCACGTGCGTTAATATATGCCATTTATATGCTGATTTTTGGTCATGCTACTAGATGGTTTTTGGTGCCACAATGCACCATTCCTTTTGTCATTCTAACCTGTGAATTTTTCAATATCTGGACAAGTGTAAGAGTCTTTGCAATGAAAGACACATGTCATAAGAGATTTGACTTTGGACTTTGGAGGTTTAATGTTTCATCTTCAAGAAATCCTCCCAATTACTTTGTCTGGTTAAAAACTATGATTACAGTTTAGCTTTCAGATTCTACTTCCATAGTGTTAAGTTATGTAATTGTTGGTTTAATCAGCTCTTGTCCTTAATCAAATTGTAGTTAACAACCTTTAAGTAGTTTCTTCAGTTTTTTATTCAGTGTATGCCACTATCCTATATCACGTGTTCTCAATGGACCTATTGCCTGGCGTATTAGTACTTTTTCTGATATTAAGTTTTCTATCTAATATACAGTAACACTTTTTTGGGAGATGGATGAGAGAAGAGTTTCTATAGGTTTATATAACTAAGTTTAATCCTCTAATTTTTTCTTAACTGGAGAATGAAAGTATTGTTTGATGTGAACCTGAGTGATAATTGCTGTAATGAGTATAAGATGCTTAAAATGAGTAAAATGTCCCTTCTCTCTTCATATTTTTCTCATTGCTTCATGATATCCACAATGTTATTGGTGCTGAAGTCTTTTTGACTTGCCCTTGTAGTAGCTATTGGAGATAAATTCCATTGACTTAATCACCAAGGGAAATTCATATATCTCTTCTCGTGAGAGTGATGCAAAAAAGTTGCTGGATAAAGTTTTTAAAGTTCGGTTGGGTAGAGGATTTTATGGGGAGTGCCTGGTAATTAAAGATCTATCTTTCTCAAAATCATCTTTTAAATTTTATCTTTCCTGCTTATGGCATTAAACGGGCTTCTATATATCATTCTTTTTTTAGCCAGATCAGTATATTCCATCACTCTTTTTTTCTCCAAATCTCACCCCTACAGCTGGCAAACTTAACTTTGGAATTTCTTCTTAATACCACATGTATGCTATCTTATTTTATCTTGTTCCATAATCACAGGGAGTTAGAGCAGATGGCTTTTCCAACTTAAGTGATGAAATTGGTAGGCAACTGAGTGTAAAAAGTGCTGCAGCTGGTCTAAGGTAATGCATGTTTTGCTCATGCTTGTTGCTGTTTTCAGTTGTAAGAAGTATTCCTGATATTAGTTCAAAATTCCTTCATTTTGGGCACAAGTATATCCAAATAGTTTAATGTTTGAGCAAGGACCCGAATTATGTCTTAAATAAAAATTTTGATGGCTCTAGATGTTAGCTTGGATATTTGTCATCCATAAACTTGTTAATTTGCTGCAGTATCTTGCTAGTTGGTACATCATATTTGTTAATTATTGTTGAGCTGAGTGCTAATTTTGCCATAATTTGGCATTACTTATGGTGTATGCCTTGGCATCATTAGGCCTATAGGAGCTGTTGTCTACATGCAAAGAAATAATCTTAAAATGTGCTTGAGGAGTACAGATGGTGCTACTGACACCTTGGAAGTTGCCAAGGTATGCTTCATGAAAAATAATGAGATTGTATCTTCTTCTACTGCTGCTGTTATTTTGGCTGAAATCCTTAAAGAAAATTTCTTTTTGATTTCTAAACATGAAGGCATATGGTGGAGGTGGTTTACCAAGCTCCAGTTCATTTATTATACGGATGGATGAGTACAATCAGTGGCTTTCAGGTAATGCACAATGATTGCAGTGAGGGATCAGCATCGTTAACAGGCTAATAGTTAAGTTTGCTAACTTTTGGGTGTACGTGATTCTCTATACATATTGTTGCATGACTACCAAAAAAAAACTACTAATGACACTGTGGGTCTCTCTTTTTTAATCAATTGAAGAGGAAGACATTATGGTTCTGTGAATCTCATTGCAGATATAGGTCCTGTTTTTAGGGTAAATAAATTTGTAAGATGCAAGTCATGTTGACTTTAGGGTAAATAAATTTGTAAAATGCAAGTCATGTCGACTTTAACCTCTCTTCAGAGGCTAAAATATGGGATAAATAATACCTCGTAGATGCTCTAGAAAAAGGAAAATCACATGGGATTGTGAGATTTGATAAGAAGATAGGCTATGTTTGGTAGCAAGCAATGCAGTGTAATGTAATTAACTTTGTAATTAATCCTATGTTTGTTAATAAAAGTATTTAATAATGTAATGTAATAATAATTACTGATGTATTATTGAATACATCTACTAATGTATTCCCCAATCCTCTCATTTAATCAAGTATTTATGATTACAGCCCCCCCTCCCTCTCTCTCTCTCTCTCTCTCAAGTGTAAACCTAAACGTCATCTTCTCCCTTCACCTCTGCTGCCATCGCCATCCCTATCGGCACCGTCCTCCTTCTGTTGATGCCATCCTCCGCTAGTCACCACTCATTTCTGTGCTCAGATTCTCTTTACAGTTAGTTTCTTTTCTCCTTCACAATCTATTCATTTTGGTTTCTCTGCCCTGTATTACTTCATTCTTTGTTTGATATATGATCTGCTATGTATTTGTTTGTTGGAGGTGGTTTTCTTTTAGAAAGAAGAATTTGGTATAAGTAGGTATTATACAATTTGCTATGTATTTGTATCTTTGTAAATTTTCCTTCGAACTAGAACTCGGGTTGCCATTTGCAGAAGTTCCAAATTCGAATCTTCTTTTTAACCCTGCAATAAAATTCGGCTGCAGCAGCTTCTTCTATAGCACAGCTCACTTTCACTGGTGCATTTATCTATTTATCTTTAGCAAACTTTTACATTTCTTGAAGGCTTTATTTTTGGGCAAGTTCTAATAGCTCAAACCCATTTCCCTTTTTGAGAAATTCACCTCCTTTACCTGTTTGGTTTTGAATTTTTACTATTCCTGTGAAGAGGAATTTTGGTCTCCTCTGTAGCTGAGCTCTTGATTTTTCTAAAATCAGCCTTAATTGTTGCAGCTTTGTATATTCCAATGTCAAGACTCTAAAATGTTTGCTGTAAAGGATGATGCTTTCATCCACAGAAATTTTGTCAATAGTAAATAAAATTTATTAGCTTTTTTGGCACTCCAAAATGGATCGGCATTTGATGATTCATAAAAGAATTCCTAAGTTTGTGGAAGTTAGAATCAATGAATTTATTGATCTAGATTATACAGAAAATTGGAAGTCCAGATTCTATCGATTGTTATATATTTGTGGCTTTATTCATAGAAAATGTTAAAAGAGGCCTAAATCTATTTCTTGTCATTAGAATTCCTAAGAACTTTCTTATGCTCACGCAGGTGCAGCATTAGTGTATTTTCTGAATTCACTCATGAACATGTCAAGTAGATAGACGCAATTATTAGAAACCTCTGTATAACCACTTGAGCATCCCATTCCAATCAAGATCAAGATCGTTTAATGATTCTTAATTACCTCTGTATATGTTGTTCCTTTTGTCATGAAACCATCATTGCATATATGTCATTGAAAATTATATAAACAGCTTGTTTGCTTGCTTGTGTAGGCTGCCAATGACATTCTCTGTGAGAAAGATTTTGCTGTTTTAAGTCTCAAATCAGTTGGTATAATCCCTTGAAGAGAAGTATGTAATGCTACAACTTTTTGGTGTTTTTTTCTATGTGAAAAATAGAAGAGAATCAAAGGATGTTGTGTTGAGGCTTGATTGGTGTGTTGTTTATTTTTGTTGGTTTGATATATTTTGATGTGAAGATTGAAGAGGGACTTGGATACATTATTCAAATGGATTTGTCATCTCGAAGTTGCCTTCAGAGCTTGACTTAGGGAAATCGAAATATTTGTGCTGTATGTTTTAAACATTTGAATGAAGCTGAAATGAAACTGCGTTGCTGCTTTCACTCGTGGCTTCTCATCCTTCAGAAGAACATCTGATATTTCTTAAAATGTTTAAACTCTATTATAAACTACATTATAAGCTGAAATAATTATAAAATATTTTTAGAACTCTATTATAAACTGTGTATGATTCAATGTTAGCTTATGGCAGGTCAATCAAGGTGAAAAGGATGCTAATTAGCTTTTGAAAGTATATAAAATTCGGATTTTTATACTTTTATAATATAATAAATATATAAGTATATAAAATAATTAAAAAATAAAATAAAAGAATTATATAAAAAATTATTATAAATATTATTATATTTTAAAATATGTATATAATGTAATCAAATATAGAAATATATTTGTTATTATATTACATTACTAATATTTCAAAAATATAGTAATGTAATCACAATTAAATTGCATTACGTTATATATTTTTTTTATATAAAAGAGGAGGAAGGAAAAACAGCACTTGCAACAAACTAAATTAATCCTAAAACATAGAGGCCTATGTTAAGGAGGTCCTTCACCCATGAAGGAGTTCCAAACTAGTTGCAATCTTCATTGCCATTCAAATCTTCTTTGATTAATGCATCAGCGATTGAATTATTTTCTCTTTTGATGTGTTGGAGACGAACCTGCCATCTTCGTGTCATCAAAGAGTTTAATGTCCTTGACCACATCTGAGAGATGATGCTCTGTGTCCATTTGAGTGTTTATACGATTAACAACCTCTAAGTTATCGGTTTGAATAAGCAGTTTTCTCCATCTTCTATCCCACGCCATCTCTAGTCCCTTTTTAATTGCCCAAAATTCAGAATATAAAGCACCTGCATTGTTTAACTTCAAAGAAAAGCCACCTAGCCAGGAGCCTATATTATCTCTAAAAACCCCACCAGCTTTGCAACTACCTCTTCTAACATGTGAAGTACCTTCGGTATTTAGGGCTACCCATCCCACTTTCGGCGGCTACCAGCACTTTGGCTGGGTTCTTCCTTCCCTCCTAATAGACGCGATACCCTTTAGAGAATAGGCACAAAACATATCTGATTTCACTGCATTAATAATAATCTTGATTTTGGTATTATAAGAGACTGTGGAGTTATTAAAAGCTCTCTCATTTCTCTATCTCCATAGAAACCAAATAGTGAAACCAAAAATAATTCTCCAATCCAAAGCATATCTACTTGAGAATTTTCTTTGCAGATTCAAAGGTAGCCAATTCTCACAACTTGTAGAAAAGAACTGGCTTCTTTCTTGTATATTTATCAATCCACTCCATACCTTCCTTGCTTGAGTACAGTCTCTTAAAACATGCAACATGTCTTCTTCTCCTTGCCTGCAAATGGGGCATACGTTTGACTCGGCAATGTGTCTTCTTGCTCGTTCTCCATTTGTTAAGAGCGTGTTATGTAAGCAGAACCAAATGAAGCATCTGATTCTTTGGGGTCATTGCCATGTCCACGCCATCTGCCACTTTTTGTTCTCTCTACCATTGTCTTCATTATGCAGGAGATCATAAGCTGATTTGATTGAAAAGTTCCCAGATGTTGCTGCCTTCCAAACCACTAAATCATTCCCCATTAAGACATTTGGTGGTGAGTATTCACAGATTTTGTCTATGACCGTTAATGGGAGGAGGGAGTTGATTCTTTGGATATTTCAGTTGCCCATAGAATTAACTGCATCTATGACTCTCCAATGAATCATCTCGGTTGGTACATCACATATCACTTGAGCCCATAGAGCATTTTCTTCCTTTATAGATCTCCAAACCAATTTTGACATGAAAGATTGATTTAGTGCCTTAAGATTTCGAAGCCCCAATCCACCCTTATTTTTTGGTCTGCACAATCATTCCTAGCTAAGCAAGTGAATTTTCTTTTGATCGACATTAGAACCCCAAAGAAAATCTCTACAAATTTTCTCAATTTTATTGCACACATTCTGGGAAAAAATCAGAGTTTGTAAAGCATAGATTGGCACAGCCATCAAAACCGACTGGACTAAAGTGACACATCCATCAAAAGAGAGAGAGTTTTCCTTCCATCTGCTCAGTCGATTTTGGATTCTATCTATTAGATATTGGAAGTAACGGCCTTCATTCCTGCCATTTATAATCGGAACTCCAAGATGGTTACCCAGATTTGTAGTGGATACAAAACCAGATGTCGTCTCCAATTTTCTCTTCAACTCCGAGTTGACATTCTTAGAAACAAGCAACGCCGTCTTGTTCTTATTAATTTTCTGTCCCGAACATTGACAAAAGTCTTCTAAAATATTGTAAATAAGTGACATGTTGGGCTCTGTTCCTTTTGCAAATAGAAGTAAGTCATCGGCAAAGAAAGCATGGGAAATGGGCACTCCGATTTTACCCATTCTTATTGGTTTCCACCGACCCTCATTAACGGATTTGTTGATTGCCTGGGATAACCTTTCCATGCAAAGGACGAAAAGGTAAGGAGACAAAGGGTTGCCTTGCCTCACTCCCCTAGTCAGCTTAAAAGGATCAGAAGCCACACCATTCCATAAAATCTTAGCACTACTGCACTCCCAGCTGTTGATCAAGACTTGAATAAAAGAGTTCAGAAAGCCCGCTTCAATGAGTGTGTCATAAATAAAATCCCATCGTAGTCTATCGTAAGCTTTTTTAAGGTCAACCTTTATAATCATCCATCCTTTTCTCCCTTGTTTAAGCCTCATTGAGTGAGCCACCTCTTGAGTGATTAGAATGTTGTCTATGATTTGTCTTCCAGGAACGAAGCTGGATTTGGTTTTGCTAATGAGATTGACTAGGCAAGGTTTGATTCTGTTGGCTAGAACCTTCATCAAGACTTTGAAAATGACTGGAAGTAAACTAATAGGCCTGAAATTAGTCATGTTGGTTGGCTTATCTTTCTTAGGGATAACCGTGATGAGAGACTGGCATAGCATTGGATCCATTTTTTGTGCCTTTATACTTTCATTTACAAAACGACAGATAGATTGCTTAACTATATCCTATTTGCTTTGAAAGAAACCTGCACACATCCCGTCATTCCCTGGAGCTTTAAACGGTTTCATACTGAATAAAGCCTCCCGAACTTCTATTTCTGTGACTTCGGCTTCAATCATCTTAAGGACTCTTCTAGAAATCTTGTCAAAACTGCCTCGAATTGGGTAGGCAGGGGCGAAGGCTCTTTCTTCAGAATAAAGCTGTGTGTAGTAGGCCATGACATTTGCTTTAATTTCTTTATTATTTGAGCTTCATCTGCCATCTGTCAACTGAAGTCTCTCAATCTTCATTTTGTATTTTTTGATGCGATGTTTGTTGTGAAAGTAAGTAGTATTTCTATCTCCTTCCATGGTCCAATCTGTAAGGTCCCAAAAGTAACCCTAGTCAAAATTGCAGGACTTAATAAATGATTATTTGATTTAGACTAAAATAAATATGTAACTTATTTGACATAAAAATGTTCAAGGGTAAAATTGAAGTAAAGAATATAAGGTTGGGGTGAAATTAGGAATGAATGGGAGGAGGTTAAGGTAAATGTTATTATTTTCTAGATAAGTTTTGTTAGCCACAAAAATTTACAAGGAGAAGAAAAAAAAAGAAAAGAGAAATAAAAATAAGAATACATAATTATTAGCCACATATTGTTTTTTTTTAAAAAAAAAGGAAGGAAAAAAAGAGAAGAGGGAGGGAAGGAGAATCGGGGAGAGAGGGAGAACTGGAGGAGCGGTGCCGCCGCGTGTCATCGGTCGCCACTCCGTTGCCGGCCACCCTCCAATCTCCAATCCTGCCACTAATCACGGCATTTAACGCCTTTCTTTTTCCCTTCCCCGTTTTCTCTCACCTTGCCATGGTTTTCTTCTCCCTCTGGCAACGACGATGGCGACAGCAAGTGACGATTTGGGCAGCTCCAGTGAGGCTTTTGAAGGTGCGGCCTATCTTCGGAGTTTGCTCCTATCTATTCGCCGGTAACGGATGGATCGGGAGGAAGGAAACTTGGCACTTTTTCGGAGTAGATCCAGACGAATAAAGATGGTGGCAAGGCGCGTAACCACCTCCGGCAGGCTTGGGGTGGCGTGGACTCCATTTTCGACACTGACCGTGCATCTCTAGTGAGGCTCTGGCGAAGCTCTGGTGACCGGTTCAGTGAGCAACGGTAAAAGGTGGATTGAAGCTGATTTTTGACACTATATAGGTATGGGATACTGAAATGATCTCCTTCAAATTTAGTTAAATAAATTTTAAGATTTAATGGAAAATTCATTGTATGTTTAATATACATGTCTGCCTGTGTGTGTGAATTGATAGAATGTAGGAATTAATTTTAATATAAATGGTAAATTATGATATTGTTATGGGATGATTTCAAGGCTTATGAATTGATAACATAAGAAAAAAATGTTGGAAATGAAAAAGAAATGAACAACTTAATTGAAGAAGTTGTAAATTTGTCTAGTTGAGTCATTAATTTAGTTTTGTTATCAGATATGAGTGAACTTATGGTAAATGGGTCATGAGAATTATTAATAATTATTAATGGCATGTAAGAGTTATTGACAGATTTTGAAACTATTATTTGATAGTGAATTTAAGATGTGATTTTAATGGAATTTCAAGAAAAATTTATGATATGGGATTTAGATAAGTTGTTGAAATTAAAATAGTGATAGGATGTTTAAACTTGGATGTAAATTCCTTGGATTGAGTTGGGTAGTGGTGGAGCCAAAGCAAATGAATGAATATGATAGTGAGAAAATTTGTTTTTATATGTGTAATTTTTGAATTAAATTGAATTATTTAATATGGAGTTGCATGATAGAATTTGAGATTTAATTGTTTTTAAGTGTTTATCATATCACTAAAGAACAATAAATTGTATTGGTTAATAAGATAGAAGTTTCCATTTGTTTTAATGGAATTGAGGGTGAAACTTGCTGCTTCCTTGTACTCTTGAATCTTGTAATGCTGTCTTGATTAATTCTTGGAATTAATCTTCAAATAGGTTATAGTTGAAGTTTTGAAAAGTTAATCAGGGGAAAGTTTATAGACAGTAATAGAAAATAATGCTGGAAATTAGTGGTTCTAGGTAAAAGATCATACCTTGAGTTTGTAGGGTGAATTGGGAAAATATAGTTTTCTTGTTCTTGATTAAGAGGTGACACTGTATCCTATGTTCAGTTAATTTATTTTGAGCAATAAAGACATATAATCATAAAAAATTAATGTGTAATTAACCTTAGGGCAGCCCTTGAATTTTGATAAGCATTGATCATAAGCATTTGGTTGGTAAATTTTAGTTACATGTTAAAATTATTAATAGATTAAGGAGCTTTTAATTGACAATGGGCTTAAGATGTAGATTATAATTGACTTTCAATTGGAATTTCTGAAATAAGTTGAGATTTAATGAGTTATTAATATTAGATTTATTTAAGGATGTTTAAAGGTAAGTTAGTGTTAAATAATGGAGGTTTAATTATGGAATGTGAATTTATTTTGAAATAAAGCTTGATGTATAAACCTAATGATATAAATCTATAAGGATTCTAGTGAGATAATGTAAGGATGAACAAGGTTGATTATGACATAAATTTTAGAGCTTGGGAAGTATGGTTACCATAAATATTATTATAGAATTGTCTGAACTTATGTTCATAAAGTTTAACCATACCATTTAGTAAGAATTCTCTCTATTATCCTATTGAAAAACAAATATATTGAATAGCTATTAATTAAATAAAGTATTGATCCCCATAATTAAATAGACTATACGTGAGAATTATAATATTATGATACAAAGTAAGTAATAATGTAATTAGTATAGTGGCAAGCTATTGGTATAAATGTTAAACATTTACTTCCGTTGATAAATTCTTGCTCGGTACTTGAATAACAATTAGGAAGATTATTATATTTAATGGAGTAGGTATAGTGGTATGTTTATACTTTTATGATAATGAGAAACTAATGTTAAAAATGTTATGCTCTTACATGTTGTTGCCTTAGTATATGACTATTTAAGATCATATAGTTACATATATAAGTATGATATGAAATTTATATGCATATAAAAACATCTCTATTAAAAGTGACGCATTGAATGCATGTATCAAATATAGTATTAGAGTATGAATGTTTGATGATTAAATTAAGTACAGTGGAGCACGGGAGATGGTTATGATAAACCATACAGGTATGTCCTTTTGTAGTGACTGTGTTTATATGTTGATTCTCGCATCAATAGTTCAAATAATGGTATATGAATTCATTCTTATGAACATAAAAAGTTAGGTATGAACTATCATGATTAGTACAAGTATTATCCACATATGGTTATTAGATTGTTTAAAGTAATTTGAAAGAATCTGTATAAAATAGATTCCTTTGATGACTGAAGAATGTTTTAAAGAGAATTTACTGAATTATTGTAAAATAATTAATGACATGAGCGAAAGATGGTTCACAAACTGTACAAAAATATTTAAGATTCTGAATGATTGTATTTTTTGGATTGAAAAGGAATTGAAATGATGAGAAATTTGATAAATGTTTTGAAAGTAAGTGACAATTGTGCCCTTAGAAAGAGTTAGGCAGTAAAATCTAGCTTAGGATATAATTGGCTAGCCATAGGGATATCTGTACCGCAGTGCAAGTCATGGTAACTTGTTATGCTATGGACTGAATCTCTGATCACCATGGCTTCTCTGTCTCTGTACTTTGTTCTGTAAGAATTGGCCCTTTGGGGGTCATTTCTCTATCTCTGTTGTGGCCCTGTGGGGTCCACGTTCTGTATATCCGGTTTGAGATTTTCTGCCGGATCTGTACTAGGGGCACTAATACGAAAATAAGTTAAAAAGTATAAAATATAAGAAATGTTATAGTTCAGAACTAATTTGCATAAGAACTAATAGAAGGTTACAATATTGATGAGCATGTGATTCTTTAATACTATATAAGCTAGTTTCTTAATTTGTTATATATATATATATATATATATATATATATATATATATATATATATATATATATATACAACTCTGTTACGGGTCAAGTATATAATATTTGGTATAATATGATATTATGTAATATATAGTTCACCTTACTAAGATTGTCTTAATGATTACATGAAAGTGAGTTTATAATGCATACTATGTTTTAATGATGCATATATATGAAGGAATTATGCCAAATGTTTTATGTGGTAGCAATTACTGATGAATTGCTTATTGAATTGTTAAGTTTTGTGGCCTATATGAGTAATATGTTCCTTCTTTTATGCTTGTGATTTATTGCTGAATGTAAAAGTTTGGATCTAAGGTAATTAAAGGTATTAACTGGCAGTATTATTAAGCTTTCTATTTATATAATTGAGGTTATGTGTTGTAAAGATTATCTTTAGATTATATTGTTCCCCACTAAGCTTTATAGCTTAGCACGGGTTTTGTTATTCGTGTAGGTATCAGGATAGGCTTGTCTCTGGTTAGACAGCTGCTTTGGTTCAACCATCTAAAAAGGGGATCTAATTTGGGCATATCACCTTTGAGGTGTATAGATTGTAGCGAGGCAATTGTAATGTAAATTTTTCTTTATTTTGGAGTATTATAATGATTTTAGAATGTAATATGTAATATTGAATCATCTGAGGAAATGTAATTAATAATGAAAATGGATGGATGAGATGCATGTTAAAATTATTTTTGTATTGTGGTGCCCCTGAAGGGCTGAGAAATTGTCTGATTTTCAGGTGAATTACATAAGTTTTTAGACGTTATATTGCCGGATTTTTATTTGGTGATTAGTCAAGTGGACAATTATAGTTTAATCGGTATATTTAATTTATAAGTATTTCGTTTTGGGCAAGTCTGCAGTCGATGGAGTAGTTAAGGTTAAAAAAAAAAATTCCGGCTTATCACTTGTTTCAGTTAGACTTTTCAGTAAGGGTGTTACACAATCAACATTGGCCTTTTGTTTCCACAATAACTGCTCTTGATGGAGAACATTTTCATACTTACATCTGACTTTAGATAAATGATGAGAGAAACGCCTTTCAAGAGCTCGGCTAATTCCATTTCACCTATTGAGCAGCTTCCTCTTCCTCCAAAAAATGTTATCGAACACCTCTCTATTCCACACCGAAATTTTTTCTTGGAAATGAGCCATTGCTGAGGAAATGTTGTCATTCGAGTTCCAGTTGCGACTTACAAAGTCTGCAAAATCTTTGTGTAAAAGCCCCAGAAAGCAAAAAGGAGCACCTCTTCTTGGACTCAAATTACTGGGTGAGGATAAAAGAATGGGTCGATGATCCGACCCTACTCTGCGTAAATGTTGGACATTTGAATACTCAAATTTTTGTCTCCAACTCAGATTACACACAGCTCTATCTAGCCTCTCTTAGACACTTCCTCTTTGCCAAGTAAACTTGGGACCTTGGAATCCAAGATCTAATAAATTGCATTTAGACATGCATTATTGAAATAAAGGACAAGGTTTGCTACCTCTTGGAGAGCCTCCTGATTTTTCATGAGCAAAAAGGAAAGAGTTAAAATCTCCAGCCAAACACCACGGGTCCGAGAGGCCATTGTTGAGGTTGATGATATCTGGCCATAATCTCCTTCGATTCAAGGCTACAGGATCTGCATAAATTTCAGTAAAAATGGAGTTTGAATTGTCTTGGTGGGTGATTTTTAAGTTTACCCACTGATAAGAGTAGGAAATCACTCTGATAGCAACAAAGTTTTTCCACAAAACCCAAATGGCTCCTGAAAAACCAAACGCTTCTACTCGAAAGGACTGATCAAAGCCAATATTTTTGATAATTTTGTCTGCCATATTACCACTCACTCGAGTTTCTAAGAGAATAAGGATAGACACCCTAAATTGACGGCACAAGTCTCTAACAATATTGATAAAATTTCTTGAGCCGGCTCCTTGACAGTTCCAGATTAAAGAATTGATGTCCATAAATGTAGACTGTTCAACAATCATTAAAAAAAACCATTAATTATGATCAGTGTTATCATCTACTTGGTTTGCTTTGTGGCATCCTTGATCACCCTCTTTATTTTTGTCAGGCGAGGTCTTATTTGCTAGCTGAAGTATGGTTTGCTCAATTAAACCTTCTGGAACTCGTGTGAATAAGGCTGTTTTCAGAGTGCTCTTGGATTTATTTTTCATTAGCAAGTCTGGAGGTGGACTACCTGTGTTCCTTCCAGATTTCAAGTTCCTGTTGGAATTGAAACGAGAAAAAGATGAGAGGATAGTGGGTTTTTCAGCTATCACTGCTACATGTTTGCTTTCATCCAGAATATTAGTCACTACGTTTTGGATATCTCCCATTAAATGGTATGCTGGATTAATTTCGTGGTTTTTGCCCATTGTGTCGTCTTCTTCTATGGTTGCCCTTTCTTGAATACCAGCTCGCCTTATTTTCGTATTAGAGTTTCCATTTATTACTTTTGTTTCATCTGTCATAGTAGTGACATCTTCCTCAGTCTTCTGGTCAACTTCATTTGTTCTGCTTTCATCATCTGCTTGGATTCTCTTAAATTTGTCCTTGTATTTCCCATGTTCAACTTTCGGCACATTTGTGTCATTTCCATGATTTTCAATCGAAGTGTCTGCCCACTTGTTCATGACTGTTTCCTCCATATCCCCATTGTCATTATTCCCACTTCCATCTTCGAATAGAGCATTCGATGCTAGCACATTGAAGCGTGACCCAGAATTATTTTTCTGAGACCTGGAATTTTTCATGTTTGAGGTTTGCCCTTTTCCCTTTCGCTCCATCCTGGACACCATCATCCATGGCCCGTACATGTCTTCCTCTTGTCCGGTGGTTTCTTGTCTCCATTTCTCTAGCTCATATTTGTCATGGCTAAACACTGCTCAACTATTTGCTTCCCTTGCATTTTTATCCAAAGGACACATATCTGCTGTATGGCCATATTTGCCACATTTGATGCAGATTTTTGGTAGTCCCTTATATTCTATCCGGTGGAGGATTCCATTTAGTTTAAACTTAGATAACAGCGGTTTTGTCAGATCCAATTCAACTGCAAGGCGAGCGAATTTCCCTCTCTCTGATTGGGATGGGTTGTAGTTGATTTTGATCAATCTTCCCAAAACTTGGCTGATTTTGCGAAGCACTCTTTTATGGTATCTGTGCAATGCCAGTCCAGGAATTCGAATCCATGCTACTACTGTCGATAGATCATCATTCTCGGTGGAGAATTTGGGGTGCCATGGTTGTACTGTCAAATAATGGCCAGTTACAGTCCATGGTCCTCCCAATAACACCTTAAGGTAGTCCTCTTTATCATCAAATTGCACCAGATAAAAGTTATTTTCTAGATCCACTACTTTATACTCCCCCTTAATGTTCCAAAGCTTATCTAATCTAGAGCACAAGAAATTATAGCATCTTCACGACAACCGACTGTCTCCATGGCTTAGCTAGTTTGGCTTCCAGGCATTCCGAGACAGTAATTGATGGAAGGCCTTCATCCCATTCAATGAAGATATCGTTATCCTCCTCCAGAGTTTCGGTTGCTTCTGTATTTCCCCCTTCCAGCGCCATGCTTCTTGCGTCTTCCTCCTCATCTTCGATTTCTAGTCCCCACAATTGTTCCAGTGGATCCCTTGCCTGCTTAGTCTTTCTCAGCAGTACATTACGAAAAGATCCATTGGACGAGGAGTGACTATTTCCAATGCTGTTATGATTCTCTCCTCCATCTTGCCTGAGCTTTTTGAGTAACCTGTCGTCTGGTGGAGTTGGTGGTGGCGTCTTCTCCAGTGACCATATTGAAGCCGGCTCCGTTGAGCCTTCCTCGTTCATTTGTTGCTGCGGCTGCAGTGTCATTGAGGAATCCCTAATTCCTTTTTTTTTCGAGGACATACATTACATCTTTTAATTCATTATATTGTCCAATAAATTACTGATGCATCATACTACCTGTGTCTATCTTGTTTTTTCTCTCAATAAACCATTATTTTAGCATAGTTGTTACATTCTATAGAACTTTTTCCCAACACTGACAGCAATAATCAACTCCTCTATGCCAAAATGTCAAATACCATGTTGAAATTGCAGTTGAAGTCAAGGATATGCTTGTTAGGCTAACATTTAGAAATGTTTTTGTGTGAATTAACAATGTCTATCCCAAGGAATATTTCTTTTCACTTTCATTAGATGTAAAATAAAATTGCACTTATAGATCAAGCTGATTAACTGAAAATAATAATTCATATACACCTCCACCACTTATGATTGCTCCATTTGCATAATTGACTATTTATTCTATTCGTGTTTCGTATAAAATATATCATGTGTAACCCCTTTAAGCAGAAACATATCACAACAGAACAGCACCATTAGTTCACTGGACATCCATCAATTTTTATGCCCTTGGCTGTTGGACAAGATGCTAAATCACAGTGTTCTCCATCCGTGCCCCACCAAGTTAAACTCCTATTTTCCATACCCACTGAAAAGTACAACAAGACAGCCATGAAAGCTACTCCCGCATCTAATGCTGCTGAAAGGATGTAATTATACCTCTGCCACCATTGTTTTCTGTAGCGGAAGACAAAGAAATTGAAAATTGTTCCTACTATGATCCAGGAATTATAGTTTACTGGTGTTGCTGGTGGCATCATTCCGGTTGATCCTAGAAGAACTGGAAGATTAATCAGGGGAATCCAAGATTGCTTTGGGAATGCCTTGTGCATTAACCAAACTATAACTGGTCCCACTGCACCTCCAAGGAAGAACCAATTCATTGCCTGATAGTTTCCTAGACTTCCAAAGATGCGTTTAGGCCCCACCAAACCCCATATAACAGAGGCGTCAAAGAAGACTCGATCACCTGGGCATGTCCAAGGACTGTCAGGGGGAAGCAGATCATCCTGGCATATGTTGTTGATGGAGTTCAGCTGCCACCATGCCACGGAAAGATTGATGGTTCCAGCAAGCATTGTTCCTATGAACTAGGCATTCCCCAATGAAAAGAAGCAGAGACGTAAAATGTATCAGTAATAGTAACTCAAAGTGACATGTATTATGAAACTGAACAATAAATAATTTATTACTTTTTCTTTTTTATCATAATTGAGAATTGTAGAACCATAGAATTTTGTTGCCTTGTCTTTTGGTCAAGAAGAAAATAAAAATGTACCTGAACCAGGAACATTGATCTTGGTGGTATCTTCATGTAGTGTCCTAGCTTGAAATCACTAAGGAAGGAGACAGCCTGAGCCATGCTCATATAACCATAGGTTTTGAAGCATACATTGGCTATTGGTCTTCCTGGATAAATAATTCCCATTACGTACTCTGTGATTATGTTTAGCCCTGGTGTCTGCGCGTGCAGTATCATGTCAGAGACTCGGTAGTGATTGGCAATTTGCATAGATGATGGAATTGAACCAAAGTTTTCAAATATCACATCCCATCTCCAATAAACCAAAATGGTAGACCAGTAGATGTGTTAGCTAATATATTGTGCTAAAATATATGAGAATTATTGCGGCGGACCATAAGTTGGGACTTTCATCCTTTTATTCAGAATTAGATGAATATATGGGCAAACTTTAATGGAATTACCTGGTTTGTCGTGGCAGTTATGATGCTGATCGGAAGGGTGAAGAAGAAAGCCATGGCACTGGCAAAGAGGAGTCCCCACCATGGCATCTGAACCTGATCATTCAAGACTGTACAGAGAACAAGGGAAACTGCAAGTGTCACAACCAGCAAGAAGTAAAACCACCAGGAAGGTATGTCTTTGTATCTTTTCATCAATTTAGTATGGATATCCTCCTTTCCCTTGGAAGAAGCGCGGTAGCGCTCATATATCTCCCTGTAAAATTCGTAGTTTGTAACTCGGAACACGAAGATATGGAAATTTCAAGTTGTCAATGCCACTTTATAAGTTAAAAGATCACCTTCCATGAAATAAAATCACATGTGTGAGAGTTGAAGCAATGGTTGCAAAGCCAAAGCCATAAGTAAAAGCGAAAAACATGCTCAGATGAATTCGTCCTTGCGCCTCGTACTTTGCATGATCTAACTCAAAATTGTCATTGACAATAGCTGTTATATTATACTTTTGGCCTAGAGCTGTAAACAAGTGCGAGGAGAAAATGGGAAATCTGTGTGCATTGTACAAGTCCAAGCCCCAGTAGGCAATGGGAATGGCAACGTAGATGATCAAGACATAGCCCAGAAATACATTAACAATTGCAAAGAATGGGCTAATGAGGGGACTGAACAAGAAGGATGCTACAGTAGCCCAGTCAAGGGTCACAGCTGCAAGTCCAAGGCCCTTCATCCCAGAGCCAAGCTGTTGTGCTGTTACTGACTTGGAAAACACCCAGCATATCCATGAAATGCTTGTGAGTGTTGTGAATAGATACCCTGGAACTATATACCAGAAAAAGCTGCAAATTAATGCAATCAGGAAGAACTTTGCCCGTGTCATTCCTTGACTTTTATCATCTTTTTCATGTAAAGCCCTGCAAAATGGTATTATAATTCTCGTAGATATGAGTTTGTATGCTGATAAAAATGCTGTGAACTCTTTTTCAATTGAAACATTTGTGAAGATTGAAATGGAGCATTTATGTGGTAGAAGTAATATATAGAGGTACATCTACTGCCATGTGATAATTTCCAATTTATTTTTCATATGATTAGAACAATCCTACGCCCTTCCATTACCTTGTTTTGTTTTGTTTTGGTTTTTTTTTTTCAATAAGCCAGCATTTCAACAATGCTGAAGGTATAAGGATTATTGTGTTTGCCAATCATATTCTTATTCATACATCAGGCCCTTGTATGATCATTCAATTGAAATTTATGTATCTCAATGCAGTTTGCTGTATTGAATTATGTGTCCCTTTTAAAATTTTGTTCTATTGAATCTCTTAATAATGTTTTGTTCTGTTGAATTACAAATAGTTATTTTGTTCAATTTTGCCCTTTATGTCTGCAAAAATGGGAGACAAAAAGGAACACAAAGGGTGTTTCGGGATATAATATGTACAAATGCGCGCGTGTGTATATATATATATATATATGTTTGTATGTGCATACATATATATGTATATGTATATGCAGCACATACACATACATATACATATGTAATGCATATACATACATATATGTATGTATGTGTATGTATATATACAAAAAAATATACATTTTAATTTTTCATTTGTTGGTAATGACAGAAAATAAATATTTTAATTTTTTAAAAATATAGAAAACAGAATACCGTTTTATGTAAATAAAAAAAACCAAAAATTGGAGCTTAAATAGATTGAAAATGACTAGTAGTACTTAAGCTTCGCAAAATTTTTTCCATGCAAAATTTGATGAAAATGGACGAAGTCCGCATAATTTGCTCATCTTTCATATTTGTCCTCACGTCGTAATCTCCTGTTAGTAGGGGTGTTCATCGGGCGAATTCGGATGAACCCGACCCGAACCCGAATAATTCGAATATCGAATTTTCTCATATATTTCAACCCTACCCTATCATACGAATAGTTCAGGCCCCTATCTGAATAACCCGTACAATTTCGGGTCCCATCCGAATAACCCGAATTTTTTTTTATTTTAAATTATTTAAAAGAAAATTCGGTTCAGTTCGGGTCATCCTGATCCGAACTTGTCCGATTATTAAAACGCTGCGTTTTGGGATGAAAACATTTATTTTTCGGGTTAATGAGGGTTTAATCCAATCCAAATAACCCCAAAATCCCTAATCCTACCCGATTCTAACAACCCTAATAATCCTATCCGAATTTCTTGTTCGGTGCGGATTGTTCGGGTAGGGTCGGGTTTTGAACACCCTAACCTATTAGCTCAGCTAAAATCAAAATTCACCTACCAAGAATGTATATCGCTGTAATTCATTGATTCCTTGGCAAACCACTTCGTACGTTATTCGAATTACAATTCACGTTGAAAAGATAATTTTCATATTAAAATTTCTTACGTCCACATAAGTCAGTCAAAGAAAACATTATTTTAGATATCGGCAAAATGTATCTTTAAGTCTCTGAATATTTATATTTTTTTCTATTAAACTCTTAGTACTTTTTTTTTTGTAATATTTAGCTTTTTGAATTTTTATTTTCTTACATATACAGCCTTTAATGGAAGAAAAATTGTGAAATTAAACTTTACGTTTCGTTTAGCACGTTTTAGTATTTGTATATGAATTTTAATTTAACGTGTCATTGCGTTTTTTTTTTATCAATTTTAAATTAACTGGCATTTTCAATTGGTATTTTAACTTTAAATTTAAAAGAATGTTAATTATAATACTTTAAATTGAGATTGAGATGTAAATATCATAGACATGTGAAATGGGACGTGCTATTTAATTTTATATTTTTCATTCTTGATGGCTTAATAAATAAAAAATTTAATATTATAAAATAAAAATATAGAGATATAATAGGAAAAATTTTAAAAATTCAGGGTGATGGTGATTTAGATATCTGTTTTGATTTTTTAAAACAAGTGGCAAATTTTAGATAACATTTAATAAACAGAAGTTGACACAAATAATAGTTTGTGTCCTACTCAAGACTAGTAGGCAATGTTTTTAAAATTGGACTGCATAAAAAACCGGAGAGGCAAAAAATTTTTGATTTGACTGATTCGATAGGATTTAACCCAATTTTTTCAAAATAATATTATTTTTAAAATTTTTTATAAATATTATGAAAATATAATTATACAAAAAAAAATAAAAAATAGTTTAAAAAACACATTTATCATCAAATATTAATCATGAAACAATATTTTCAAATTATTCAATATTTATAACAAATATTTAAAATAAATATAGTAAAAAATTGTAAATATTCAAAAATATTCATTAATTATAAATTATAATTTTTATTTTATTCATAAAAAATTCATTAAAATTGTCTAAATTTCAATTATTTTGTATTTATATTTATATTTTATTTTTTCAGCAAAAAAAATAATGTTGTACGGATATTTTGGATAAAATTTTTGTTTTTCTTGCTCAAACCGTTTTTTCTGATTTTTACCCGATTTTTTCCGGTTTCTTACGGTTCTTTACCAATTTGATTTTGATGCATCAAAGTTAAACTGGTCCAACTAGTTGGTTCGATTTTAATAACATTGCTAATTGGTATTTAAGCTTTCTATATATTAGGTGTCAACGAAACAGTAGTTGAGCTTTCTCAAAAAAGAAAAAAGAAAGTAACTGTATTAACAGAACTTTAAAAACTTTTCATTTATTTCATTTTCAAAAGAAAAAAGAAAGTTCTTTTTATGAATTTCCTCACATGATCTTAGTGATAGGGATATAAGATCCCAAAAGTTTTAGGAATATAAGATCCCAAAAGTTTGCGTTTGTATATATTCAATTAAAGATAGGGATAAGAATCTTCTAGTAAATTCTTTGCTTTTTCTTTTTTAAATTTACTTTTGAAATAAGTGAACTTTCTAACTATACAAACAAAGTCAGCCCTAAAGTACAGTCTATTTCTGGACAAAAAACGTTGCTCTTGGTTCATTCATATTACATAAAAGTCCCGTAATATATATCCGCGCCATTTGACTTCCACTATTGCTTTTTTTCTTTTTTATAAAAAAAAATTAATTATCATCAATTTTGTAAAATAATGATTTATTAAAACACAAAAAACACATGGAGCTCTATTTCTCAATCATGGGAATTTCTTTTTTTGGAGATATGGGAATTTCTAATAAATAAAGAAAAAAGGAAAATCAATTATTTGTATTTTAAAATTATTTAGACTTTAAAGTGTGAAATCGAATCCAATCACTGTATTTCTTGCTGCTTTTAAATTAAACTTTTTCCTAATTAGAAAGATGAATTATATTTCTATGTATCGAATATATTATAAAGAAATTATTATTTTATTTTAAAATTAGAAAAATTAGACAATTCACGAGTTATATGGAGCTTTCCTAATTATAATAAAAGTTTAAAAAGTGATAAAAAAAAAGAATTGTTTGTTAATTAGCTCCTAGTTTTTTTATTGTGCAATTTTACTGTCAATTTTTAATAAACTATTTTTCTAAATTTTTTTATTTTGACGTTATTTTTTAAAATATTTATAAAATTTATCCTATTTTTTTTTTTAAAAAAATTCCAATTTAACCACGTATAATCCCTAGTTTTAGGTTCATCTATAATAACATGTTTAGGAATTAAAAAAAAAATGCAGCTTATAAACAAGTTGTATTTTTTAAATTTTTTTTAAATAATTTTGTCCTTTTTCCAACAGTTGCATTAAATTCTCAGCTGATGGCAGCTAATCACGCTAAAGACTTTGGATGAAAATTAAACGGGAAAGGACAAAAACAATATTAACCGATTTAAAGAGAAAAATAAGCCGTCTTATCACATTCTAGTTTATTTATTTGATTCTAAATTGTGTTCTAAAGAATAATATATTTTAAAAGAAAATGTTCCGTCTTATCTCATATATATATAATCTGTCTTATCATATCGACTTAAAGAAATTATTAATGTGAGGATATTAATTGGAAGTTATTAATTATCTAATCCGAAAAATTAAATTAATAATAATAATAATAATAATAATAATAATAAAATTGCATATATTACCTGAAGAGAGAAACCTGATAAAGGCAGCCAGGCCACCACATGTGAGCAGGTTCAACTACATACTTCCTGAGCAGCCCCGCCCATCCATATCCTAATACCTACCATTTATATACCAACCTTATATTAGCATTTCCTTCAAAACTAAAGCTCCTCCCTTTAAAAGCAAGATATTAATCTACATTATCTTTGAGTAGAGGTGGCAAATAAATGGATTGAACAGATTTGAATTAAATCATTAATGAGTGAATCATTAATGGGTTGGGTTATTAATGAATTAAAAAATATGAATCATAAAAAGATCAATATTTAAATGGATTGGCTGAATTTAGGTCAACTCATGGATTTAATATAAATTATTATAAAATTTTAATTAATTAATTAATGGGTATTGTAATACCCTTACTAAATAACTTTTTAATTTAGTCCTTTAATTTTTATTTATTTTTAAAATTACCTTTTTTACTTAATATTTACAAAATTGCCATTATTCTCATTTATTTTCATTTATAACCTATAAATTTGCATACAAATTACCAATTGGTCATCATTACTAAAATTTTAGCTCAATCGAAGTCCGTTACCGGTCCGATTCAATCAAATTTGTCCGATTCGATAATTATCGGTGTCACAGAAAAATTTAATTTTTATTACAAAAATAATCTACAAGAAATTTTAGTAAGATCTACAAATTTTGGTAATTTTTAGGGTTCGTTTGCTATTTTTAAAAATTGGGTCAAATTCAAGATAACTTTTCTATTATCAAAATTGACTCGCTACCTTTTTCGTATTTTTGATTTTTGGAGGCTTATTTGATCTCGGTTTTATTTCAAATTTCAATCCCTGACTCACCACGATTAATATTCTCCGATGATCAATTAAAATATTTTTCGCTTTCGGATGCATTTTTCAGCACGAAAATACTATTCACCATCGAAAATTATTATTCTCAGCTGATCTAGTGTTATTAATCGCCACTGCCGGCTCTGATAGTGAAGTGGTTGAAATCATAGTGAAAATGTTAGGATTTTAGAAAGAGAGAAAAATGAAGAAAAAAAAGGATTTTATAAGAAACCTATTAGATTTTTGTAAGAAATTCATTGGGTATAGATCCAATGGGTTGAAGAATGAAATAAGTCAGTTTTGGGTTGACCCAGTGGTTATTGGATTGGATTGAAAAATAAAATAGATCAGTTTTGGATTGATCCAATGGGTATTTGATTGGATTGGGTTGGATTTGAATCAATTTTTTGGATAAATTTTGATTGATCTATGGGTTTGGATTAATTTTGCCAAATCTATCTTCGAGATATATAATAAAATGAAATAAATCCCACTTTAATTAGGATTAGATAGATAGAAAAAAGAAAGGTAGAAATGAGCCAACATTGAGGTTCTCCATTAAAAAGGATATCCAATTGTTATAATCTCTAACCACCGAATCCTAAATTCTTTCTTTTCTTTTTTTCAGAAAAAAAAAATGGAAATATTACCCCTAAAATTGAAGTCAAAGTCAAGCACGCTTCTTTTCTAGAAAAAATAAATAAATATAAACTAATAATATTAAAATTAGAATTCTAACCCATAATCTTAAATAATAATAGCAAAAACATTACGGAATACGTAAAATATTTAATTCTTACTAAAGTAAAACATTAAAGGAAATTAATATTACAGATCTAATTGAGATATATATTTTTTTATTATTTTATTTTAAGAGAAATACGAAATTTAAAAGGAAGATCCAACCTAATATCACCAAACCATAGAAATCAAACTTTTTAGTAATTAGATATTTTCACGCTTTTCAAACCAAGAAAGAAACGAACTTTTTGCTTCCAGAAATCAAGAAAAGCAAGAAACTTGAACCAAAATTGTTACCTGCGTCGTGACAATGAGGATCCAACTGGCCAAGAAAGAGATTTTCCTTCCATAAAATGCTTTAATAATAGTAACAATCCCAACCGCATATGCAGATCCACTGCCAAAGGCACTTCCAGCATTAGCAAATATGGAAATAAGCACATGTTCCTTCATATTAAACGGACCAGAGTTTAAAGAAAACGTTTTTGACCCAAAACCAGGGATCCGGAACTTGGCCTTAGGCAACACAGCAGCCAAGAAATGGCCGATAGGAAGTGTGGCAACTTGGACAGTGATTTGGGTGATGATAAGTGGTTCGGTTCTGTAAGAAAAGAATTGGTTAAGGAAAGAAAGAAGAGCGCACGAAAATAAACCCAAGAACCACATTCTAAAGGTCCATACTGGTTGGGTCGGGTCATCGGTGTTTGTAACGGTTAGACGGACCTGCTCAATCGGGGAAACGTCCTCGTCGTCTTCAATGGGTTTTTCCGGGTCGTTGGGTTTACCACCGTTGGTAATGGTGGAGTAAGGTGTTTGTATTTCAAGAGTGCCCATGGTGAGAAGTGAGAACTCGGAAGGATTTAGTAGGAGGATCGATACTCTATTCCTATTTGTCATGCTAAGGTGGGGATATTATACAATTTTACAATGCTACTAAAATTGGACCGAATAAAAAAACAGAAGAGATAAATAATTTTTTGTTCGATCGATTCAATAGAATTTAATCAAATTTTTTATTTTTTTTCAAGATAGTATTATTTTTAAAATTTTATATAAATATTATGAGAATATAAATATATATAAAAATAAAAACTACTTTAAAAAATTCATTTATCATCAAACATTAATTATAAAATAATATTTTCAAGTTATTTAATATTTATAACAAATATTTAAGATAGATATAGTAAAAAATTATAAATATTTAAAAATATTCATCAATTATAAATTATAATTTTTATTTTATTCATAAAAAATTTAATAAAATTATCTAAATTTCAATTATTTTGTGTGTGTATATATATATATAACTTTTTTTTATTTTTTTTCAACAAAAAAACAATATTGTATAGGTATTTTGGACCAAAATTAGTTTTTCTAATTCAAATTGGATTTTTTTGTTTCTAACCGATTTTATTAGGTTTATTTATATATATATAAATATGGATTTTTTGAGTTGTATTGATCTTGTCCATAGGACCAGGTCATTGATGTCCGTATATGATTGTAAATCAGACCATTCTCGAGTAATATAAATAAATACATAATTATTGCAGGAGCCCTCAAAATTGATTATTCTTATTTCAATAACCATTTGCTACAGTCTCAAATTCTTGTGTATTTAATCGCAAATTTAGAAAGGTGGTACTATTGCCAAATCCAATCTTTTTATTCTTTTTTTTAATTGATTAATTCAGATTCATATATACAGAATAAATTTTATAAAAATGATAAAAATGTTTAATTTTAAATATTTAAAAATATTCTATATACATAATTCAGATCTCCCGTTTTTTTTATTAAAAAAAGTAATTTTTTTTTAAGGAAAAAATTTATCGTCAAGTTACTTCAAAAGCATTTGTAGCATAACAGTATCAACTTGTGTTTTAAGCTAAACCCTTATTATCGCATTAATTACTGATAGATACAAGCATAGACTTTAATTGGAAGTTTTTCATATAGTTGAGTGTAGGAAAGTCTAATCTGTCTTTATTGATATGGAAGATGCCTAAATTAAGACCAGCCACCCAATGTTATCAAATTATTTTATATCGCTTTCTTTATCTATAAATATAAAAAGAGAGAAAAAAGAAAAAAAGGAAATTGACTGTGGTGATCGGAATTATGCAAAGGGTTAAAGTGGCGGAGTGGCAGAGCCGGGCCGAGCTACTAGAATCCTATAAGAAAATTATTACAGTTCCTTTTCAAAAGAAAAGTATATGAGATTTAACAAAAGTTCATAATCTTATAAAAAGTTTACATGTGATTAAATTAAACTAAATCTTATAAAAAGTTTACACGTGATTAAATTAAACAAACTTGAGAATAATTTGGCAAAATTTAAATGAAAATTCATGAAAATTTTGAGTGTTTATTATTAAATTTCTGAATATTTATTTTCTAACATTAAACTTTTAAATTTTTTGAAAATCGCCCATCTATTAATGGATTTTGTGAGTATGATCAATATGTATGGTCAATTTTTTTCTCTTCCATTTAGATGGTGGAGAAAATGTATTTATAAATGTGGAATTTTAATAATATTTCTTAATAGTAAGCAGTTTCCACCATATAAAAATATCCATAAGATTCAGCTGATTATGTTAATTACTATAATATCGCAAACGAGACATTTTGTGAATTAATTACAAAATTCATTAACATAACCATTTATGGAAAACATGTTAAAAGGCTCTCCTTTTTCATGTTCAATTAACGAAATTTGGTATTGATAACCAGATTAGGCCAAGATCCGGTTCAGAGCATTGGCCTTCAGGCCTGGAAAACTTTTCAAGGTCCATGACCGGCCCACTCTGCATCAGAAATCAGTCATAGTCAGGATCCCTTTTAGGAGAGTCTTCTGTTTAGGCGGGACTCGTATCCCAGGTGAAACTCCTATTCCGGGAAGGACTCCTATTCCAAGGGGGATTAGGACTCAGTTCCCCTATAAAAGGTGAAAGATACTCAGGTATGCTCTCTCTTAGCCAGTTTTCTACTAGATAAAAAAGGACAAACTCAAGCAGTTTCTGAGCTAGAATGAATCTGGTCGGACATCACCTCAGAGAAATGGTGAAGGGGAAGGCAACAACAGTAAAAGAGCCTCGGCGGGTGTGATCCACGTCATAGCAGGAGGAAAAAACACTACGATGTATCCGAAGATTCGAGAAAGCGCAAGATAAAAGATGCCTTCTGTGAGGTAGGAAGCTCGCCCGTCCAGTCGGAGGTCATCCAATTCTCAGAGAAAGACAAAAAGCACGTACGTCGGCCTCATAACGACGCTTTGGTTATGGAGGCTTTGATCGAAGATTTTCTAGTATAGAGGATTTTAGTTGATACAGGAAGTGCGATCAATTTGATCACCCTACAAGCTTACAAAGCCTTCGGAATGCCGAACCCTATGGAGGAAGTCACGGTCCCTCTGATCGGTATCTCAAGGCAACCAATCAAAGTGGAAGGCTCAGTTAACCTTAGTATGCAGCTCGAAGATGAATCCACAGTCAAGTCATGTGTTTAATGCTTTATGGTAGTAAATATGCCACTGTCTTACAATGCAATTTTTGAAAGGCCTATGTTGGCTATCGTGGATGCTTACATTTCTATGTAGAAGTTAATCATGAAAATCCCAGCATCGGAAGGGAAGACAATACTGAGAGGAAACCAAATGGTAGCTCGAAAAATATATGTTACAATGCTGAAAGAGGCGAACCAGGCGCTTCCAGTAGATACGCTTGATGTCCCGTCTAACCCAGTTCGAAAAGCGGAGCCCATGGACATATTACAGGAAATCGAGCTCTTGCCCGAAAAGATAGTGAAGGTTGCCTCAGGAAAGGAAAGTTCGGACATGAAGCCGTTGCTAGATGTCCTCGAAGCCTTCGAGTATGTGTTCGCCTGGAAACCTTCGGACATTATGGGCATTCCACTAGAGGTAATGTCTCATTCTTTAAACATAAAGCCCGGTTGTAAGCCAATGAAACAGAAAAAATACAACCATACGCCAGAAAGACAACTAGCTATAAATGAGAAAATGAGCACACTGTTGAAAAGCGGATTCATAAGGGAGGTGCTTTACCCGGACTGGATGGCCAATGTGGTATTGGTTAAGAAATCTACAAGAAAATGATGGATGTGCGTCGATTTTACAGATTTGAACAAAGCATGCCCGAAAGATAGCTACCCTCTGCCGAATATCGACATACTAGTAGATTCAATAGCTGAATTTGAAGAGTACGCCTTCTTAGACGCTTCGACGGGCTACCATCAAATCCCCATGAGCTCGACGAACGAGGAAAAAATAGCATTCATCACTCACAAAGGGACGTACTACTACAAAGTAATGCCCTTCAGGCTCAAAAATACCGGAACAACTTATCAGAGGTTGATTAATAAAATATTCGTAGGACAGATAGGGCGGAACATAGAGGTATATATAGATAATATGATTGTTAAAAGACGAACTCCTGTAGATCTTCCCAGGGAGCTTAAAGAAACATTCTCCACTATTGAAAAGTTTGGGCTTAAATTAAATCCAGAAAAGTGTGCCTTTGGGGTTCAATCAGGAAAATTCTTGGGTTTCGTGATTTCAAAAAGGGGGATAGAAGCTAATCCTTCGAAAATTGAAGCTATCTTGAGTATGGAACCCCCGAAAAAGATCAGAGAGGTGCAGATTCTGAATGAAAAAATTATGGGCTTAAGCAGGTTCATCTCCTGTTCGGCCAAGCGGTGTTTACCGTTCTACAAAGCATTGAAGAACATGAAGAATTTCGAATGGGGTCCAGATTGTCAGGTAGCCTTTAAGGCTCTGAAGAAATTTCTGAGCTCGCCTCCGCTGTTCAGCAGGCCATAGCTAGGCGAGAGCCTATTCATGTACTTGTCGGTGTCAAATGGAGCTATAGGTTCGATCTTGGTTAGAGAGGAAGGCACGCAACAGTTTTCCATCTACTATACTAGCAGGGTTCTTCGGGGGGCTGGACTCAATTATCCCATCCTCGAACAGCTGGCTTTGGCCTTAGTCACTTCAGCAGTTAGGCTGCGACCTTATTTCCAGGCTCATACGGTCTTTGTTCGAACCAACACCCCCTCAGGAAGGTAATACAAAAATCGGAGGCATCAAGTAGGATAACAAAGTGGGTAGCTTGGTTGGGGGAGTTCGATATCCGATATGAATCCAGCTCGGCAATAAAGGCACAAGTCCTGGCTGATTTCATAACCGAGCTTCACGCCTCGCCACCCCAGCCAAATAAGGAAACTTAGAAGTTGTATGTTGACGATGCAGCAGCAGCGACGGGAGTAGGAGTTGGGGTCGTGCTTGAAAGCCCAGGCAGAGTGCATATAAGGGCTATGGTTCGGCTGTCGTTCTCGGCATCAAACAATGTCACAGAGTACGAGGCCTTTTATTTCGGGCTTCAACTCACTATGGAGATAAAGCTCGACCTCTTACTTATTTGCTCTGATTCACAATTGGTTGTTAGCCAACTATCGGGGAGGTTTGAATCTAAAGAACAGTCAATGGTAAAATACAAAGACCTGGTATGCGCTCTACTAGCTCGGCTGGAGAAAAGGGGAAGCTCATGGACAATCGAGCAAATACCAAGGGAAGAGAACGGTGTGGCGGACTCATTAGCCAAGCGAGCATCCTCTAACGGTGTCATACAGTCAGAAGACATAATCTGGGCAGTCACGGAGAAGCCATCGTACGAAACATACTCAGTTAAAATAAACGAACAAATGGGTGGATGAAGGTTGCCGATCTACCAGTTCCTGGACAACGGCACACTTCCAAGTGATCAGCTGGAAGCAAAGAAAATAGTCCGGCGTTCCAGTTCATATGCTATTCTAGATGGAAAGTTGCACATAAGGTCCTACTCGCACACTTGGTCACTGTGCTTGAGTTCCAAAGAAAGAGACTATGTCCTCAGAAAGATTCATGAGGAAATTTACGGAGCACATGAAGGCGCACAGGTGATAGCTCGAAAGGCCTTATTGCAGGGATACTATTGGCCGAGGTTGGAAGATGACACTAAAGGTCTGGTTAGAATATCATCCATCAGAGATCCATCCATCAGACGCCGATCAATAGCCCCTGGCCTTTTGAGTAATGGGAAATCAACATACTGGGGGCCCTTTCCAGTAGCAACTAGGCAAAGGAAGTTCCTCATAGTGGCAATCGATCACTTTACCAAATGGGTGGAAGCCGAGCCTCTTGCAACAATCACACCAGCCAATATTATCAAGTTCGTCCAGAGCTCAATTATTACCAGGTTCGGTATCCCGCACACATTCATTACTAATAACGAAAAATAGTTCGATTGTCAATCTTTTAGGAACTTTTGCAAAGAGCTCCACATCAACCTAATATTCACATCGGCCTATCACTCATAATCAAACATAATGACTGAAGTGACCAATAGGATGATACTATCTGGCTTGAAAAAGAGACTGGAAGGAGCCAAAGGTCTTTGGATGGACGAGCTGAACAATGTTCTCTGGGCCTACCAAATCTCACCTCGATCATCGACCAGAGCAACACCTTTTTCTTTAACCTATGGAGTAGAAGCTGTGATTCCCTGTGAAATAGGGATGCCAAATGTAAGGGTTGGTTTGTGCAACAAGGAAGTTAACAAGGAGCGTTACTGTACCACCTGGATACTTTAGAAGGGAAAAGAGAGGAAGCACATATCTGAGCGACGATGTACAAGCAGATGATGAAGGCTTACCACAGTCGCAGGGTGAAGCCCCAGACTCTACGGGTTGGTGAGCTAGTCCTGAAAAAGGCCATCGAAGTCCAAACAACGGTAGGGGTAGGAAAATTAAGCCCGAATTGGGTAGGCCCGTTTGAGGTTCATGAAATGATGGGTTTCAAAGCCTATCGATGAAAGGACATGTCCGGAAAAGTCTTGCCACACTCTTAGAACATTTCAAACTTGAAAAAGTATTACTAATGGCTCACTCGGCACTATCGCCACGAGCTCGTCTAGCTCACCAGGCACCATTCCCACGAGCCCATCTTGCTCATTCGGCACTATCGCCTCGAGCTTGTATCGCTCACTCGGCACTATCGCCACAAAATAGTCTCGCTCACTAGGCACTATCGCCGCGAGCTTATTTTCAGAATTAGCTTGTCGCCACTTATACAATGTAACTCTTCTAGATTCGGTGCTTACGCCATAATTTCCTTGTAAAGCTCAGCTCGGCAGCTTAAGCCTCGAGCAAAGTTCATTAATAATAAATAGCCCAGCTGTATCATTGAAGGCCGTGGACATTTTGCTTATTTTAAAATAAATTATGCTTCATTGATTTTCGAAAAACAGACTCACGAGTTCATGTAGGTTATAAGGCCCGGAGGAGCGGCCCAAGGCCTAGTGTCACACTGTAATGACTATACTAGATAATTCTAATTACTGTTACTAATTACATTTCATTAATCCTGTGAGTCATCTGTTAATGATGCATATAGGTATATACTTACATATATACTTTATAAATCATATAAGAGTAAGTTGATACATTAACATGCTGCTGGTTATCAATTACAAAATTTGATAATTACATGATTTTAATACAGAATACATTATCATATAATCAAAAAGACACAAAATTGAATCTCATACTTCAAAATAATTCTTCCTAGTCTGATATTGGCTTCTGAGATTGTTGGTTTTGTCCCTAAAGAAAAGGTCTAGACTGCGAACCTACATGGATAAACACTCGTGCTAAGCTATAAAGCTTAGTGGGGAACAAAATAACATGTTGATAACCACTCACAGTGGTTATCACCAAGCATACAACAATAATACATAATAAAATTTTATTTATTTCATTAAGAAATAATACTAAGTACATTATTGGAAGAAATAACTGTATCATTTAATCACAGTGATAAAAGATTGCAAACTATATATGCATGTTATTCATTTTATAAACTATCCGCTTAAATTTCTGTGGGTGTGAATAACGGGTGCTATGGATACCATAAGGGATCAAATATATAAATACCCGAAGATAAGGGATCAAATATATATAAATACATAAGGGATCAAATCTGTGGATCCACTCAAGGTCAGAACTGTGGTCTCATTTAGAGACATACTGTGGACTCATAAGAGTCAGACTATAGCAGCTGCGACTGTAATCCTATAGGCATGCCTATCTATCCACTACCAAGTGTTATGTGCAGGCAAAACAAATTATATCACATATATCATTAATTTTTATTAATGCATTTTGATACAAGATAAACTAACTCAAGTTTATCATCATATAGCTTTGTACCTAACAAATACCAAGTAATAGTCACTATAAACATTCATGCATCCATATACAAGGAATCATGTACATATATTAAATATTACAATATTTTTCCTCTATATTCCTTTTTAATTCATATGGTTAAAAGGGTATATTATGCTATGCTTTTAGGTTTAAAATGATTTACCAGCTTAAGAAGGTTTAGGTACTATATGGGACCATAAAATTTCAAGTATTAAAATATAAGGAAGGGTTATGGTTACTACCAAAATCATGGTAACCGTGAGCCAAGTCACTCAATAGGGGTCACGGTTACTACCCAATTTATAGTAACCGTGACATAGGTTGCTCTTCGGTTCTGGACTGAAGGCTAACTACCTCACGGTTACTAGCCTTGGATGGTAACCGTGAAGTAAGGCTACGGGAATGGGTCACAGTTATTATAAAATTCATAATAACCGTGAGCTAGGATGGATATTGATTCTGGACAGAAAACTGAGGTGGCTCACGGTTACTACAAAAAACCTAGTAATCGTGATGCCCTAATCTGCCTAACTATAGATTTTTAGTTTCGCATTCTAAGCCAATTTTGACCTATAAAATAACATTTCCAGCTAATATGCCCTCTAAAAAGTTGTAGGCCTATGTTTCTAGTTTCCAAAACACTAAAAATTATCTAAATCAGACCTATAAATCTTCAGATATACAAGGAAAACCACAAACTGCTCATGAAAATGGGGTAACAGCCATAACCATATTTCAACATAGATTTTCACTATCATGCAGTGAAAATCAGTTCTCGGTTTCTCCTAACAACATCAAGATGTGTGTGTTTAGTTTCTATAACAACTAGAATTTCTTCATTTGAATAACTATAATTCAAGATATGGCCAAAAGAGTATAGATTGGTCCTTTGATCCTTAAAACAGATTTTTATATCTTTCAACAAAACTTGCTTATTTCATTTCTAAACCACTATCAAGCTTAAGATCAACACTTAAAACATATAATAGCAGTAATAAAGACATCTCTCATGTCAAGACATCTCCAAATATCTTTAACCTTGAATAGCTTCCTTTTTCTTCTTTTTACTTATTTCTCCTTCTATAAAATAAGAATATCACTATGAACACTCATCACTATATTCAATGAACAACACACACACCAAATAAAAGACAATAATACCTTATAATTAAACCCACTAAATCTTCTTTCTTCTTGTAAAAATCCAAGAGATCAAAAAAGAGAGTTAGAGAGAGAGACTTTAGGGTTTGAGAGAGGATGAAGATGAAGAAGAAGATCACTTGCTTTGGCCGGCCTCACTTCTTAAAATATGTCCCTCTAATTTTTTTCTATTGGCTCAAATGTCACTTATATGGAAAATTTGCTATTTGGTCCTTTATTTTTTATTTCTACTTATGCCCCAAAACTAACCCTTTCACTTTTCAATTAGGTCCCTTTTTATGTATTTACACTTAATTTAACATAGATTCTAATTATTCATTAGTGAAAAAAATTCTCCTAGGGTATAATGAGGGGTATTACATGCACGGTAATTAAATTTTAACAAATTAGAAGCAGCTTACTTAGTTGGGGTTGTCAGTTCGAAAAAAAATCACAATAATAAAGCGCGGAACACACATAGGAGAAGAGGTCGGATCAAAAGGTGTTGCTCAAGTATGTTGTTCATATTGTATTATTCCCAAGTGTTCATTACAAAGAAACTCAACAACGAGAGCTATAACAAAAAGAAAAATAAGCAATCGCTAAGGATCGAACTCCTCTTCGTTTGGCTCAATCTTATCCAGCCAAGATAAGTCTTCCTTAGGGAACTTGCTTTTTATTTCGCGGATAAGCTTGGCTCCGTAGGCCATGGCCTTATCCATGGTAAGATCATCAACCTTCTCATTTAGCTCGACGCAGCGCACCTCCAACGACGTCTTCTCTGCCCGGCATTTCTCCAGCTCGGCAATTATGGACTGAAGCTCTTCATTCACCTTAGCCGCAGACGCCTGAAGCTTTTCCTTAGCTCGGGTAGCGGAGGCCTCGGTGGCGGCGAGCTTTCCCAAATAATCGTCGGAGGCTCTACGATAGGAGTTCTCGGCTTCTTTCACTTTGGCCTCCAAGGCGGCGGCTTGATTCTGCCAACTTTGGGCAGAGTCCTGGGCCTCCTTCAGCTGCCCAGTAAGGTCCTTTGATATCCTCTTCTCTTCCCTCAATAGCCCAAGGAGCCTGCTCATCTTCCTAATAGCCGCGTTGGCTAGAACCGAGCTCTGAAAAAAAATAGGTGTGAGCTTAGAGTTAAACTAGTTGTTAAGGGGCATCGAAAAGAGCTGGGAATAAGACCATATATACCTCAACTTGGTGCTTTTTGATGATGGCGCAGAGGTGCTCTACCTTTATATTAACGAGGGATGTCACCTCGTCTGGGATACACGTTAGCAGAGAGCAGAAGCTATTGAAGTCTAGGTTGGATGAGCTATATGTGTTCTTATTCTGTAGCCACATGCCTTGAACTTCTTTAATAGTTCGAGAAACTTTCTCTCCCCAACCAGGGGGATCGAATGCTTTCTCTTATGGAGCGCAGTCGAAGGAAGGGCCCAATAACATTATGAAAGGTCGGCTTGACTGTGGGATCCCTCGAACTTTTAAAGTTAGGGAGGTGTCTGAAATAGTTATGGCAGTAGGGGCCGGAGGAATTGGTTTCCCGGCAGGAGCCAGACTCGCTTCAGTTCGGGCACCGAGGCAGGTGCCGGAAGGAGGATCCATCGTCAAAACTGGCTGGGGTTGAGTCGAGGGCTCGAAAGTGCCAGGAGGGAGATTAGAGGTCGCCAAAGGGACGGGCTCGGAGGTACCCCCCGTCTTTTGTTTCTTAGCTTTAAACTTCTCGCTGAAGGAGGACTTTCCTGCCCTCTTCATAATTGCAAAGCACAAACAGGATGAAAAATAAATTAGATTCGTATACAAAGGAGAAAGAAAAATTCAAGTACCTCGTATTTCGCTAGGTGACTCGGGGGCCGATTGAAGGTCTAAGAAGTCATAAATATCGATTTTATTACGGGCAAGCTCCCTCCACCAAGCTAGGATTCCCTCCTCTTCTTAATTTAGCTGCACACGTTGATCGTTGCGATTAACGAAGGGACCCCATGAAGTTTGGAAGGGGAACTCGGACTCGCCCTTCAGGATGAAAAATATGCTTTTCCAATTTTTGAGAGAGTCCGGTTTGCCCAAAAATGGCCCGTAGCCTGGACGAGCTTGGATATAGCAATGGTCTTCCGTCGTAGCTCGGAGCCCGACTATGTGCGTAGCCTTAAATAGGTGAACTGTTAGATTCAAGGCTTTTTCGTCGATCCAAATCTGAAGCACAGTCAGTGTGAGCCAGGCGTTAGGGTGCACTTGGCCCACAGTAAGGTTATAATACTGAAGAAAGGAGGTGTCAAAGCAGGTCAAAGGGAAAATCACCCCGACATGAACGACAACCTCGTAAAGGATCAGTTTCTTGTTATTTTGGAGGTCGGTGTTGGCAACCATGGAGGAGTCTGATGCGAAGAGCTTGTAGTGGTTTGGTATTCCCAAACGAGTCCTTAAGGCAGAAAGCTCGGCAGCTCCTATGGTTGAACTGATCTCAGGGACTCAGGGTTGGCTTTAGGTGGCTTTCTAACGATGGGCCGCTTTGGTTTGAGGGTGCCTGTGGCTATGTTATTAGCCGAAATAGCTATTTTGGGCTTGCGAACTGTGTTAAAAATGCGAAAGAAAGGAGGCTCGACAGGAAAATCATCGAGGGAATAGCTCTGAACGGAGGTGCTCGAAGTACTATCGTCTAGTAACCCATCAGATATTCTAACTTCGCTAGAATCGATCGATTCACTCATACTCACAAAATAAAAATAGGAAATATATAAAATAATTTAGGAAAGATTGCAAAGGACTAATCTGGGATTGGGATGAAGAATCGAAGAATGACATAGGAGGAAAGCTGAAGAAGGGACGCAAAAAGAAAATGGTTGCAGAAAGGAAAATGAGAAAAGGTGAAAATGAGGAAACGGATGAGGTATTTATAGGAATATCAAACCGTTGGATTAAGACTAGAATAACGGCTACGATGGCATCGGGTAGCGTGAAATTAATAGGGAGTATAGGTGGGCGCGTGGAACTCGAGGGTAGTAATGATGGCATTACGACGGTTGCAGGGATCGAGGGGATGTTTCTCTGCAATTATTGCCGATGCGAAGAACGAAGCGACTCCAGCTTCCCAGACCAAACTACCCCAGCTCGGTCAAGGGCTCGGTCCAACTAGCTTGACATAAATATCTCTAGACCTCGGGGGGACTTATGATAACCAGATTGGGCCAAGATCCGGTCCAGAGCGTTGGGCTTCAGGCCTAGGAAACTTTTCAAGGTCCATGACCGGCCCACTCTGCATCAGAGATCAGTCATAGCCAGGATCCCTTTTAGGAGAGTCTCCTATTTAAGCGGGACTCCTATCCCAGGTGGGACTCCTATCCCGGGAATGACTCCTATTCCAAGGGGGATTGAGACTTAGTTTTCCTATAAAAGACAGAAGATACTCAGATATGCTCTCTCTTAGCCAGTTTTCTACTAGAATTACTCTTTTATTATCTACTGACTTGATTGTCGGAGAGTCCATCTCTGACCGGATCGAATGCAGGATTTTTCTTTATTACAGAAATTAGGGGAGCAGTTCAACGAAGGAAAGCGATAGTAGCCCGGATATTTTCGAACTGTTATATGATATATTTTTATGGCTTTGTTACAGATATTTTGATTGATGATTAATTTTCAATCCGTATGCTATAGGGAAAATTTAATTTTGTAGGGATTATTATTGTCCATGTGCTATAGGGAAAAAAAAGACCACTTTTTCAAAAATAATTTCTGAATCAATGGGCAGAAAACTAGTGAAAAACCAAAGCAGCTAAATCTGACAACATTTTGAAAAATATAAAGCCTATATTTTCGACTGACAAAGTCAAATATTATGAACTCAATTTTTTTTTTCTTTAGAGAAAAAAGATAAAATTTTGAATTCTAATGTATTTATATACTCGGTGTCCCACTTCAATTAAGAATGCAAAATTTTCTAAAATGATGACAGAAGATTTAAATATATTTAACTTGCCAATAAATATTTAAATATAAATTTGAGTTGAAAATTCTTAGTTAGATTAATTTATAAAGCATGAATAGGGGAATTGGAGTCACTCAAAGTCAAAATTATTTTTTGGTCAATGAACTTTTACATTCTCTTATTACAATCTCTTTGTAATTCTAACTTATTCAATTAAGTCCTTCCTCTAATTACTATACAAATCCAATCGAACCAATTAGAGGCAATGTAAATTTAATTTGGGCAATATATAAAGTTTAATGACTTAAAGTATAAAGTGGTTTGGACTTGATTGAAAAACAAAAATTGGTTTAGACTTGGTATAAATAACGATTAAAAATGTAAAGATTGAATCAAAGATCACGAATCAAGGATTCAATGATAAAATAATGTAAAGTTCAGAACCAAATGATGGTTTTAGCCTTGATTCCGTTAATATCACGGGAGATGAAGAATCTTGAAAGAGATTCCTTATTTATTGATTTCATCGATATCCATCCAGCATCAATTGATCGCCATGTGACTGTCCAGCTGTTTTTGTCAAATTGACAATTCTCAATTATGAAGTCATCTTTTCTTCACAATTACTTAAAGCCATCCCCCCACTAATCATGCTTTCACACCATATCCTTCACTGTCACATAATAATATAATAGTGATGTTTTAATTTTTAATCTTTTTAAAGCCTTTAAATTATATATTTTTGTATCATTGTGCTTTCTTCTTTCAATCAAATTTTTTAATATTTTTCTTTTATTATTATTATTATTATTATTATTATCATTATGATATATTCCACAGTACTTATCCATAAATTCAATTGTTGCAAAATATCAAAAACAATTGGAATAGAATTACTATGGCCAACTGAGTGCCAAACTGCCAAGTGGTTGGAAGATACAATTGCTATCCACAAATGGCCAACTGTGAAATTAAACAATGCACTATTAAAATAATATATACTTTTAAAAGCTATTTTGTATTATAAACAACTGCTTAAATCATTATAGAAAATATTATACATTTATAACCAATTGATCTGGATTTAATTTTGGATTTAACCCCAAATTAATTTTTAAGTAAATTATATGAAATACAACATATTTTTAATTTTGAATTTTATTAAAATTTTTATCGATTAAAAATTTATATTCTATTTGTACTTATAAATATTCTCAAAAATATGTACAGCTTTATGTGCTAGTTAAAATATATATACGCATATGGAGCAATATCTTTGTTAATCATAACAGAACTATATATATATATATATATATATATATATATATATATATATATATAACCTGATAAAATTAGAGTAATATTTCCTTTTAAAGAACACAGTAGATGTTCTACCAAAAAAAAAAAAGGAACACAGTAGATGTTGGTCCTATATGAGTAGTAATTGACGTATTTGGATTTTGGATATGACGATTAAAATTTGAATTTGAGTTTTCGGTTAAAAATAAAAATAAAAATAAAAATTATCTTATATTTTTTACTCTTTATTTAAGATATTACTTTATTTGTTATACTCGATACAATAACTTTCTACTTTTATTCAAACAAAAAAATAATTAATATAGATTTTATAAAATATTTATTATAATTTAATAAAATAGATTTTACTAATTATTTATAATTATATATTCTCATCTTATTAATTATCTATTTTTTTAATACTTAAAGGTTAAAGAAAAAAATAATTAAAATTTCTCGAAATTTAAAAATTGTGACTTCGAATGAAATAAATATCTCTCAAATTATTGCAATGATTTTTATTATTGAGGAAACATAAAATTAGTTAATTTATGATATGTCCGAAAATAAAATATCTTCCTAATTTATTGATTTCGAAAATACAAATTGGACTAACATGAACCCATACAAAATAGATATTGGAAAATACATTGCCTTTTATTCGGATTAAAATCTATATACTAAAAGCATACAAATAAGAAAAAATGTTGAATCACCATGAAAGTGGACGACAGATAGATGAATTGGAGCAAATAGATACTACAAACCAAACGTCTCCCGAATTGGTTTAGGCTGTCTCCCGAATCATACGGCCCATTTTTGAATGCGGGAAGACGTGAATTTTTTGCCGAAGGGGAGGAAATTAAGGACTTGAATTGCTTGTTTAATTTAATTGACGCCCAATACGCATTAAACATACCATCAGTTGCTTATCAAAATATCCATGTAATCTTGGATCAGTAGCTGCAAGTAGCTTTCCTTTTCCATACAGATCCCAAACCCATTTAACCATGTGGAATCGTTCTTCACTTGCTTCGCAGTTGTAAGGTTTTGTTCTGCAGGCAATTTCCAAAGCAACAATTCCCAAACTATGCACATCAGATTTGATGTTAGCCTTGCCTGTCCCCAACAATTCTGGAGCCATGTGCATCATGTTGTCAGGTACTTCTGTTGTTATAAATTGAGTAATTTCCATGAGCACTGGTAGACGCAATTCTTCAAGTTTGGCATTAAAATTTGAATCCAACATAATATTGGTCGACATTGTATCTCCATGCAAAACACATTGTTCCCATTCTTCGTGCAAGTAAAGCAATCCTGAGGCCAAATCTCGAGCAATTTTATACCTCCCTTCCCATGTCAAACAGCCATCTTCTTTAAAGATGAGAATGCGAGTTGCCATTTGGCATGAACTCATGAACGAGGAAGAGCATATGTCTTTTATAACACAATCCTATGATTTGCAAGACATTTCTGTGTGTCAATCGACAAAAAAGGTATTATTTACATTATAAGATATGAAACTTCATCCTCTGTTTCTTCTGCTTTAGTTAAATAGTTCTTAACTTGAGCCTCTTGAAGGATTAGTTAGTGCATGTGTTTTGCTTTAGTAGCAATTTTATTCCCACTGGATTATCTCCTGAGATAAAGAGACATTATAACGATTTTATGTATATTTTGCTTTTATCTTTGATGTAAAAATTTTAAGGAAAAGAAGAATAAACAATAGAAATTTGCATCGATTAGACATTTCTTAGAAATTCTAATAGTTATGGCGACAATTTGATCTTGTCACAAAAGCAAACCAGGGAAAAGAATTTTACTTTTTTTCTTAACATCTATGCTGATACGTTGTTTGCGCACATATAGGGAAAGAACATGTAACTGTACCAACTGTTTCATGGAGTTCGTGCATTATTCTCAGCCACCGAGGAGGACTGAGATTGTCGAATTTCTTCCATCATTTGAACAACTTCTTTCATGGTAGGACGCATATCTTGCCCTCTTGCTACACATGCCATTGCAATCTGAAGCATCTGCACCATTTCCTCTTCAACGTTTTGGTATCTGAGTAGCTGAACATCAAACACTTCAGCAGTCCATTCTTCCCTCACCGTAGCCATCACCCATCTCGGTATATCAAAAACACCATCACGGTTAATTGGCGCTTTCCCTGTTAGCATTTCAAGAAGTAGAACTCCAAAACTATATACATCTGACTTTTGATTCACATCTAACTTTTGATTCACCTTTCGTGTTTCAATCAGCTCAGGAGCTTTGTATCCTGTGCTTTGAGATCTTGTTGAGTGGAAGTTCATCAGATGAGTCAATCCAACGTCCGATATACAACCATCAAGATCAGAGGTGAGCAGGATATTTGAGGCTTTTATGTTACCATGGACACATTTTGCAGAATGAATATGGGCAATGCCCTTTGCAGCTCCAAGGCAAATTTTTAGTCTTGTATCCCAATCAAGTGCAGTTCTTTCTGCTCCTCTGTCACCTAATTTTTGAACACCACAAGATAAATAGACAACATATGGTAATATATAAGCTAATTAATCAAGAGATAAATATATACCATGAAGTAATGCAGAAAAGCTGCCTCCTGGTATGTATTTGTAAACTAGAAACGTCTCATCCTTGGAATAGTAATAAGCGCGGAGAGGCACAACGTTGGAATGCTGTCCCATCCTCCATATAACCTCCATCTGTTGCTCGAATTCCTTCTTTCCAACCATGACTTCTTTCAACCTTTTCACAACAATTGTCGTCCCGTTCTCCATAGTTGCTTTATAGGCTGTTCCGTAGCTCCCTTTACCAAGAATTTCAGCTGAAGCCCTCAACAGATCCTCAAGCGTAAAATTGCCTTCAAAGATAAACAGTTCATCCTTTTGAGCCTCTTGTACACCACTGCCAGAGTCCTTGGGCTTCTCACTCTCGGATTTCCCTTTAACATAATGTTGCTTTCATCAATGAAAATATTCACTATGAAAATGCAAGCAAAACAAGAGTATCGGAAAAACAGAAAATTTTTCAACGCACATAAATAAATAACTGACATTGAGGATTAGTAGCATCTCCTGAAAATTCAGTACTGTTGCTTGTCCAAGAATCTGATTGCGGAAAATATCGGTGCCCAATTGGTGGAAGAGGATGCAGTGAAGCTTCTGAACGAATGTCTTCCTTCTTCCCTTTGCTCCTTTTCCAAATACCAAAAATTGGAGTCTTCCATTCTCTCAAGATTCCTTTATAAAGTGAAACAAAACCTCCTTCTGCAAGTTTCTCTTGTTTTCTATCTACAGATTGTTTTTGGCTTCCTAACAAATCAGTACCACTAGAAGACATGGAAGCCCAAGCAAAATATGTGGCAAATGGCATCTTAGATGGCAAATGAGGCAATGGAGCTACAAAATTAAGGACATGTGTTGCCTTTTCGACTGTAGGTCTCAAATTTGCATCTGGATGAGCACTCCAAAGCCCAACAATCATTACACATTCCGCTTGTTGTTTATCAAATTCGCCGTTTAGTCTCGGATCAATTGCTTCAAGTATATTTCTTCTTCCATAGAGATCCCAAACCCACTCTCTTAAATTAATTTGATCTTCTCTTACTGCCTTGAGATTGATGACTTTTTTTCCACAAGCGATTTCTAAAAGAACAACTCCAAAACTGTACACATCTGATTCCTTGCTCGCGCGGCCAGAAGTGGCATATTCAGGAGATACATACCCAATGGTGCTTGCCATAGTAGTGTTATCTAGACCTTTCCCATGATCCCCTAATCTTGCCAAGCCAAAATCCCCAATTTTAGCATTAAAATTTGAATCTAACATAACATTGCTTGCCTTTATATCTCTGTGCACCACATATTGCTTCCCTTCTTCATGCAAGTAAAGCAATCCGGAGGCTAATCCTCGAGCAATGTTGTACCTCACCTCCCATGTCAAGAATCGATTTTCTTTGAAAAGATGGGAATCTAAGCTGCCGTTGGCCATGAACTCATACAAAAGTAAGAGTTCCTTCCTTTCATGGCACCAACCCATGAGTTGAACTATATTTCTATGCCTCAATTGGCTAATGACCTTAACTTCTGATGCGAACTCTTTAGTACCTTGTTTGGAATCTCTGGAAAGCCTCTTGACTGCACCATAACAGTTCAATTCTTTCAAGAATCCTTTATAAACTGAGCCAAAGCCTCCCTCCCCAAGCTGCTCTTTCTCTGAGAAGTTATTTGTAGCGGTGACCAAATCGTCGTACGAGAACTTCCGTGCACCGTCAAGCTTAATAAAATCATCTTCCACGGATCTATTCAAGTCAACTCCATCATCATTCAAGGAGTTGTTAGTGAGATCAACTATGTCATCAGCCATGGAATTTCTTAAAAGAACTCTTTTCGTCTGTTCGGGTAGAAAAGATGAATTGGCAGCAAAATGGGCAGTAGAGACAGGGTTGCACTGGTCATTGTTGAATATTTTATATTTTTATTTTTTTTTGAGGAAATATATCATTGATGGGAGTTGTGCTATTTAGGAGTGTGCATGACCAAAGCACCGAATAGATTTTAATTTATTTCATTCGATTTTTTTTATTTTTAATTTATTTAATTTTAAATTAAAATAAATTTACGGTTTAATTAGTTTACTTTGATTTTTTAAAATAAAAAAAATAGAATTAACCTTACCGATATATATATATATATATATATATATATTAAAGTTTTAGAATATATGACATATATGAGTGGTGTGGAAACATAATTAAAGCCATCATGTCGCAAGTTTGAATCCAAGAAGGGACATATTTTCAATTTTCTCATTTTTTTTATTTATTTTTTTCGTTTTCTCAATCTTTTTTAATTTATTTTTTTACTTTAATTTTTTGGTTTTAGTAGTTTTTTTTTTTTACTTTTAAAAAATCTGATTCACTATTTTTTTTACTTTATTTTCTTAATTTTTTACTTTAAATTTTTTATTTTACTATTTTTTTACTTTAAAAAAATCTAAACCACTAAATTTCTTTTTTTTTTAAATGTTGTGCCAAATTGGACTTATGTCATATTTGAAAAGTTATATTATATTTATTTTATATGAAATTTTTTATTGGAGATTTTTTAATGTATTTGTAAATATTATTTTAGAAATATATTTTTTAATATAATTTTGATTAATATTTATTATGGACATAATATAAAAAAGTTGTGTACATTATTTTAATTTGAGTTATTTTAAATAGTTTTATTTTTGTAAATATAAGTTAAATTTAATTTATAGGTTCATATAAGTCAAAAATCCAATAAAAAGTTTATATTGGCCCATAACCAAATAAACCATACTGAACCAATCAAAATTAATTTAATCTATTCAATTTCAATTCTATATATTTTGATTTTCGATTAAATTCTTTTTTTTACAAATTTAATTTTTAATTTGTTCGATTCCGTCCAAAATCGAACCTATTTGACTATTTGCACAGCCCTAGTGCTATTATTGGGCAGCTGTTTAAATAACTCCCCATGAGTTGTCTTAAGCATAATGCGACATGTCCATAATTCTATACAAGTCAACTTCTTTATACTCTATACTAGTCGAACTTTTTCCTTTTGTAGCCCCTATTTTGGAGAGAGAAAATATTTCTTTCGAGGAGAATTTCAATTGGTCATGGTCGTACGTTAGGGATGATCATGGACTGAAAAATCTCCATCTCGATGGAAAACCATCTTGAATGAAACGAGAAATTTTCAAAAATTTTCCTCATAAGAACAGAGACAGGAAGAAAATATTTTTCGATTTAAAATTTAGGATAGGAATGAGTATTGCGATCTTCGTCCCAAAATTTAATAATTATATTTCATTATATTTATATTATTTAGTTTTAAAATGTATTTAATTTTATTTTTTTCAATTATTAAAATTTATATTAATTTAATTTATGATTGAATTTAAATTTTTTAATTATTAAATATTTTATTTTAATTATAATTTTAATTGTTAAATATTATATTTTAGTTATAATTGAATTTTTTTTTAAAAAATTATTTTTAATTGGGAAGGGGGACTCTCAGCACTCCCCGTCCCCCCTCGTGATCATCCCCATCGTAAGCTGTATTGATATTAATGTTATAAGTTGAGGGCTCGGTCCATGTTGAGTTTCATCCGTTTTTTTGGATAGTTGATGTTAATGTTGGAAGTTGAAGGCCCAATCTACATCTTGAATGAGAAAGTATAGAGTGGACTCCTTGTCATTTGGGCTTCCATTTTGATTTGACGGCCCATGCTTATATTTTTGGGAGTTTTATAAAACTACCCAGAAAATAGAACTCCTGCTTAAAAATACCTCCACCTTCATTTCTTTTTTAACATTACCGTTTTTTAAATTTCTATTTTTAAAAATACCACTTTTTTAATCAACTCAAACCCACCCTCTTCTTTACTTCTTCTTCATTCTCTCAAAACCAGATCCAATCTAGACATTATTCTCGGGCATTAGAATCTCTATACTTTTGATTTCGATTTTCTTTCTTCTGGTGCCCCTTCCGCTGCAAATTTCAACAACCCTTCAAGCACCGGTGGTGGGACAGAAGCCTTGGATTCCTGTAATGGGTTGGTTGCGTTGCAACCTGCCAAGTAAGTTTTCTGGTTTTCTTTGATTTCCTTGTTCTTATTAATTATAAGATATATTGTTCTTAATACAACATGTAGAACATGATTAAGAGAAAATGAAAAACTTGGATCTGGAACTGCGAATCGGCAGATAGAAAATATTTTATAGAAATTTAATTTCGAGTCCATTATTAATTCTTTTTTGTAATTATTATTACGTAAACCAAATTGTTTTGCCATTGAAATGTTGGAATTTTCATGGCTTTGGCTTGGTTGTCGGGAGCAGAGAAAAAGAACAAAACATAAAGAATCTTATCTCGAGAGCCAAACAAGAAAAGGAAAAGATAGTCTACAGCTAAGCAACCAAACACTTCACATGCGAATATTATAATTCAGTTGTCCTAAATAATATTCATTCAGCAGATAAAAGAAAAGATAAAATAATGAAGAAAATTCAGCTCTTTTTGCTGACCATATATAAATTAAAATGCGATTAATCAAATATTATAATTAGTTGAATTTTAAAAAAATATTCTTTTCAGGGCACAAGTTGTGGGTTGGCCACCAATTCGGTCTTTTCCGTAAGAATGTAATGACAGTGCAGAAAAACAGTGACAAAAGCGAATAGAGCGCCATCGCCACCACCTCCTCCGGCGGAAGTTGGGGTGCAACTTTTGTGAAAGTGAGCATGGATGATGGATGTTCTTACTATATTTCATTTTATTTTTCCAGTGCCGTTGAATATTTGAAGGACCATTTACAAGGCTTTACATGAAGTATGAAGCAGAGTAGCTTTTCTTTTATTTTCTTATTCTCATGTCAGTTCTGTACTGCTGGATTTACTTCTGATTATATTGTTATCTGTTTAATAATTGGGCAAAACAAGTAATTATGTGATAAGAATTTTGAGCTGGATTTTCTCATTTGCCTATCTGGATTCTTGTGAAGAAAAGCATTGTGTCTGCTTTTGCTTAAGGCCAATAGTTTTGAGTTTTCTTTTCATGTTCTCTTTGCCGATTAAGAAAAAATCGAGTGGGATTTAAATCCTTTAGTTATGCTTTTGAGGTTCAGTTGAAATTCGCCCATACTTTTAAGTGATAAGCCATTGTTGAGCCCATACTTATTCAGCATGGTCTGTGCTATATTGCTGGAAGGGCGAGGAATAATGGTATTAAGAAGTAGTATTGTGTTGACATATATGCTGTGAAATCATAATAAATAATTTACATCCCAAATTCGGTTAAAAATACACTTAAACCTTACACTCATTACACATTTCAATTTGAAAGAATCACATCCGTCACCGCTCTAATTAACATTTTTTAATTATAACTATGCCATTACAGTTAATAATTAATTAGTTAATAAGTTTAAATTTGTGTAGGATCTTGTGGTCTTAAGCTACTACTGAATCATGTACTAATTATAGTGCACTTTGCCTGCAACACAAACAACTGAATATTTATTTGTTGTTTTTACTTTTTTTGAATGATAATCAAAATTAAATTTTATTTTTTATTTCGTTATACCACTGGTATATCAGGTATACCGTTGATATACCAAAATTCAGAATTGAGATTGCCAGTCTGGATTTTGGTATACCATCGGTATACCAGGTATACCGGTGGTATACCAAAATTCAGAATTAAAAATGATATTCTAGATTGTGGTATACCACCGGTATACATGGTATATCGGTGGTATACCAGATATACCGTTGGTATACCAGGTAGTATACCAGGTATACCACCGGTATACCTAAATCCATAATTGAAGGTATACCACCGGTATACCGGGTATACCTTCTAGTATACCAGGTATATCACCGGTATACCAGTTTAAAAAAATTAAAATTATATTATATATTTGAAAATGATAAATTAAATCTGAATCGATATTAATAGACTGGTTAATTTTTTTTGCTAATGAACATGTTAACCGGTCCATACTCATCCCTACTTTTTAGAGTAGAAATTATTCAAATCATTACAAAAATTTAAATATTCTTAACTCGAATTTATGGATCAAATCAATAGTATATTAAAAAAATTAATAATCATTTATCTATTAATTTTTTAATTTTTTTTCAATTTATTTATTATATGCATTTTTTTATTACCGTGATATATAAATTCTTTAATAAACATAATTTGGAGAAAAAGCATTATAAAAATATAAGCAAATGGAATATTTAACACATTTAATTAATCTTCTTGCTTTGTCTCATTCTTGCTTCTTGAATAAAATAATAAATAGCTCGATGAAGCACAGCCAAGAAATAAAGAACAAAGCTGAAGTTCAAGTATATCCCACCACTCCAAATCCTGTTCATTTTATTATATGAAAGAGAGATCAAAAAGGTGAATTTGGTGGGTGGCCATTGGATTTTAGCCCGTGCACCGTCCTGCTTCTTTTCAGACCACGTAACTATGTTCAAACATAATCTGAATAATTAATATATAAATTCTAAACAACTAAAAAAAGAATAAATTCAAATCTGAATCCAATTAGCAATAAATATAATCATATATAGTGTTCAAAACTGGATATGAACCATTTCATGTTAGTACCAACAAAGAGCTTAAAAACTACATCCAGCTCATATTAGTTTACCTTCACTATCAAGGCCACCTAGAACATTAATAACACTATTCTGGACTCCATGTAACTACAAAATCTCATAAAAATCAATAACAAAAAAAAAGCTACAATCAGAAGCTTGTTTTAGTAAATCTCACAAGGTAAAAGCATCAATTTTTCACAAGATTGGGAATTTCAGTATCTAGAACAAGGCAAAGTAAGCAGATAATTCTACATACCTGGCATTTAATAAAACTCAATTACAGTACAAAGAATCTCAAATATGAACCTCAGCCTTTTTGATACATCTTTTCTTGATAATAAAGCTAGAACCAATAAAAATGCTGGAGGAAACGGCCAAAATAAATCCACGAACTTTGTCAGATGGAATCTCTATAATTCAAACAAAAGTATAACATGTAGAATTGGAGAACAAAATCAAATCATTACAGTGCCAAGATCCCCTGCACCCAGAAATGAAAACATCATCAAGCTAATAAATCAAAAAAGCCATTAGTCACAGAATTGTATAAATAAAATGAAAAGATGCAAAAAGAGGTGAAAGGAAAAACAAAATTCAAGCTAACTTTGTTAGAGCACATATATAAGAAAATAAGTTTTCTAGAACATCACATGCAATTCAATCAAATAAGATGGAGATGACCAATTTCTGAAGCTTTTGGCTAATGAAAGAACATAAAGTACTCAAGTTCCAACTTATCCAAGACCCAATGAGAAAGAAATTCAATAAGCAAATGAAACAAAACATAAGTACTTTTACTTCCCCACATTATCAAGAAAAGAGAAAAAAATGATATTTTTAACCTTAGTTTCCATTCAATCAAACAAAGTGTTAAGACAAATGAAGAAATGGACTTACCTAACCCAAGATCTTCCACCAGTCCCCTTTCGAACAAGATGGCCAATGCCTTTGGGGGTGAGAGTAGATACATATCGAGGATGATCAGCTCCAAAGTCTGTAAAAGGTCAATACCAATTATAGTGCTGATTAAATCTAGAGCATATAGCAATGCAGATGGATCAACAATCAAAATAGGAAAAACAAAAAATGAAGAGGAAATGAAGAATTATTGTGATAAGAGAGTAGGTAAACTGATTTGAGAGACACGAATGAATGAGGTGACTTGAGAGCGTGGTGCCCTAACCGCCTTGAAATCGTCTACATCGTTGTAAGTTCAACTCCCGAGAGAGAAAGGGGAAGAAGTGAAGCAAGGCTTGAAAGGGAAGAAAGAGAAATTTGGATTTGGATCTCTGTTTCTGATTGGAAGGTTCACTATGGGGCTGGGCTGAGATCGCTATGGCCCGTTAAAATAACACACTATAAAAAAAGTGGTATTTTTAAAAACTAAAAATTAAAAAAAGGTATTTTTAAACATTTTTTAGAGATGGCTGCATTTTTAAAATTTAGGGTTAAAAAAGTGGTAGTTCATGCAATTTCCTCTATATTTTTCTCAATTTTTATTGTAATCTCCAAATTTGGGACATTGATACCATTCCTGCCCTTTTTATCTCTTTTGTTGTTTTTGTAACACTAAGTGATATGTAGACAATGCAGCCATGCGGGGACTAAAACTAAAAGATCCAGTAATGGAGCTGTAGCACTTAGTATATCAATAGCTTCTGTAATCGATAAACGATCACTATGATTCGGATGAACCGAACCGATTTTTATGTTGGAAAATCAAATAAACCGAACCGATTGAACTTATATACTTTTATATTTTTTTAATATTTTATCTATATAATATACAATTAATTATGTAATTAATTTAGCATATTATATAAACTAATTATTTTAATTAATTATAAATGATATATAATTGTAACTATGATTATAAATAATACATATTTACTTATTATATTATTTTTTTGTATAAGTAATAATTACCAGTTAATTATAATTAGTTAGTTATAATTATAAATATAGTATATTTATTCTATATTTATAATTTTTGATATTCAAATTGTGGTATTTTGGACTTTATCATTTGACAAATATTAAATTTTATTATAATTATTTTTTGTTTAACATATATTTAATAGTATAAAAAATTAAAACTCCAAGAAAAAAGAACAAAGGCCCGAAATTGAAGAAATCAAAACGAACCAATTTGTAAAGATAAACTTGGTCTGATTGTCTGATTGAAGGTCTACATTTTGCATTTATGTGACAGCACCAAAGCCCGACAGTCAATAAACATTCCATTTGTTGCTTATCGAAATGTCCATTTAGATCAGCTGCTTCAAGTAACTTCCCTTTCCCGTACAGATCCCAAACCCACTCAACTATATGCAGAAATTCAGTTTCAGCCATATCCCATATCTATGCCTCGAAACAATGAAAGAAATAAAACCCATATACTTTTCAAGTCATGCCTTTTTTGCAGCAATTGATTCAAGGAAGAGTGTTCATAATGAATCAACTGGAATCAATAAAGATTGAGTCAAAGTAGAAAAAATAGGAGAGTTGGGATTTTTTATATATAAATTTGAGTTTGGCTTTATTGATTTATATTCATATTTTTAGGAATATTTTTTATTATGTTTTTTAGAATTCTACTATAAATATGTGGGTTTTATGAATAAATAAAATGAGAGGAATTTTTTAAATTCCAAAATTTTATATTTCTATATTTCTCTCCAACAGAAAAAAAAAAAACCAACACCATGTAGCCCGAGGTGCCAACAGTCGCCGTTAATATATGAGTTTTATCATTTTCAATTAGCTTTGCCAGACAAAAATCCCCTACTTTGGCATTAAAATTGAATCGAACAGAATATTGCTTGGCTCTATATTTCTGTGGAACACACATTGTTCCCATTCTTCATGCAAGTAAAGCATCCCTGATGCTAAATCTTGAGCAATTTTATACCTCACCTCCCGTGTCAATAAGTTGCCTCCTCCAAAGAGATGAAAATCCAAGCTGCCATTAAGGCATGAACTCGTATGTAAGTTTTGAAGAGGGTCCTTTATCTGTTAATCATAACAGGACTACTATATATATATAACTACTTTTTAAAAAATAATTCTGAATCAATAGGCAAAAAACTAGTGAAAAAACCAAAGTAGCAAAATCTGACTACATTTTCAAAAATATAAAGCCTATATTTTCAACTGACAAAGACAAATAGTATGAACTCAAATTTTTTTTTCTTCTTTAGAGAAAAAAAAGATAAAATTTTGAATTCTAATTGGGTGTATTTATATACCGGACAATTTTATGAATAATGTGTTTTGGAAATCTAATTGGATTTTTGGGGTGTTTTGCAAAATATATGGGAAAGTGGTGTGGGTTGTCATTTCTGCTGGGATGATTTGCGGAAATGGCAGTGGGCATCGCAGAGACCGAGGCACGCAGGAGAGGCAGAGTTGACGGAGACCCATGCATTTCCGCTGGAGACCTTTGCGGAAGTGGTAGGGAGCATCCACGAGGCCATGCAGGGCAGCAGCGTTGCAGCACACCATTGCCGCAGCAGTCTCTCGTGGAAATGAGGGTTTTTCTGCCCCCCATGCAGGCGCTCACGCGTGAACAGCAACTAGCAGAGCAGAGCGAACAGTTAGGAACAATTATATACCAGCAACGGGAGCTCCTTTATATACAAGCAAAGGGAGCAAGAAATATACATAGTTCCATTATACATAGTTGAAGTTAAGCTGCCTTTGAAGAATGGAGAGTGAAGAGTAGTGCATGGGATGTGAAGTTTGATAAGTTCATTCACGAAATTGTAAGTGAATTTTTATCGAAATTGTTGTTCAAATAAAATATGTGTTATAAAATTATTTAAAAGTGATGTTTATTTCTTAACTTGAAATCAAATGAGGTTAAATTTGTTGAATTGGAATAAAATAAAGTCTTATTTGTAATTTTAATTTATTTTTTAGTTAGGTTGTTGAGTTAAAATAAAATGAGACATTGATTTTAGTTAGGCAAAAATGTTAATATAAACTTTGCACACTATTAATATTAAATTATATATTATTTAAAATATTTATATAATTTATAAATATAGACTTTATACACTATTAATATTAAATTAAATATAATTTTTAAATAAATAAAATATTTAGATTTATTTATATGTTAATTGGTGCAATATGATATGTTGATGGGTTTAATTTATTATGTAGTTTGGTGGCTTGAAAAGAAATAAGGTATGCTTTTAATTCAAATTTTTGTACATTTTTATCTAATTTTAAGAAATTTAGGCCGTTATATATATATATATATATATATATATATATATATATATATATATATATATATATATATATATTTGTTGGATTAATTCTATTTATTGATTAATATAACTTGTTTTGTAGTTTATTAAACTGAAAAATAAAAAGGTACATTGTTTGCTTAAAATTTTATACATTTTTTTTATCAAATATTAGAAATTTTACGCCAAAATATAAATATATTTATATACGTGTGTATTGATGTAATTAATATTTTATTTATTAATATAACTTGTTTTGTAGTTTGGTTACTAGAAAAAAATTAAGGTATGTTCTATACAATGTTATTAATGTTAATTTTTATGCAAACATAGACATTATAATATTGATATAAAATTTTAGTTGTGAAGACTTTTTTGAGATTATTTATTTATTTGTTAATTAAAATTAATACTTGAAAAATATATATTAATTTTTTGTACATGAAATTATGTTTTAATATTGTGTGCAGTTAAGTAATTTACGTATTATAATATAATATAATTATATTATATTATATTAAGGCATGAGGACTTATTTAATCTAATATTTTTATCACATTAAAATGTAGGACATTTTAAAAAATGAATCGTTTGCAAAATCAACCATATATAAATCCAGGTCCATGCATTGATGATCTTTTGATGCTGAAAGGAAAACACAGAGCAGATGCAGTGTGGTCCAAAACTGTAAATTTATTTTATATAAATTTATTTATATGCAGTTACATTATATCCAATAATGTAACTTATGTTCATTTAAATGATTTTTTTTTATATTTGACAGGTTATGCATAACGTATTATTTGTTCGAAGAACCAGCACGTAGGATCATTATATAAATATTGATCAAAGGATTATGCCATATTTGAGGTTTGTTGGATTTTACGGAGTGTCTCGGATAGGTCCTATGCATGTTGATGCAAATTGGTGACTGCATTGGTGGAGAGATGGAGACCAGAAACACATACATTTCACCTCGCAGTTGGTGAAACGACCATTACTCTTCAAGATATTGAGATACTTACCAGTTTATCTATAGAAGGGCGTGCGATAACTGGACGTGTCAAATATAATTGGCCGATATCTGCCAGCAACTCTTAGGTCATATGCCACTTGAAAATATGCTCAAAGGACACTCAATTAAAATGACATGGTTATCAAACATGTTTAAGGAAAAGGAAGGTATTGTTTACCTTTTATGCTTCTTCCACAATGCCCATTGCTCCAAAATAGGCTTAAAGTCCCCAAATGAAATTGTCAATCTCCCTTGCGTTCCTCGCCCCACTATATGTTGGAGGCTTGGGTGCATTCACCTTTGGGGATGGTGTTACTTGAATAGCTCCCCCATTAGCCACATCAACCGTGCACAACTTGACTTGGGCCTTAAGCTCTTCCACATATTCGTTATAGGCAGGTTCAAGTGTTTCAAGCCTTGCCTTATAAGACATAAGTTCATCATCCTTAGCAACCAACATAGCCTTGAGGGACTTTACCTCATTGGAAAAATCATCTATCACCACATTCAAGACACCTTACATCTATCCATTAGTATCATGCCATTTGGCTTACAAACGCACCGGCTACCTTTTGCATTCTCATGAATAAGATACTTGCTCCTTTTCTTGATCGTTTTGTTGTTGTTTATCTTGACAATATTATTATCTATAGTAAGACCTTAGAGGAGCACCTTGAACATTTAAGGCAAGTGTTCAAGACTTTGAATATTGTTATCTTGACGATATTTTTTTATATTCAAATTTGATGCCTATTGAATATATATTTTTCTATTGAATTGTAGAAAAATTGATGATCAATTTATTTTACGAGCGCTATAAATAAATAATTGCACTTTGTTTTTGAGATTATTTATTTATATTGATGGGATTTACTTTAGCTTTGAAAATATTGATAGGATATACATATATACAAGTGATCAAAATTAATTTATTTTTTTACAATTTATACTCTTAAAATTCATTTTTGTATTTCTTTTCTATTTTTTAATGATTTTTTACTCTATAATATTAATCCATTTTTCTTCCTTTTCTTTTATTTATGTATGTTAATTTTATATTCACAGTAGACCACGCGTGACTTATTTAAAAGGAAAAGGAAGCCATGAGAAAGCAGCAAGCATCTCCTTTATTATTGTTATTATTATTATTTTATGTTTTTTTAATTATTCTTTCTTGGCTTTTCTACCTTCGATATTTCACATTTTTGGATTTTCCTTCAATCTTCCGATCATTCTCCTCCTCTCTTCGTTCTCCTGACCTAATTTTCCCTTCTCCCAAACAAATTCTAAAAGTCTACGCTATAGCTGTGGCTACCAATTAATATTCTGCAACTCCCCTAAGTGTTGATTCCTACCAGAACAGAAACTCTGCAGTTTCAACAGCTGATGCTCCAACATTGGAGATTCTAACAGATAACTTTTTGAAAAAGCTAGGAGTTGTTGCGGAATTCAGTGTAGGAGCAATAGAGATCTTCATTATTTTACTGGGCCTGTGGTTTTGGAAAAAGAATAGAGAAGATGAAGAACAAGCAGCCTTGAAGACACCCCTGAATACAGCAAATAATGATGATAATGAACTTCACTTGGATAAATCCATGGAGGATGATGGAATAGAAGTGAACGAATCCACGGAAGATGATGGAGCTGACATGGATCAATCCACGGACGATGATGGGTTTGACTTTGATAAATCCATGGACGTTGATTTTACAAAACCTACTAGGGCTCGGACATTCTCATACGAAGATTTGATTAGTGCGACAAATAACTTCTCGGAGCAAAATAAACTTGGGGAGGGAGGATTTGGTTCAGTTTATAAAGGATTCTTGAAAGAATTAAACTGTTTCGTTGCAGTAAAGAGGGTTTCAAGAGATTCAAAACAAGGCATAAAGGAATTGGCATCAGAAGTTATGATCATTAGTCAACTAAGACAGAAATATAGTGCAACTCATGGGTTAGTGTCACCAAAGAAAGGAACTCTTGCTTGTGTACGAGTTCATGCCCAATGGCAGCCTAGATTCCCACCTTTTTAAACAAAGTCAATTGTTGGCATGGGAGGTGAGGTACAAAATTGCTCAATGATTGGCCTGGGGATTGCTTTACTTGCACGAACAATGGGAGCAATATGTGGTGCACAGAGATATAAAGGCAAGCAATATTATGTTAGATTCAAATTTTATTGCCAAACTTGGAGATTTTGGCTTGGCAAGATTAGCAGATCATGGGAAATGTCTGGATGACACTGCTATAGCAGGAACTATTGGGTATGTAGCTCCTGACTATGCCACCACAGGCAGGGCGAGCAAGGAATCAGATGTGTATAGTTTTGGGATTGTTGCCTTGGAGATTACTTGTGGAAGAAAAGTCATCGATCGCAAGGCAATAAGAGAAGATCAGAAGTATTTGAGAGACTGGGTATGGGATCTCTTTGGCAGAGGAAAGTTGCTTGAAGCAGCCGATCCAAGACTAAATGGTGGGTTTGATAAGAAGCAAATGGAGTGTTTAATGATTGTAGGACTTTGGTGTGCTCATCCAGACTCAAAGTTGAGACCCACAATGGAGAAAGTAATTCATGTCCTCAATTTTGTAGCTCCGCTGCCTGATCTACCATCAGAGGTTCCAATGGTCTCATATTTTGCTTCATTTTCCACAGCTTCTGGTGGGACTGATTTGGTGAAAAGTGAAAAGCAACCTCCAAATGTTGGACTTAATAATTTGGTTCACACAGCAAATAACATTTCAGAACAAGAAAAATTTGCGGAGGGAGGCTTTGGTTCACTTTATAAAGGTATCTTGAGAGAATTGAAGAGTTCAAGTTTTGGTTTTTGGAAAAGGAGTAAAGCCAAGAAGGAAGACATTCATTTTGAAGTGGAATTTGGGCCTCGTTCGTTTTCCTACAGAGATTTGGCTTCTGCCACAAATAAGTTTTCAGAACAAATGAAAATTGGTGTGGGAGGGTTCGGTTCAGTTTACAAAGGATTCTTGCAGGAATTGAACTCCTATGTTGCTGTGAAGAGGTTGTCAATACATTCAGCTACAAAGGAATACATAAATGAAGTTACCATCATTAGTCGATTGAGACATAGAAATTTAGTGCAACTCATTGGTTTCTGCCACAAAAAAAAGAGCCTCTTCCTTGTATATGAGTTCATGCCTAATGCCAGCTTGGATATTCATCTCTTTGGAAATGGCAACTTATTAGCATGGGAGGTGAGGTATAAAATTGCTCAAGGTTTAGCCTCAGGGATGCATTACTTGCATGAAGAATGGGAACAATGCGTTGTGCACAGAAATATAAAGCCAAGCAATGTTCTGTTGGATTCAAATTTTAATGCCAAAGTAGGGGATTTTTCTCTGGCAAAGCTATTGGAAGATGATTTAGAGGTTGGATCAACAGACGTCCAAAGGATTATGGCTCCAGAATGTTTCATTACAGGCGAGAGTACAAAGGAATCTGATGTGTACAGTTTTGGAATTATTGCTTTAGAGGTTTCCTGCGGAAGAAGACATGATAACTTCGAGGTGAATGGAGATGAATTTCGGAATATAGTTGACTGGGTTTGGAATATGTACGGGAAAGGGCAGTTACTTGAAGCAGCTGATCCAAGACTACATGGAGATTTTGATAAGTGACAAATGGAATGTTTAATGACTGTTGGGCTTTGGTGTGTTCACCCAAATGCAAATTGTAGACCTTCAATCAGACAAGCAATTCGAGTCCTGAATTTTGAAGCTCCAATGCCAGTTCTTCCACAATTCAGGCCTGCATTCTTTTGGCCAGGTCTTGAATCCCTTTCCTGGACATTTAACAGTTCTGATTTTTCAGGAGATATTACCAACTCTAAAACGTTAAATGGTCCATAGCAAGTTCTATTCTTATCATTATCAAAGTTATTTGTTTTCTTTCCTTTGTGTTTTTGACTTGCAGATTTGTATTTGTTTTCTACAATTAAGACCTGTTTCAGTACTAAAGCAGAGAAAACAGAGGATGGAATTCCTGTATTGGTCAATCTTCTTCCTTCACTCTATTATTCTTCCTTTGCTTTTGGTTTGCCTTTGTATTTCCTTCACTGTGTTATTCTTTGGATATCTCTTCATATATATTTTTTTAATAATGAAAATTTTTAGTTAATTAAACTTTATATTAAGGTATAAAACATATCATAATATATTAAGTACTAGATGTAAACGCCTTCTCAAAATACTAATATAATTTTAATCCTTAATTTTTTACCATCTTATTGGCTTTTGATTTTTCTTTTAAAGAGATGTTGATAATTTTATTATCATAATATTTTTTTATTTAGACAATAATGTTACTTTAATTATTATATATTTTTTTAACTATTGTACGCATTTAGCTCCAATATATACATGCTTGGCCTGTGATAGAGTTCTAGAAACAGTCAACTATTTCATAGCACCATTGTTATACATACATACCTATATATATATATATATATATATATATATATATATATATATATATATATATATATATATATAAACGAGATGAAAAAGGAGAAGTGGGTATCAATATTCCACGTCAGGAAATTACAAGAAAAATGAGAAAAATATAAGCATTGGGCATTAAACCCAAACGGCTTAGGCCATTGAATCAAGCCCACCATTAACATGAAGCCTAAAGTGCAAGCAGTCCACTTCTCCCCAGGAAAAAGGATAAAAGCTCAATACTTTGCCATTCAATATAGAACAGTGGCATTAGAGTACAATGGCCTTACGGACAAATAAATATCCAGGATACGTGACAATGAAAGAAGAAACTTAGTGAATATTCATAAATATTGAAGTTAATCTCATCCATAATTATTAACTTTTTTTTTAATTAAAAAATTGTAAAATAAAATTTTTTAATAAAAAATATATGAAATTAAAAAAATATTTCAACAAATTGTTTTAAATGGGTATTCTTTTAAAATACTGTCAATAGGGTTAGTAAAAAAAATTAAAAATATGATTAATTTCAAAATTAATTCGAAATCGAACTGATTTTTTCATTTAATCAATTCGATAGATTCGGTTTTAGATTTTAGATACCGATTAACCATGTACTAATGGTTAACCGATTCATATATATATTTTTTTATTTGTATTTTTTTTTTCTATTTCTTTCTAAAATTTACATAAAATAATACTTTAAAATATATTGAAATTATATTTTTATTATGTCTTAATTTTTTATATTTTTCTATAAAGTTTATATAATACCTTAAAATAAATTTATCTTGTGTCATTTTTTTAATCATATAGTAAGATTTATGTGTAACTGATTAATTTTTATATATATTATTTTTTATCATATATTGATATTTATATTTTACTTAATATTATTTAATTATATTTTTTATTTTTTAAATATTTAATATTATCCAAAATTTTATATGATTTACAATCAAGTATATTAATTTTTAACAAATATCAAATCTATTTTATAATATTATTTATTAATTTGTTGAACATGAATTTTACTTAGTAAATTATGTTTATTTTTTAAATTATTTTATACATTTGAAATTGAATTTAATTTTATCTAATTTTTTTTTTATAATTTTATGTTATAAATTTTAATACTTAACCAAAAAATATTGGTTAATCAAATCGAAAACCGATTGATTAGTTAGCCGAATATAATTGACTGGTTAATAGTTAGTACTTTTAAAAAAAATTGGTTAATTTTTTTACTCATATACTGGTTAACCGATTTATACTCACTCCTAATTGTCAGACAATCATTTTTGAAATAAAAAAGGAAATAGAAGGGTGAGAAAATGAACGGAAAATGGAAGGGACCTTTCGAAAAATTATAAAATAAAATTTTTTAATAAAAAAAAATCTGAACTTAAAAAATTTCTCTCTAAAATATACATAAAATAATACTTTAAAATATATTGAAATTATATTTTTATTTTTATATCATAATTTTTTATATTTTCCTAGACTTGACAAAATTGACTCAAACCTATAAGTCGATCCAAATCAATCCAAAAAAAAATTAATCTAAACCCAACCCAACCCAATCAAATATCTATTGGGTCAACTCAAAACTGATCCATTTTATTTTTCAACCCAATCCAATACCCACTGAGTTAATCCAAAACTGACATATTTTATTTTTCAACACATTGGGTCTATACCCAATGAGTTTCTTACAAAATCCTTCTTTCTTCCTCATTTTTTTTCTCTTTCCAAAATCCTAACCTCTTCATTATGATTTCAACCACTTCACTATCGGTGCCGAAAGCGGCGATTAATAACACCAAGTCAGTCGAGACTTGTAATTTTCGATGGTAAATAGTATTTTTGGGCTGAAAAATGCATCCAAAAGCGAAAAATATTTTAATTGACCATCGGAGAATATTGATCGTGATGAGTCTGAGGTTGAAATTTGAAGCGAAACCGATGTCAAATAGGCATTCAAAAGTCAAAAATACGAAAAAAATAGCGAGTTAATTTTAATAATAAAAAAGTTAATATCAATTTGATCGAATTTTTAAAAATAGCAAATGAACCCTAAAAATTGTCAAAATTTGCAAATCTTACTAAAATTTTTTGTAGATTATTTTGGTAATAAAAATTGAATTTTTTTGGTGACACTGGTAATTATCAAATCGGACAAATTTGATTGAATCGGACTGGTAACGGATTCCGATTGAGCTGAAATTTTAGTAATAAGGACCAATTGGTAATTTATATCCAAATTTATAGGTTAGAAATGAAAATAAATGAGAATAATGGCAATTTTGTAAATATTAAGTAAAAAAAGCAATTTTAAAAATAAATAAAAATTAAAGGACTAAATGAAAAAGTTATTTAGTAAGGGTATTACAAGATCCATTAATTAATCAATGAAAATTTTTATAATAATTTGCATTAAATCAATGGATCGATTTAAATTTATTCAATTCATTTGAATATTGATCTATCTATGACCTATATTTTTTGACCTATTAATGACCCAATCCAAACCCGCCTATTTTCCACCTCTAATTTTTCTATAAATTTTATATAATACTTTAAAGTAAATTTATATTATGTCATTTTATTTAATTATATAGTAATATTTATATGTAATAACCGATTAATTTTTATATATGTTATTTTTTTATTATATAATTGCATTCATATTTTACTTATAGCATTTAATTATATTTTTTTTATATTTTAGAATTTATTTTTTAACATTTATATTATTCAAAATTTTATATGATTTAAAATCAAATATGTTAATTTTTAACAAATATCAAATCTATTTTATAATATTAGCTATTAATTTGTTGAATATAAATTTTGACCTGTAAATTATGTTAACCAAACCGAAAACTTGAAACCAATAAACTGGTTAACCGAATGTAATTGATTGATTAATAGTTAAAGCTTTTAAAAATCGATATTAATGGAGTGGTTAACTTTTTTTTTTCTTATATACTGGTTAACCGGTTCATATTTACACCTAATTAGAGGTGGTAAATAGGCAGGATGGATGGGTTTAGATTAAATCATTAATGGATGAATCGTTAATAGATTGAGTCTTAAATTGATCAAAAAATATAAATTATAAATAGGTCAATATTCAAATGGATTTGATGAATTTAGATTAATTCATGAATTTAATACAAATTATTATAATATTTTTATTAATTAATTAATTAATTAATTTAATATTAATAATATTCAATTGACATTAATTCTAATATTAATCCTATAATAAATGAGCGGGTTATGTATTGAAAGGTGGAAAATGAGTTGGACAAGTGGAAACCAAAGTCATCATGGTTTGGTACAAGTAATTTCATGGTTGTGAAATCAAGTGGACAAAGTGAAAAAGTTTTGCAGTTTCTCCCAAATTGTCATGGCTTCGCATAGAAAGCTTGCGAGGTGAAGCGGGGAAATTGTCACACAACTTCCCTATACTTGTCTTATGAAAAAAATTCATTTTATACATATTTAATAGATTAAAAAATAAAATAAATTAGTTTTTGATTAACATAATAGGTATTAAATTGGGTTGGATTGGATTAAAAAATAAAATGGATCAATGTTTGGATTGATCTATTGAATATTTATTTAGATTAAATTGAATTTAAATCATATTTTTTGAATAAATTTTAGTTGAATTTTGGATTTGGATAAATTTTGCCATCTCTATCCCTAACTGTGAGACAATAATTTTTGAAATATAAAAGGAAATAGAAGGTGAAAAAATGAACGGAAAAAGGAAGGGATATCAAATGGGAAATCCACACGAGAATTTAAAAAAAAAAGTTTCACTTTTTTCCTCACTCTTCGAATCATTAAATTTAGATGCCACCTCTTATTAAAAAAAGAAATAATAATTAGATGCCACCCATTACACCAGTAAATTCAATCGGATTGAGTTGAAATGGATCGAATCAAATATGGACTATTATCATATCTTGTCATTGAACTACTTTAGATTAAAAATGTGGCTATTTGTTAGCAGTTAATTGTTCAATTAAAGTATCGGTTAACCATAAATTAAGTTTAAATCATAATTAACCATATATTTTAAAAATTGGAGTTAATGTCTACATTCAACTAGACTGATTAACCACATAAATCCATATTTATAAACAGTTCATGAAACTGTCACATAAAAAAAAAATCATAATTGCATAATAATTAATCACTTATATAACTGTTTTTTCTTTCAGCATTGGCTTAATCGGTCTAAGCAAGAAATTTTGGATGCAGCTATTGCAATGGTAAAAGTCTATTTATCCACACAATAGTCACGTTTTTTTTACATTTACATTCAAAAAAAAAAACTGACTATGCGGTTTCCTTAAATTCTTTTTCACTGGTGTGGAATGTGATTTCAAACAATGTTATTAAAACCGGACCGGCCGATCGAACCGGGTTAACCGCGAACTGGCAAGCAATTTGATTGATTCAACTAATAAAAATCAAACTGAAAAAAATTGAATTGAACCGACAAAAACCGGACATAACCGAATTTTTTTCTAAAATAAAAAAAACGACTTCTTTTAATGCTTTGGAAAAAAAAAAAGCATGTTGCTGGACAGGATCAAACTAGGGACCTTTGGATGGTAAGACTAGCATGATAACCACTACACCACAACAATCTCATGTGTTTATTTTTTCTTTAATTTTTTTAATTTTATTTTGTGGTACTATATCACAACAGTTGATTGGATACGCTCTATTGAATTGAGAACCTATAAAAAATTACATTATTATTATTATTATTATTATTAAATAATTAAAATATTATTTTAATTTATTAAATAACTATTATTTTAATTTCAAGCATTAAAATATAAATAGTTGCGAAGTTAACTTTATATGATAAATGTAGAATAGAAATTATAAATATTTATCTATAAATTATTAGTATTATATATAATAATTAATAAATTTCAGTTCTTCCGACCTAATTTAATTTCAGAATAATTTGATATAATACGGTTTTCGATCCAATTATAAATAATATCTAAATCCAATTCAAATAAAATCAACCATACAATTTGTTTCAATTTTAATACAAAAAATAACGATACAATTTGGTGTGGCCTTTTACGTTTCATTTTGAATTAGTTTGTTACTTTCAATAATATTGCTGCAACTTCATGTTTTTACTTTCTTTCTTTAATTGTTTTTAATTTTATTTTGTGGTTTCTTATTTTATTGTCATACTCTATTTTTTATATTATTTCTTATTTTTTTTAATTTATTTCAATCGTTAGACAGCTTTATAAAGGTAAATCCAACCTTCCTCCGGTGAAATCAAATTGAACCATAAAAAATTGCTTACGTTCTCTTACCATTCGATTTGAAATAATGAAACTACATGCACAAAAAAACCAAAAAACAATTAACACTATTTGTAATATTTAAATATATATTTCCTTATAAATTTATTTTATGTTAGAATGTGATAATTTGTTATCATTTTATATTAGGATTTGATCATTTGTTAATATGATCTTAGTGTAATTGATAATAATATGGAGTAGTATTTATAAAATTATATTAATTAATAATATTTTTAAAAATAGAAAAAAATTCGATTGAATTCGGTTGAACCGATTGAATTACGAATTTCAGTCTTGTTGATTTTTTATCCGATCCGATTTTAATAACATTAATTTCAAATGGAAGGATCAATATGGATCTGTAAGTTCCCCTGGTGTCAGATCGGAAACTAAATCCGGAAAGCTCCGCCTCTGATACGCTTGGATATTGGACTTTCAGCCTCTTCTAGAGCTATGTTTTTTTCCAACTCAGCAGCAATATGCTTCTGTAACGCTTAGCTCCAAACTGCATAACACTTTTCCCATAGATGTCTGCTACTCTCTGCCAAACACTTAATTGCTATATCAGTGAAAGTGTTAAAGCATTCAGGTGCAATCTTTCCCTTTAGATATGGATCAATTATTTGATCTAGAGTTCCCATCCGATGGCTATGTAAGGCCCAATATGCCAAACTTCTTTCCTCCTCATTTGTCTCTTTCATTTGCATTGCAGGCCTAGCACATAAAACCTCAAACAATACCACTCCAAATGAGTACAAATCTGATTTTTCTGTCAGTCGGCATCTTCTAGCATATTCAGGATCTAACTTTTGATATCCCAAAATCTGAAATCATTGCCTCCAATTTGTCATCAAACAGTATGTTGGTACTTTTGATGTCACGGTGGATGATCGCGTTATTTGTACCTGTGTGCAAGAAATGCAGTCCTCTTGCCGCTCCAATGCATATTTTAAGCCTATGCTCCCATGGAATTGGAGGTTTCTCTGTTTTGTAGAGATGATCACGAAGTGTACCTTGAGCCATATATTCATAGACGAGTATCAATTCACGCTTATCTGAGTGATGCCCAATCAACGACACAAGGTGGCGGTGCTTAAGCTTTGAATGTATGGAGATTTCTGTTAGGAACTCTCTTCTACCTTGGTGTGAACTTCCTGCGTAACGTTTTATAGCGACAGGGATGCTGCCCCCATCAATGTATCCTTTGTAAACCTTTCCAAATCCCCCAATGGCAATAACCATATTGCCTTCGAAATTGTTAGTTGCCTTCCTTATTTCAGCAATTGAGAAGACACGACAATTGTCAGATGGCAACTCATTGCAATCCATGGGATACAAAGTTCTTTTGGAAATTTTCTCTCGATTCGAATTTTTTCTCCGACGGCCAAAGTTTAATTCCATCTGGAAACCCCTGAAAATTGCAAAAAGCTCTCCTTTTGCAAATTTGTTTTGTCTTGAAAAATTATCAACCGTGTGAAAAGAAGGATTGCAGCTAACCACCGGCTTAGTACCGGAAGAAGACGCTGAAAATGGAGCAAATATTGTGATAATCGGAAATTCTGATGGCAGATCAGGCAGTGGAGCTAAAAATTTGAGGACATGAATTGCTTTCTCAATTGTAGGTCTTAAAGTTGCATCTGGATGAACGCACCAAAGCCCAACAATCATCAAACGTTCTACTTGTTCCTTGTCAAACTCTCCATTCAGTCTTGGATCGACTGCATCAAGTAGCTTTTTTTACCGTATAGATCCCAAACCCACTCTCTCAAATTTATGTGATCTTCTCTTGCCTTGCGATCTATTACTTTTCTTCCACAAGCAATTTCCAGAGCAACACTGCCAAAACTAAACACATCTGATCCCTTGCTTGCTCTGCCCATAGTGGCGTATTCTGGAGCCACATAGCCAATGGTTCCTTCAATGGAAGAGTTTAGTAGACCTTTGCCATGGTCTGCCAGTCTTAGCCAGGCCAAAATCCCCAAGTTTGGCATTAAAATTTGGATCTAACATAACATTACTAGCCTTTACATCTCTATGCACCACATATTGCTCCCATCCATCATGCAAATAGAGCAGTCCTGAGGCCAATCCAAGAGCAATTTTGAACCTTGTCTCCCATGGCAACAAGCTTTCTTGTTTGAAAAGATGGGAATCAAGGCTGCCGTTGGGCATGAACTCACAAACAAGTAAGAGTTCCTTTCTTTCACAGCACCAACCCATCAGTCCAACTATATTTCTGTGCCTTAACTGACTGACGATCTTAACTTCAGATGAAAACTCCTTAACACCTTGTCTGGAACCTTTTGACAACCTCTTCATTGCAACATAACAATTCAACACTCCCAAGAATCCTTTATAAACTGCTCCAAAACTTCCCTCCCCAAGCTTCTCTTGCTCTGAGAAATTATTTGTGGCCCTAAGCAAACTGTCATATGAGAACCTGTGAGCCACGTTGATGATATCCCGGAAGGTATACGAGACTGCTTCTTCTTCATGTTTGTCCACTCTATTCTTTTTCCATAGCCACGGTCCAAGTAAAATAATAAGGAACTCTAATACTTCTACACTTACCTTTTTTAGAGAATTACCTGTGGACATCTCAATAATTGGAGCATCAGCTATTGAAGCTGCTGAGGCGTTGTTCTGAGTAGCAACAACAAGACCATCGCCGGCTGAATCCATGGAATCATATTGAGTATAAGCACTAAGCAGAGAATGAATAGGTACAGGTTTTTGTCTGAATTATACAATGGGAATTTTTTTTTTTTTTCATAAAAAAAGAAAAAGAGACTTCTAAGAAAGAGGAAGGTTCATAAAGGAAAAGAGAAAAAAGAGCATAGTTGAATAAAAAGTATCTGGAGAAATAAAGTTTATGTGTTTTCTTTTGGGGGCAGAGCTAGTGCAATAGTCTATTCATAAATTATTCAGGCTAATCATTCATTGATTCTCTTAAATTGATGAGATTTGAAGAAAAAAGAAGTGGTGAGATTGGCATGTGCTAAGGTCAATTATTGCATATTTATGACAAGCCAAAAAAAACTATACGTGCAACAACACTATAAACATCCAAAATCTTTATATTTGGTATGGCATCTAATATATCCTTTCATCCGTAGATATTTTTGTCCCCTCCTGTTCAGCTGTAGTGGTAATATGGTAAGTAAACTTCCAAAGTGAACTCGCATCAATGAGAAAAGGTACTAATATTTAGTTCCCAACTAAGAGCGCAAGTTAAACTCAACAACAATACAAGAATGATTGAAGTTAAAAGGATACCTCAATTTAGCATTAAATAAATAAACTCCCTTCGAAACAGAAGAAAAGTTAAAAAGATCAGTTTCCTGCAACCTCACCACCATAGTAATGATTTAGTCACATCGCAATAAGAAAGCTTTGCCTACTTCCACAAAAGCGGAAGACAGCTCCGTTCTTTAGTGAATATTATAAAGCTATCACTTTATATTATTTTGAACTTTCGTTAGCTTATAAGTTATAGTTTAAGGAATGAGTAGCTAAGATTCATGTATCTAAGTTATTTTGCAGGAATTTCAAATCAAGTCGAACCAGATTTGCTTGAAAACCTTCCTCTTCTTCTTTGTCAACCTTCTAGAAAAGACATTAGTTTTTGACTCAACAAATGTGCCGACCTCAATATTGTCAAAGAACCAAATTTCTACCACTAAATATGGACAGCATCAAGTAGAAGTAAAAAGGAAATACTTGGGCAATGCTTTTGATTTTGGATCGCCCCTTTGGATCAAGAACATTCTTCAGCTGCACTATGATCAAGAAAACAACAATTGAAGTCAATGGAGAGAAAATCTAGATCAAACAAACACAAACACCAGACAGGTTTAGTAGCAAACCGAACACAAAGAAAACAAATGTGGCAGCCATGTTTGACATTTGGCACGTGAGAGAAACTTTACATGTTGCTACTCACACTTTTCCCTAGGTATTCTCTTGCATATACATTTAGTTCTACTCTTTAGCCATCTACAAATTACAAGATTTTGTTAATTGGATTCCATTAATTTTTTCATAATTTCATTTTGTGTTATATTCATATAGAATATAACTCTATAGAATATATGCTTGTATATGAATTTTGTATAATATATGTTCTATAATATATGCTTATAGATGTATTTGTGTGTTTGGATCTTATTTATTCTTTTGTTATGTGTATATAATTTTTTCTATATTCAATTTCGGTGTCCATTAAATACTTCTCCATGGCATTTAGTTTCTAATGATAATTATTTTTTCATAGCAGTTAGTTATTTATTTATTCATTATATGTACATAATTTTTTTTTTTGTATTCAACTTTGGCGCCTATTGAATATGGATTTATTTATTCATATCTATATATTCATTAGTTATTTATTCATTATAAGTCTCTGCTATAGCTGTGGCTACCAATTAATATTCTGCAACTTCCTCAAGTGTTGATTCCTACCAGAACAGAACCTCTGCAGTTTCAACAGCTGATGCTCCATCACCAGTCGATTGAGACATAGAAATTTAGTGCAACTCATTGGTTTCTGCCACAGAAAAAAGAGCTCTTTCTTTTATATGAGTTCATGCCTAATGCCAGCTTGGATTTTCATCTCTTTGGAGAAGGTAACTTATTGACATGGGAGGTGAGGTATAAAATTGCTCAAAATTTAGCATCAGGGATGCTTTACTTGCATGAAGAACAATGTGTGGTGCACAGAAATGTAAAGCCAAGCAATGTTCTGTGGGATTCAAATTTTAATGCCAAAGTAGGGGATTTTTGTCTGGCAATGCTGTTTGATAAAACTTATCCATCAACAGACAATGCCGGCACCCCGGGCTATATGGCCCCAGAATGTTTCATTACAGGCAATAGTACAAAGGAATATGATGCGTACTGTTTTGGAATTGTTGCTTTAGAGGTTTCCTGCGGAAGAAAAGATTTCAACTTCGAGGTGAATTTCAGAATATAGTTGGCTGGGTTTGGGATATGTACGGAAAAGGCAAGTTACTTGAAGCAGCTGATCCAAGACAAAATGGAGATTTTGATAGGCAACAAATGGAATGTTTATTGACTGTTGGGCTTTGGTGTGTTGACCCAAATCCAAATTGTAGACCTTCAATCAGACAAGCAATTCGAGTCCTGAATTTTGAAGCTCCAATGCCAGCTCTTCCACCATTCAGGCCTGCATTCATTTGGCCACCTCTTGAATCCCATTCCCGGTCATTTACCAGTTATGATTTTTCAGGAGATATTACCGACTCTACAACGTTTAATGGTCCATAGCCAGTTCTGTTCTTATCATTATCAAAGTTATTTGTTTTCTCTCCTTTGTGTCTTTAACTTGTAGATTTGTATTTGTTTTCTACAATTAAGACCTGTTTCAGTACTAAAGCACAGAAAACACAGGATGGAATTCATGTATTGGTTAATCTTCTACCTTCGCGCTATTATTCTTCTTTTACTTTTGTTTTGCCTTTGTATTTCCTTCACTGTGTTATTCTTCGGATATCTCTTCATATATATATATATATATATATATATATATATATATATATAGTACTGAAAAAGTTAAATCTTAATATTGGAAAGAATAATTTAATCAAACTTTATATTAAAGTATAAAACATATCGTAATATATTGAAGTACCAAACGTAGACGTCCTTCTAAAACATTAATATAATTTTAATTGTTTTCTGATTTTCGCTAATAATTTTTTATCATCTTCTATATATATATATATGCATGGTTGACCTGTGATGGTGTTATAGAAATAATCAACTATATAATAGCATAATTTCCACGCCAGGAAATTACAAGAAAAATGAGCAAAATTAAAAAGGGTATTTTATGTAAATTCCTCCAAAATATAAGCATGGGGAACTAAACCCAAGCGGCCTAGTCCATCGAATCAAGCCCACCATCAATATGAAGTCTAAATTACAAGGAATCCACTTCTACTCAGGAAAGGATAAAGCTCAATACTTTGCCATTCAATATAGAGCCGGGCCTGTTAATTTTCAATAGTGGTATTAGAGTACAATGGCCTTACTGACCATCAATATCCATGATATGCGACGATGAAGAGGAAACTTAGTGAAGGCCCATAAATGTTGGAGTTACCTTAATCATTGAATATTTTATTTTTAACCGAAAATTAGAAAAATATTTTATAAAATATTTTATTTTTAAAATATTTTTACACTTGATATCTACTCATTGATTGTAATTTGGCTATTGACATGGATGACAAGTTGATGGATGACCCATGAATCATATTTTTAGATGAAATGGATGATGTAACATATGTCAATAAGCATTTTCAGTTAGGTTCTTCTGAAATCTGATTAAAATAATTTTCTTGAAATATTTTTTTAAATTTAGGTATTTTATTAAAAAATTTATTTTATAATATTTAAATTAAAAGTAAAAAAAAATCCAATAACAGCATGTATGGTGCATGACTAAGTTACTATGGTGCACTATGAATGTAATTAGAATTAATTATGAATTCTTAAGATTCATCACTGCCAATTCATAATCGATTCTAATAGTTGGATTTAGCTTGTAACACGAACATACTGTATGTTTATGTGTATGTATATATATACATATATATAAATATTCATATGTACATATGTATGCATATACTACATATAGATATACATGCATATATTTATATATGTAAGCGCGCGCGCCCACACACACACATATATATATATATATTAAGATTATTCAAAAAATTTGAAAAATATTTTTTTATTAATTTTCTAATTTTTTTTTGAAAAATTAAAATATTTATTTTTTATTTTTTATTTTAGAAAAATGATCAAAATAAATATGATCTCTATTTTTTATTTTCTGTAAAATTTTTATTTTGTAAAATTGAAGCAATTTTTTGTAAATGAATAGGCCATAAAGGTGTCTGTAGCATCTTTTGCTACCCAAAGGAAAACAAAGTTGTCTTAAATAAAATCATGGAATATGACGAAGTTGACTTGAGTAAAACAGCGGATGATGGCTGGCTCATTATGCCTGAGACATCTAATTATATATTAGAAAATAGAACTTTGATACTATATTAGAAAATTCAAAACTAACATCTAAGCACGTGTCGAAGTTAACGCGGCTAATATGTTACAAAATTACACTCAATTTTATAGCCTAGCCATTAAAAAAAGAAATTTGTGATATAAATTAGGTCAAACAATATATTTAAAGGATTTTTTTTAGAAAATATTAAAAAGAGTAAATGATCTAGAATTTATTGGAGAAAATCTCACATTATAATTAAGTGAGAAATAACAAGGAGTTGTAACTTTTTCTTTTATATAATTATACATTTGGCGCAGTAATAAAAATTGAATTCTAATCAATTTGCACAATTGTTAGAATTTCAACAATTTGAATTATTTATGACTTTCGAATTGTGATGGTGAATAAGCTAATTATAAAATGATTAATTAATTTTGTTCTCATTCTCAGACGTCTGGGTCATAAGAATGGTTAGAATGAAACTTACTCAGTTGGCATCTTATGGGCAGTCTCTATAAAAAAAATATCATTACGGTAAAATACTTGAACTAAAATTTGTTTCCAATAAAATTTCACTTTCATCATAAAAACAAAATGTAGACACTAGAAATCCATCATGTCACTTGTTTCCAATAAAATTTCACTTTCATCATAAAAACAAAATGTAGACACTAGAAATCCATCATGTCACTAAACTGAGTCAATTTGACCTTTGATTATTGGACTTACGCCTAATAGATCAAAAGTAACTGACTTATTTTTCGTAACTTAAATGTCATTAAACTTATCATATTTTTACAAAAAAATCATCTTAACTGATTTTTGCTAATAATCCTTACCGAAATGATGACGTGGTATGCCACGCCATATGCCTGAACACACATGGTATGACACGTCAGCAGCCATATCACCGAAAAAGACCATATCACACGACACGTCAGCACGTCATGTCATATTTTTGAACACACGTGATTTCTTCTAATGACGTGACTGCTGATGTATCATGCCACGTGTGTCTATGCATTTGATGAGATACGCTACGTCAGTATTTCGGCAAGAGTAATCATCGAAAATCGATCAAAATGACTCTTCTATAAAAAGATGATAAGTTCAATGAAATTTAAGTCATGAAAAATAAGTCAGTTATTTTTGAACGATTAGACGTAAATACAGTAGTCATATATAAAATTGACCCATGAACTTAGAACACAATTTGATACGAAACAATTTACATTAACATCCCGTCAGATGTCACATGACTAAAATTGATACGTAGGACTTGAGAAAATTATTTTCCTCTTTTGGTGCTATATTTGAAGTCACTTGCACTGCTAATATGGCCTCCTCTTTAATTGGGTGCTGCCATATGCCGCGTACTAGTAATTCGTTGGTTGTTGGTTTGTACTCTCTATGTGTATTGATGGAGTGGAGTTCATAATGGAGTGGGTCATTATTAAGGCGTTTCATTGTCATAAATATGCGTAATTAAGCAATTGGGTAAGTTAATTAATTAATTAATTAGGGGAAAAGTTTGGCAATATTGTGGTGTTGGTGGGTGTAGGTTGCTCCAAAATCCAATACTTTCATTCCATTTGGAAATGGAGTCCATGCCTGTCCTGGCAATGGACTTGCCAAATTGGAAATGCTCATCTTCATCCATCACCTTCTTACTAAATTCAGGTACCCAATTACTGAATTTTAATTTTATATATTTATTATTTACAGGACAATATTTTTATTATATTAGTTTAATATATATTTTTAAGATAAGGTAATTAATTAAATTCAATGGATTTGATTTTTGTTGGCAGGTGGGAGGTGGTCGGATCAGTAAATGGGATTCAGTATGCCCCATTTCCAGTGCCTCAACATGGATTACCGGCCAGATTTTGGCAAGAATCTACTAGTTTTAATTAATTATTTATTTTTTCCTACTTTCTTTTATTTTAAAAAAATTAAATTAAATGCCAACCCCATTATTTTTTCATGGGGTCCCACAATCATATCTAATATTTACTCAATTGTCTTGTAATTGTAATTTTGATCCTATTTTGGTGTTGGAATTTATGCAAAATGTCCATTGTAATCCAATCTTAATTAACCACTGAATATATATTGTTCCTATAATTGATATTCTAAGCTTGATTCTATGTGTATTGGTGAACTCCACTCTATGTGAATTGGTGATTTTAGAAGCACTAATTAAGAAACTATATAAACATATAATTTAAGCAACAGGCACCTTCTTTTTTCCTTCTTTTCCATGATTTTTCTTTCCAGATCCTTTTCATACATATCCCGAATTAAAATTTTCTTAGAAATGCCCCCACGGCCCTCAAATATTTTTACATTGGTAGATTCCGTATATACATCTGAATATTCGATATATTTAATGTATCAGATAATTACTCTGTTCAGATAATAGAAAAAGAAAAAGAATAAAAAAAATGAGAGAACAATATTTGCCAGAGCAAAACCCATAAATAATTCATCCTTATTATTTTATATCTGATTGACAAAGTAAAACTTAAAAGTATGTATTTGTTTTGTTCTCTCTCTCTCTCTCTCTATATATACACGTAATTTATTTCATTTTCTTAGAAACAATTGATTAGTCGAAATCCATTTATTAGATTAATTTGGATTTTTTAACAAGTGAATTCATTTGCTGTCACTTTTAAATATAAAATTACTAAAATAACATCTCAACGTCAAACTTCGGATTAAGGAATAAAATTGGTAGTCGCAATTTTTTTTTTAATATAAAATCCATGTCAAATTGAATAGCCTTAATAAACAAAAAAGATTTCGGGTGGTGTGCTCATCTTAAGTTTTGTGTTATAACTTATAATATATAGAGCTTGCTTCTTGGTATAGCATATTGTAGCTTGATGAAATTGCATTTGTATAACATTAAATTGCATATAATTAATAATTAATAAATTAAAATATGATTTTTAAATGTTTTAATTTGTCAAATAAATTCATAAGGAAAAAGATAAGAAGATACCATATCAAATAAAAAAAAAATACATGTGACGGCTATCAACAATAGGTTGTTCTTTAATCATATTTCAAATTTCCAATTAAATGTTTAGTATCAACAAATTACAATAAATATTATATAAAATAAAACCTTAATATGCTCCGGTAACGAAATTTCACGAGGCTGAGGCTGGTTAATGCAATTAGACGAAGAAGAGATTGATGGAGGACTCGTTTCCGATTGGACGGAAATGGAGATGGTGCCGGAGGCTCTGATCCGCCAGACACTGAGGGCGGCAGTTAGAAGAGCGATCCAGGTCCCTAAATTACTAACAACGGTGAAGATCCCGAAGCTGAAACGAATGAATGAATGTGAGACGTTGGTGAGGAAAGTGGGGCGACGGGATCAGACGAGAGATGCCAAGAATCCAGTGTTAAGATGCTGAATGTTAAGGTAGATCCAAAATTTATCCCAAAATCCTAGAATAATGATTTTTTTTATAGTAATTGAATATTATTATTATGAATCCATTAATTAATTAATAAAAAAAATTATAATAATTTACATTAAACTCATTTCGTTTAAATTTATTTAAATATTAATTCATTATAATCCATAATTTTTTTGTAATTACATGAAAGCAAAAAAAAAAGAAACCTAATTAGGGAGAAACAACGCAAAATTTTAAAAAATAATAATAATAAAAGAAAAACTACAATTGCAGACAATTTTGCAGCTTTATATATAAAAATACTAACAATTTGTTCTGCATTAAAATTCTTATAGATGGGAATTACCTCTTAGTACCACATAATACATCCATTACGACACATTTTTAGCAGCGGGATGAAGTTGTTTCTTTTTATCTATAAAACAACATTTTTACAATATTTTCAAATTGTAATATATATATATATATATATAAAGTATTAGGATGTTTAAATTGGCACAATAAATAAACTAAAGTGGAAGAAAGAGCAGATATAGCGCTTGTAAAATTATTGCTACAGAATAATTGCTGCATTTTTACTATATTTTGCAATTGTTTTCCGTTGCTGCCATTGATCATATTTGTGGTAGCGTCTAGAACTGTTTAATCCAAACGATTAAAAATTTTACTATTTTTTCATTAGATTAAGTACCAATTCCATCATTTGCCGTCCCAAAATAATAAATTAATATAATAAATTCAACCTAAAGATATATCGATTCGGAGCTTCCAATTCTCTTTTTTACTCTGTGAAAAAAAACAAACATAAAAAAACAAAAGTAAATGATTTTGAAATCATTGTAGTCACCGAAAGGCTTATTGCAAGATATAATAAATAGCAGGGAATGAAAATAATCAGAAGCCACAACTTCAAGGTACCGGTGGCTGGCAAATAGCTTCTACATTATCTGAGTAACAAGATAATGCTTCTGACAAAACAATCTCCCATAATGATTTTGATTATCTTCTTCTTTCTATTAATATCTCCCGTCAATGCAATATCCTTCAATTTTAGTAGCTTTGGTCCAAGTACCCAAGGCATTCAATTAGAAGGAGATGCATCTTTATTGGATTCTGCTGTGAAATTATCCGGCTAGGCTCCTACTAAATTGCCTCGTTTTAAAAGGTAATTTTTTTTAACGAAAATTAAAAAAATTAATTAAAATATTTTAATTTTATATAAAAAAATATAGCCATTGATAAAAATATTTTTTATTTTTTAAAAATTTCATTTAATTTTAGTTAAAAGTGAAAAATAATTAAAAAATAAATATATAATAAAGTATATAATAAATAGAAGTATGCATGTAAATTTATTTTTTAAATTTTAAAAATGACATTTAATAAAAAAAAGGAAGTAGAAAACAATTTTGCAGCTTTAATATTTATATATATAAATATTAACAATTTGTTTTGCATTAAAATTCATATAGATGAGAATTACCTCTCATAACATTTTTGCAACATTTTCAAATTGGGACATGAAAAAAAATATATTGTACAAGAATATTCAAATCATTGCAGTAAAGCAGCAAAAGCAGAGGTAGTACTTGTGAAATTGTTGCTATAAAATAATTGCTGTATTTTTATTATATCTTGCGACAGTTTTTTGCTGTTGCCATTGGCCATATTTGTGATAGTGTATAGTATTTAATTCAAACGTTGAAAGTTTGACCATCTTTTCAATAAATTAAGTACCAAATCCATCATCTGCAGTACCAAAATAATAAATTAAAAATAAATTTACATAATAAATTGAACCTAAAGACATATCCATTTGGATCTTCCAATTCTCCTTTTTACTCTCAAAAAAAAAAAAATAAATAAATAAAAACAAACATAAAAAACAAAAGTCAATGATTTTGAAATCATTGTAGTCACGAGAAGCTTACTGTAAGATATAATAAATAGCAGGGAATGAAAATAATCAGAAGCCATAACTTCAAGGCACCGGCAGCTGGCCAATTGCTTCTACATTATATAACCAGATAATGCTTCTAATAAAACAATCTCCCCTCATGATTTTGATTATCTTCTTCTTTCTATTAATATTTCCTGCCAATGCAATATCCTTCAACTTTAGTAGCTTTGGTCCAAGTACCGAAGGCATTCAATTAGAAGGAAATGCGTCTTTATTGGATTCTGCAATTCAACTTACAGGCTACAATAATTTTGTCACAGGCTACGCAAAATATTCTGAACCACTCCAACTTTGGGAAGGAAGCACAGGAAATCTAGCCAGCTTCATCACCAATTTCACCTACTCCATCGATGCCCGAAATAATGTTTCCCGGGCTGATGGATTTACATTCTTCCTGGTTAATGTGGATTTCAGAACGCCTGTGCAACAAGGAAGCGGTCTTGGTCTTGCTAGTGGAAACCAAACAGAAAACTCAACTTCCAATCCGTTTGTTGCAGTCGAGTTTGATACTTTTCGTAATCCTGTTGACACGTATGCATACGACCATGTGGGTATTGATGTGAACTCTTTGAGATCTATTAAAACTTGGCCGTGGGATAGTAGTCTTGATGGTAGAATTATGAATGCTGCGGTTATTTATGATTCTGCTTCCAAAAATATCTGTGTCTACTTCGAAGAAAAACCTGAGAATTTTCCAGTGGTCGGGCAGCTTTGTGCTGAAATTGATCTAAGGGAATATTTACAGGAATGGGTGATTGTTGGATTTTCTGCGGGGACAGGGACGTTTGCTGAGGTACATAGGATCCGTTGCTGGTCTTTTAATTCCACAATTGTGCCTTCTGGTTCCCTGAATTCTAATTCTACTAATGATAAATACAGGCAAGCACTGATGATAGCTGGGTGGTCAGTAGCTGGACTTCTGCTTTTAGTTTTAGTGTTATTGATTGGTGGCTGGATCTTATTTAGTAAAAAAATGGTAGAAACTCGTCCTTCCAATATTAAGATAGTAGTAAATGCAGAACCAGATAGACTCATTGCACAGTCCCAGAACAGTGAATTTAGACGGGTGACAGGAGCTAAGAACCTTCCATATAATGTTCTGTTTCGTGCAACTGATGGTTTCAACGAAGAAAGGAAGCTGGGGCAGGGAGGATCTGGTGATGTTTACAGAGGGTATTTGAGTGATTTGGATATGCATGTTGCTGTTAAGAGAATATCAGCGGACTCAGTTCAAGGCATAGAACAGTATAAAACCGAGGTGATGACACTTAGCCAACTGAGACACAGGAATCTAGTGCAGCTAATCGGCTGGTGCCATGAGAGTAACCAAATCTTGGTTGTATATGAATACTTGCCAAATGGGAGTTTAGATTTGCATCTTCATAGCCAAGAAATCATATTGAAATGGGAATCGAGGTATAAAATTATTAAAGGATTAGCTGAAGGACTGCAGTACTTGCATAATGGATGGAGAAGTTGTGTTTTACACAGAGATATCAAGCCAAGCAATGTGATGCTGGACTCAGAATTCAATCCTATGCTTGGGGACTTCGGATTAGCTCGAATAATTGATCATGATGCACGGTCTCAGACATTACAGGGTGGAAGCCGTGGATATATAGCTCCTGAATGTATTGACAGAGGCAGGTCAAGCAAAGAATCGGATGTGTTCAGCTTTGGTGTAGTTGCCTTAGAGCTTGCCTGTGGACGAAAGCCTTTTGTGGAAAGGGAGGATGGGACCCTGATTCATTTAGTGAAGTGGGTGTGGGAGTTTTATGGAAGTCGAAGGATTCTTGAAGCTGCTGATCGAAAACTAAATGGGGAATTCCCCTCGAGTCAGATGGCGTGCTTGATGATTGTTGGACTGTGGTGTGCTCATCCAGATTCTTCGCTTCGGCCTTTGATGAGGGAAGTAATTAATGTGCTTAGTTTTGATTTTCCCATGCCTGACCTTCCAATGGAATTTCCTGGATCAGCACAGTCTCTTCCTTCACAGGAATAGGTTCACTTCATCTTCTATTCTGGTAAAGTCTGCTGTTTGTATAATTATGTGTCATGCGAAGTGTTGTTAACTTAGCACTTTTTGTCTTCATGTTTTGTTATAATTTCTGTAGTGTTTTGCTGTAAGTTTCTATTACACGGAGAACAGGTGTGAGTGTGTTGTGATGGCTTTCCATGAATTTTCCCTTAAAGTTCTTACTCAAATCTCAAGGATTTAAGGGAGTTGATACTGCCTCTGTGTTTCTGTATGTAAAAACAAAAACTTTGAAAGTTTGAAGTATGAAATAAGGTTTGATTACAATCTCATCCCTTTTCTTCCATGTGTGTCTTTTGCTCTCCTCCATGTTCATTAAAAGTTCATGTACAACTTCTATATCGTACAATGTACCCGTATATATATAAATTATATCTTAACTTTTTTCCTAAATCTGTTTATAGCCAGGAACTAATGGGTTTTTTTTTTTTTTTCTGTGCAATGAAAGGCGGATTATGCTCAGGCAATCCAGTAAAAAAAAGTTAAATAAGAAATAATTTAATATATAAAATAATATATTATATTATAGAAAATTATAAAAACGTACCATAATATGATTTCATATGTTAATGGATGTATAAAGTTTAATATATGTTATAAAATTTTATTTTTTTGTATATTTTTAAATATTTTTAATCATATAATTAATGAAAAAATATGAAAAATGTGAAGCTAGACCAGGTTGGATTAACCTGCAATTTATATGTAAAACCTAAATTTACCTTTTAACGAGCAGACTTTATGAGTCCATGTATACAAACTAAGACACGTCCGAGCCTATAAAATTTGTGGGCAAAAACCGAATTGAAGTATTGAGGTATTTAGGATATTTGCTTTGCATTAAAATTCTCATTGATATAGGATATTATAGCTTGATAAAATCCTACTATTTTTTTTAGTTTTAAAATTTTATTGTATTCTTTTTATTACATTTAAAATTTACATTTGTATAACATTAAATTGCATATAATTAATAATTTATATATTAAAATATAATTTTTAAATGTTTTAATTTGTCAAATTAATTCATAAGGAAAAAGATAAAAAGATATCATATCTAATTAAAGAAAATGTGATGGCTATCAACAATAGGTTGTTCTTTATTCATATTTTAAATTTCAAATTTCAAATTAAATGGTTAGTATCAACAAATTACAATAAATATTATATATAATAAAATAAAACTTTTATGTGTGTTGACCTTTATATTGGTAAATATATATATTCTTAAAAAGTGCAGAGGAACCATAAAAACAACAATAAAACATAACAATTTAGAACATCAAGAAAAATAATGAGCCTTTATGAAAGAAAAAAAAATTATTCAATATCTTGAAATGAGTTTCAAAATGAAGCCCACTGTAATTGGAAAAACTTCTACAAAAAATGTAAATACACATTTATAACTTATTTCTGGCAATTATTAAAAAAATAAAAGGATAAAACATTGCAAATAATATGAAATAAGACGTAAAGTATACGGCTAGACCTTGCATCATCACAAAATAATTTATCACAGTATTAGTAAATTTAATGTGAAAATTGTAAATTATATTAGATTTTATGAAATGTATCCAATTAAACTGTTATTTGCTTTCTTTGGTTTCAGCTCTTGGAAACCAACATTTAGTTGGCTGGAGATCCTTTCCAAATGACATGAAAGCAAAAAAAAACCCCCAATTAGAGAGAAACAACTTGATCAAAAATTTTTTAAAAAATAATAATAAAAGAAAAACTACAATTGCAAACAATTTTGCAGCTTTAATATATATATATATATATATATATATATATATATATATATATATATATATATATAAGTACTAACAATTTGTTCTGCATTAAAATTCTTCTAGATGAGAATTAGTTCTTAGTACCACATAATACATGTATTACAACTCATTTTTAGCAGCGGGACAAAGTTGTTGCTTTTTATCTATAAAACAAAATTTTTATAATATTTTCAAATTGTAAAATGAAAAAAATATGTTGTATTAGAATGTTCAAACTGTTACAATAAATAAACTACAGCGGAAAGAGCAGATATTATGCCCGTAAAATTATTGCTATAGAATAATTACTGCATTTTTACTATATTTTGCAATTGTTTTTCGTTGTTGCCATTGGTCATATTTGGGGTAGTGTCTAGTACCGTGTAATTCAAATGATTGAAAATTTAACTATTTTTCTATTAGATTAAGTATCAATTCCATGAATAGGAAGGACAAATAGTTCAAACAAAAACTCAAGCAGTTCGGCTTGACAAGTTCTAGAAAAGGTGTATTCGAAGAAAATACCTGCGGCGGCACAGCTTCCCCATTTTGTAGGAAAATTACGGAGTCAGAGCTACCTCCCAGGTGGAAAGATGTGATAATAGACAGATATACAGGTAAGACTGATCCTACCACTCATCTTGCAGAATATCTAGCGAAAGTGCAGGTGTACATCTACGACGAAAGGATTGCCTATAGGATATTTCCTACCACCTTGGGAGGAGATGCCCTCACGTGGTTTCACGAGCTCCAGCAGGGGTCAATTATCTTTTTTTCGATAACTAAAGGAGCTGTTTATTACACAATTCATTGTGCAGACGTGAGCACCAAAATTTGTGAGCGATCTGTGCAACCTCTATCAGATGAACGATGAAAGTCTTCGATACTATATCGACAGATTCCAAGCTACAATGTTGAAAATCAGGAATGTAAGCATGGAGATGCCATCCACCGCTTTAGCCAACGGTACTATTGATTAGTCCACCAATGGCACTAGCACATGGAACATGGAAAATCAAACGTCGCTGGCTATTGGATTCTGTAACATGACTTGGCTCTACAACTATTCATCCACCAAAATTTCTCTCACTAGAACGACTTCCTAATCTGTTTCCAAAAAGTGATTTACTAAAAAAATCACAAACCCTTCGACTAATTGATTGCCTTGGTTGACTCACCCTTGCATTAGGCACCTGGCTAACTGATCGGCGCAATTGAGCTTATCCTGAACTGACACTAGCCTGTGTTTCAAGTAAATCACCATCAATTCGATTTACAGACTATCTTGGCTGACTAGAAATGTCATCTCTTTGGTGGTTATAAGATTGTGGTTGGGCACTTTCGTCTAAATTTTGTAATGCATTTCCGACAAAATTATATTGAGAGAACATTTCGATATCTTGACGACTAAAAGACTGCGTAGACTGACTAAGATCGATTTCATTAAATATTTACTGATGACCAGCCTCGATATTTTTTTCTTGCAATGCCTCACTTCTATATTGACATCCCTGTCCATAAGTGGGTCGACTAGCTCCTACACCCCCCTTTTCAACTTCAATAATCAATTCCACCAAGTTGTAATCGTCATATCTCGTCAAATTATCATAAATTGCATCTATGTCCTCGTCATCTGTCAAATCCACGGATGTCCAACATAATGATCCGCGATTGTACATTGGATTTTTGTAAATTATTCTTGAAATCATATCGTTCATACTTAAACCCAATTTCATATGAATTTTATGGACCAATTCAGGCAAAGTCGGCTTATTTTTAACTTTAATTCTCCTTGTAACGGCATTTGGACCAGATACATTATATTGAAAATCCGATGCTCTTACACTTATTTCTCCTCCGGTGTGCAAATAAAAGTCAGTATATGTAGACATCTTTCAATTACCTATATGTAAAAAAAATTAAAATATTTCATTAAATAAATTATATAACTTTAATTTTTAAATAACATTTTTAATTCCTTTTGTTATATAATAATAATAATAATAATTGTTATTATTATTATTAAATAATAATTATTAAAATAACCACAATAATTACAATAATAATAATAGTAATATCATCACGAACCATAATAGTAAAATTAATAATAACAAAAATTACAATAATAAAAAAATTAATGATAATAATATAAGTAGCAATGACGACGACGACGACAACAATAATAATAATAATAACAACAACATCACCACCACTAACAACCACTACAAGAATAACAATAATAATAATATTATTAATATAAATATTATTATTATTATTATTACACAAACAACAACATCGACAACAACAATAACATTAAAAAAATAAAAAAAATACTAACAATAATTATCTGTTACTTAAATTTATTAACAAATTAATATTTTATATTAACTGTTACTCTCATTTCTAATTCTTTACGACTATATTGGTCCATTTTGTAATAATTTTAATAACATTTATAACTTTTATATTGTTTAAATATTCTAATGCAATTACACTATTTATATATAATACTAATAATAACAATCCTTGTTTATTTCATTTTTCTAATAAAATGACTAAATTTCAGATTACAACAAAAAAAATTAATACATTAAAATTAATAAAATACCTTTTTCCATTAGCTATACACTTGCGATTTTTTGAGCTTATTGGTTGTGCTTTTTTATTAACTTCTGCATTTTAATAAATAAAATCAAAATCATTATACATTTAACATAAAATTATAAATAAAAAATTAATGAAAATTTACTAATCCTGCACGATAATACTTTTGAAATTAATTTCGATCCTAAATAAATATATTGTTCACTTAAATTGTATAATTTTCTAAAATTATACAGTAAATAATTATAACTAAATAAAGAACTATAACAACCATTTGAGTATACAAATTTCTAATTTTTTATTGTGAATGAAATGAAAGTAATCGGGCAATTTATACAGAGGGAATGAAAAAATTTTGGATTGATGCAAGGGAGCCGGATTGATGAGTGAAACCGCTTGTGGGACCAGCAGTTTCACACCTGAAATCGCTGTCAGGACTAGCGATTTTGAGGCCCGAAATTGCTGGTCCTACAAGCGGTTTCACTGCATTAATCTGGCTCTCCTTCGAGACAGACTGACGAAACCGCTTTATCTAGCAACGATTTCATAAAAAATCTCACTTTTATAATTTTATTATCCTGATGCACCTTAAATCTGTAAATATTTATTTAAAATATATTATTAAAAAATTGTCCCGTAGCCGTGTAGGACATGGAGCAAAGAGAGAATATATATCATGGTTATTAAACTCGGATTGACTCGGCCGGTCGGACCGGTCGGACCGCGACTCGGCAAGCAATCCGAGTTGATTCAACTTCAAAATCGGAAATGATAAAAACTCGGATTGACTCGTAAAAAATCGGGTTGACTCGAAACTCATCGACTCGGACCGGACTCCAGTTCAATGCCAAAACGTTGAGTTTTGGGGAAAATTGCCCTAAAATAAATCCCTAAAATTTTTCACTCTCTGCCTTCATCTCTTTTTTTCACGCCGCCCTCCTCTCTGCCTTCACGACTCAGCCATTCTCGTCGAAGGTTGGACAGCAGCAATTCTCATCACACTTAGGAGCTTTTTTGTGTTCCTCTGTTGGGAATTAAGCCACGACTGACATCAGGTTTGTCTTTCCTCTCTTGTTATTATTATTGCTATTATATTGGGTTTTAATTCTGAATTTGCGATCTGCCATCAGAAAGGATTGATTCATACTTTGGCTTGATTTAAATCCATAAATAAACATGATGATCAAAGATTGCAGAGTGATTTAAAGATTGTTTCGTTTATCTTTCGCCTCCATTTCTTTAATTCAGCAATCTTGCCTTATTAAATCTATCAAGAAATGAAGGAAAAGCTAATCTAATTAATAAAATCCCATTTCGTGTTTTAATCAAGACAAAATTTCTTTATTTTATCTTTCATTTTTTCGTGTTTAAGTTTTGCTGGGTTTCAGTCGTCTTTGACTATTTTCAACAAGTCGGCGTGTCTCTTTCTTTTGGTTGTTTTATAATCAAAGATTGCAGAGTGATTTAAAGATTGTTTCGTTTATCAAACTATAATTAGGAAATTCCGTTTTACTAAGAAAAGAACCAATATTTATTCAAGTTTTTGCTTGTTGTGGAGAAATCCGGTAGTGGGTGTTCACCAGTAGAAGGGGAGTGTTCTGTTTCTTGAATTAATGATCTATTGAAGGTCAGTTTTTTTTCCTGTTTGATGAATTTCTGGGTTCCTTTTCATTTTGTTTTATTTTTTGGGTTTGGTTTTGATTCCTTGAATGGTTTGATTTTTGCGGATGCTTTTGGCAAAGTGGGTGATTGTATTTTGTTTTGTAGTGGAATTTAATTGTAATTTTCTATTATAGTGGATCAGTAATAGATTGCTATTATTGCTATTGCTGTTTTATATATATATATATATCATTGCAGTTTTATTTTTATTGCCATTTAAAATTGAAAATTGCGACATATTATATATGTCTTCCCACATATGAATTCTTGGTTGAACTAGTCCTGCTATCAAATTTATGTATAAGGGACATATTTGTTCATTAATTCCATCAACTTTTTGAATGTTTTACCATATAATAAGAATGCAGTAATTTATATTGTAATTTTTCTTAATTTATCAGAAAATTATGGCGGAAACACCATCATCCACACTGATATCTGAAACGCAATCCACAACTCATTTCTCAGCACGTTCAGTTAGGCAAAAAACGGATGTGGCATGGAAATATGTCACTGTGGCAACAAATTCAAATGGTAAAAAGATACTAATATATGATTTTTGTCAAAAACAAGTTCATGGTGGAGGCATTCATAGAATGAAACAACATCTTGCGGGGAATAAAGGGAATATTGGTGGGTGCAAAAAGGCTAGTGCGGAGGCTCGACTTGAAGTTAAAAGCATATTGGATGCTAATTTGCAAAAGGCAAAGGAGAAAAAAGGGCTAATAGATGAAGACGATGTAGAGGTTTTTTCTTCTAAAGCGACCTCGAAAAGAAAGAAGATAGCATTAACAGACATTGAAGCGTATTTTAAAAAAAGTGTAAGTGATCCATCTCAACCTAGTATTAAAGCATGCATGCAAAGTAAGGAAAAGTGGCATGAAACTGACTTGTCATTTGCAATGTGGTTATATGATCAATGTATTCCATTTAATGCTGTGAACTCATCTTACCTCCAAGTTGCTATTGATAACATGATTAGCATGGGTCATGGATATAAGCATCCTTCGTATCATGCTGTAAGAGTCAATTTGTTGAAAGATGCAAAAACACATGTCAAGTTGGTCATTGATACTTTTAGAAATACTTGGGCTGATACCGGTTGTACAATCATGGGAGATGGATGGACAGACAATAGACAAAGGCCTTTGATTAATTTTTTAGTTTATTGTCCAAAAGGTATCTCTTTTGTTAAATCTGTTGATGCTTCTGATATTTACACGAATGCTGAAAATTTGTGTAATCTTTTTTCTGAAATTGTTGAGTGGATTGGTCCTCGCAATGTAGTTCACATGGTAACAGATAATGGTGCCAATTATAAAGCTGCAGGCTTTAAGCTTATGGAAAAATATCCTTTTATTTTTTGGTCACCATGTGCAGCTCATTGTGTGAATTTAATATTTAAAGATATTGGACAAATGCCTACTGTTGAAAGTTTATGTGTTCTTGCTTCAAAAGTGACTGTTTTTGTGTACAATCATAAGATTACTTTGAATTGGTTGAGAAAAAGAGAGGGTTGGCGAGAAATTATTCGTCCTGGTGCAACCCGTTTTGCAACAAACTTTATTGCTTTGCAAAGTTTACATGCACATAAGGATGATTTGCAAGCTTTGGTTGTTAATGTTGAGTTTAAGCAATTTTTGAAATTGCAAAAGGGTAAAGAAGTAAAACAGATTGTATTGGATGAAAGTTTTTGGGACAATTGTTTGATGATTGTGAGGATTATGACTCCATTAATACGCTTGTTGAGGATATGTGATACTGAAGAAAAACCATCGCTGGGATATATTTATGAGGGCATGCACAAAGCACGTATGGGGATTATGAATGTCTTTAAGAATAAGCAAAAATTGTACAAGCCCTACATTGACATTATTGAGAGTAGATGGGACCGCATGTTGCGTCAAGATCTTCATGCAACGGCATATTTTTTGAATCCTGCAATTCAGTATGATCCATCTCTTATTTGCAAGGAGTCGGAGATTATGCATGGTATCTTAAATATATTTGATAAGGTAGATGATTTTGGAAGTCCTACCGCACCAACAATTGAAGATATAAGAATTTTTCGAGAATGTGAGATGTGCTTTTCTCGTCCAAGGGCACTTGCTAGCTGCAAAATCACGAGACCAGGTAAGCATCAATTTCATAATACTACATTTCATGTGCATATAAATATATACATGTATTAAGTTATGAAAACTAATAAGAGTTTTATATTATTTGCTTTTCATATCTAATAAAAGATGAATGGTGGAGAATTTTTGGCTATGATGTTCCAAATTTGCAAAAGTTGGCTATAAGAATCCTTGGCCAAACTGCTTCTTCTTCTGGATGTGAGCGCAATTGGAATGTATTTGAACGCATCCACACTAAAAAAAGAAATAGATTGGAACATGGAAGATTGAATGATCTTGTTTATATTCACTACAACTTGAGATTAAAAGATAGGTCAGTTGTTCCTAATCCATAAATTATCTTTATATTTTATGCATTGCATCAAAATAATGTTTTCATTGTTTATAATTATTAGGTTAGCAAATTCTAAGAAGGCATATGATCCAATTGATTATGAATCAATTGAGAAAACTGAGTTTTGGGTTATGGAGAAAGAAGGACAAGAAGGAGAGCATGACTATGATGAACTTGAGAGGATGGTTGAAGAAGAAGAACATCCAAAAGATGATGGAGCTTCAAGTGTGCAAGGTTTGTTTCTTTCATATAATATGAATTTAGCTTAGAGTATTAAAAATTATGTTTGTAGTATATTTAATTATATGTTTGTTTTAAAATTTTAGATGCTATGGAGCATGACTTAATTGAAGAAATTGACGGAAATGAAAATACAGATGATGGGGAAGATGAAGATGAACAAGGAGATTGAGATTAATGATAATTGTTTGTCATTATGTTAAATTGATTTATTTAGATATTATGTGGATTTATTTAAATATTTACTATTTATGTTTGGACTATTTATTTGATTTTTATAATTAAAAACTTTATTGAACTTAATATTTTTATATTGATATTTGGTAACTAAAAGTTTTTTGAATATATTTTGATATATAATATTTTTAATTTTTTTTATAAATAATTATATTTATAAAAATAAAAAACTTCGAGTCAACCCGATCCAACTAGTTGACTCTCGACTCAGTTGGCAAGTCGAGTCGATCTCCGAATCGCTTCTGAAAACATTGATATATATATATATATATATATATATATATATATATATATATATATATATATATATATATATATATATATATATATATATATATATATATATACACACACTAATGTAATTGCGGGTCTTACTTTGAAAAAAAAGGGTAAATGTGACGGGACGTGGATTTACATTAAAAAAATTCACCTCCAGCTGGCCACATCCAATCAGTTTCCAATCAGAAACTCGTTATTTCATAACCGATTATAACCCTTCATTTTTTAAAATTTTTTTACTATAGTAATGCTTTTTTAAATATTTATAAAAATAACCCCAATTAAAAAAAAAAAAAAAACCTCAATTGACTCATGATGTATAACTCCTGTATACCTTGTTTTGAATCTCTTGGAAGCCTCTTTAACGGGATCAATGAAGAAATTAAATTTAATAGAAGTAAAATAAAAAAAAAAACAAAAATTAACCAAACTGAGCTCATCCAACTCGATGTGTGGTGTGCAGTGGGACGTAGTACAACTTCGATATTTTTTTTTTTTGAGAAAATTGATGTTTTTGCTTTTGAATCATTATGTTTCATATCATTTCAAATATCAGCAAATTAAAATTTTGAGTTTGGAGCTTGTTTTTGAACTACTTTAGGTTGAAATATAGCTATGAGAACATAATATTTTCCTGTTGTACTTAAATTTTCAATTAACTTACCGGTTAATCAAAAATTAAGTCCAAATTTAAATTTATTAATCATAATTTTTAAAAATTGAAGTCTACGACAGAATCCAATTGAACTGTTTAACTAACGATTTAATGATTTTTCGATTTTTTTAGCCCTAGCTAGTTTTATCACATAAATGATTGTTTAAAACTAAATTAATTATTAAATGACAACAAAACCAAATTATATATATATGTAAAAGTAATTTTAATGTTTAAAATTAGAGATGCCAATTAATGGAATGAAATTGACAGATTCCGTATAATTCATTTCAAATTTAGATCAACCGGATCATGATAACTAATAAGAACTTATGTAATTGTTTTTCTTTTAGCATTGGGTTAGTTGAAATGGGTCTAGGCAAGAAATTTGGGGCGCAGCTATTGCAACGAGTAAAAGTCTATTTATTTATCCACACAATAATCACATTTCTTTTTGACACAATAAAAAACCACCACCCCGATTATGCGTTTTCCTTGAATTCTTTTTCATTAGGGTGGAATATGATTTCAAATGGAATTAACGATCAAGATATGGATCTGTAAGTACCAGACTGCTAGCTAAAGTTACCTGCGTGTCTGATAGGAAACTAAATCCGGGAAGCTCCGCCCCTGATACGTCTGATATTAGTCTTTCAGACTCATCTAGAGCTATGTTTTCTTCCAACTCAGCGGCAGTTTGCTTCTGTAATGCTAGCTCCAAACTGTATAACACATCTCCCATAGATGGCCTTTCTTTTCCTCTATCTGCCAGACACTTGATTGCTATATCAATGAATGTCCCAAGGCTTGCAGGTGAAATCTTTCCCCTTAGATATGGATCAATTATTTGATCTAGGGCTCCCGTCCGATGGCTAAGTAAGGCCCAAAGTGCCAAATGTCTTTCCTCCTCATTTGTCTCTTTCATTTGCATTGCAGGCCTAGCACATAAAACCTCAAACAATACCACTCCAAATGAGTACACATCTGATTTTTCTGTCAGTCGGCTAGTCCTAAGATATTCAGGATCTAAGTACCCAAAAGTACCCTTAACAACGGTTAAAATATTCGTCTCTGACTCCGCATTCAGCCTTACTTTTGATATCCCAAAATCTGAAATCATTGCCTCCAATTTGTCATCCAACAGTATGTTGTTACTTTTGATGTCACGGTGGATGATAGTGTTCTTTGTACCTGTGTGCAGGTAATGCAGTCCTTTTGCCGCTCCAATGCATATCTTAAGCCTATGCTCCCATGGAATTGGAGGTTTCTCTGTTTTGTAGAGATGATCACGAAGCGTACCTTGAGCCATATATTCATAGACAAGTATCAATTCACGCTTATCTGAGTGATACCCAATCAACGATACAACGTGGCGGTGCCTAAGCTTTGAAAGCATGGAGATTTCTGTTAGGAACTCTGCAATACCTTGGCGTGAACTTTCTGCACAACGCTTTATAGCGACAGGGGTGCTGCCACCATCGATGTATCCTTTGTAAACCTTTCCAAATCCGCCAATGCCAATAACCATATATTCTTCGAAATTGTTAGTTGCCTTCCTTATTTCAGCAATTGAGAAGGCACGACAATTGTCAGATGGCAACTCATTGCAATCCAGGGGATACAAGGTTCTTTTGGAAATTTTCTCTCGATTAGAAGTTTTTCTCCGACGGCCAAATTTTAATTCCATCCGACGGCCAACGTTTAATTCCATCAGACGGCCAAAGTTTTCCATCCGACGGCCAACGTTTAATTCCATCAGACGGCCAAAGTTTTCCATCCGACGGCCAAAGTTTAATTCCATCCGGAAACCCCTGAAAATTGCAAAAAGATCTCCTTTTGCAAATTTCTTTTGTCTTGAAAAATTATCAACCGTCTGAAAAGAAGGATTGCTGACAATCCGATTAGTACCAGCAGAAGACGCGGAAAATGGAGCAAATATTGTGAAAATCGGATATTCGGATGGCAGATCAGGCAGTGGAGCTACAAATTTGAGGACATGAATTGCTTTCTCAATTGTAGGTCTTAAATTTGCATCTGGATGAACACACCAAAGCCCAACAATCATCAAACGTCCTACTTGTTCCTTGTCAAACTCTCCATTCAGTCTTGGATCGACTGCATCAAGTAGCGTTTTTTTTCCATATAGATCCCAAACCCACTCTCTCAAATTAATGTGATCTTCTGTTGCCCCGCCATCTATTACTTTTCTTCCACAAGCAATTTCCAGAGCAACACTGCCAAAACTAAACACATCTGATCCCTTACTTGCTCTGCCTATAGTGGCATATTCTGGAGCCACATAGCCGATGGTTCCTTCAATGGAAGAGTTTAGTAGAACTTCGCCATGCTCTGACAGTCTTGCAAGGCCAAAATCCCCAAGTTTGGCATTAAAATTTGAATCTAACATAACATTACTAGCCTTTACATCTCTATGCACCACATACTGCTCCCATCCATCATGCAAATAAAGCAGTCCTGAGGCCAATCCAAGAGCAATTTTGAACCTTGTCTCCCATGGCAACAAGCTTTCTTCTTTGAAAAGATGGGAATCAAGGCTGCCGTTGGGCATGAACTCATAAACAAGTAAGAGTTCCTTTCTTTCACAACACCAACCCATGAGTCTAACTATATTTCTGTGCCTTAATTGACTAACGATCTTAACTTCAGAAGAAAACTCCTTGACACCTTGTCTGGAACCTTTTGACATCCTCTTCACTGCAACATAACATTTCAACTCTCCCAAGAATCCTTTATAAACCGCTCCAAAACTTCCCTCCCCAAGCTTCTCTTGCTCTGAGAAATTATTTGTGGCCCTAAGCAAACTGTCATATGAGAACTTGTGAGCCACGTTGATACTATCCCGGAACGTATACGAGACTACTTCATCTTCATGTTTATCCACTCTATTCTTTTTCCATAACCACAGTCCAAGTAAAATAATAAGGAACTCTAATACTTCTACACTTTTTTTCCATAACACAAGTCCAAGTAAAATAATAAGGAACTCTAATACTTCTACACTTACCTTTTTCAAAGAATTACCTGTGGACATATCAATAATAGGAGCATCAGCTGTTGAAGCTGCAGAGGAGTTGTTTTGAGTAGCAACAACAAGACCATCGCCGACCGAATCCATGGAATCATATAGAGAATAAGCACTAAGCAGAGAATGAGTAGCAGGTTTTTGTCTGAATTATGGAACGGGAATTTTTTTTTCCATAAAAAAAAAGAAAAAGAGACTTTTAAGAAAGAGGAAGGTTCATAAAGGAAAAGAGAAAAACAAAGCATAGTGGAATGAAAGGTAGCTGGAGAAATAAAGTTTATGCGTTTTCTTTTGGGGGCAGAGCTAATACAATAGTCTATTCATAAATTATTCAGGCTAATCATTCATTGATTCTCTTAAATTGATGAGATTTGAAGAAAAAAGAACTGGTGAGATTGGCATATGCGTTAAAGTCAATTATTGCATAAAAAAAACTATATCATATGTAAAAGCACAACAGCGAGAGCAGTGGGCCATTATTAAATAATCATTCACGTGCAACAACACTATAAACATCCAAAACTTTATATTTGGTATTTCTTTTCGTCCGTAGATATTTTTGTACCCTCCCATTCAGCAGTAGTAGTAATATGGTAAATAAACTTCCAAAGGGAACCATTGACGTAATAGAAAATAACCAAATTTACTTGAACTCGCATTTATAACGGTACACAGGTCTAAGTCTTTTTGTATCAAATTGAAATATTGAAAAAAAATTTAGAACTGTGCTGTACCGTTGACTTTTTTACCAAAATCGAATCGAATTGTACCGTTGATTTTATTTAGAACGGATCTAAATGTTTTATCCAAAATCGAACCAAGAACCGTATTGAACTATACCGAACTGTTTTGATACCGAATTATACCGAAAGAACCGATTTTTTAATTATTATATATAACACTAATAATTTATATATAAATATTATTTATAATTTGTATTCTATATGTTTAGTATATAAATTTAACTTTAATTGTTTGCATTATAAATTTAACACACCAAAGCCCAACAATCATCAAATGTCCTACTTGTTCCTTGTCAAACTCTCCATTCAGTCTTGGATTGACTCCATCAAGTAGCGTTTTTTTTCCATATAGATCCCAAACCCACTCTCTCAGATTAATGTGATCTTCTGTTGCCTCGCCATCTATTACTTTTCTTCCACAAGCAATTTCCAGAGCAACACTGCCAAAACTAAACACATCTGATCCCTTACTTGCTCTGCCTATAGTGGCATATTCTGGAGCCACATAGCCGATGGTCCTTCAATGGAAGAGTTTAATAGAACTTCGCCATGCTCTGCCAGTCTTGCAAGGCCAAAATCCTCAAGTTTGGCATTAAAATTTGAATCTAACATAACATTACTAGCCTTTACATCTCTATGCACCACATATTGCTCCCATCCATCATGCAAATAAAGCAGTCCTGAGGCCAATCCAAGAGCAATTTTGAACCTTGTCTCCCATGGCAACAAGCTATCTTCTTTAAAAAGATGGGAATCAAGGCTTCCGTTGGGCATGAACTCATAAACAAGTAAGAGTTCCTTTCTTTCACAGCACCAACCCATGAGTCTAACTATATTTCTGTGCTTTAATTGACTGACGATCTTAACTTCGGATGAAAACTCCTTAACACCTTGTCTGGAGCCTTTTGACATCCTCTTCACTGCAACATAACAATTCAACTCTCCCAAGAAACGACCTTTATAAACTGCACCAAAGCTTCCCTCCCCAAGCTTCTCCTCCTCTGAGAAATTATTTGTGGCCCTAAGCAAACTGTCGTATGAGAACTTGTGAGCCACGTTGATAATATCCCGGAACGTATACAGGACTGCTTCATCTTCATGTTTATCCACTCTATTCTTTTTCCATAACCACAGTCCAAGTAAAATAATAAGGAACTCTAATACTTCTACACTTACTTTTTTCCATAACACCAGTCCAAGTAAAATAATAAGGAACTCTAATACTTCTACACTTACCTTTTTTAGAGACTTACCTATGGACATCTCAATAATTGAAGCATCAGCTGTTGAAGCTGCCGAGGCATTGTTCTGAGTAGCAACAACAAGACCATCGCCGGCTGAATCCATGGAATCATATAGAGAATAAGCACTAACCAGAAAATGAGTAGGCACAGGTTTTTGTCTGAATTATCCAATGGGATTTTTTTTTCATAAAAAAAAAAGAAAAAGAGACTTCTAAGAAAGAGGAAGGTTCATAAAGGAAAAGAGAAAAACAGAGCATAGTGGAATAAAAAGTATCTGGAGAAATAAAGTTTATGCGTTTTCTTTTGGGGGCAGAGCTAATGCAATAGTCTATTCATAAATTATTCAGGCTAATAATTCATTGATTCTCCTAAATTGATGAGATTCGAAGAAAAAAGAAGTGGTGAGATTGGCATGTGTTAAAGTCAATTATTGCATATTTATGAGAAGCCAAAAAAAAAACTATATGTAATAGCACTACAGCGAGAGCAGTGGGCCATTATTAAATGATCATTCATGTGCAACAACGCTATAAACATCCAAAACTTTATATTTGGTATATCTTTTATTTTTGTCCCCTCCCCTTCAGCTGTAGTAGTAATATGGTAAATAAACTTCCAAAGGGAACTATTGACGTAATAGAAAATAACCAAATTTACTTGAACTCGCATCAATGAGAAATTAAACAACTTGATACTCTCCCTAGAATGGAAACCACAACATTTAGAAAAGGTACTAATATTTAGTTCCCAACTAAGAGCGCAAGTTAAACTCAACAACAATACAAGAAGGATTGAAGTTAAAAGGATACCTCAATTTAGCATTAAATAAATAAACTCCCTTTGAAACAGAAGAAAAGTTAAAAAGATCAGTTTCCTGAACCTCACCACCGTAGTAATGATTTAGTCACATCGCAATAAGAAAGCTTTGCCTACTTCCACAAAAGCGGAAGACAGCTCCGTTCTTTAGTGAATATTATAAAACTATCACTTTATATTAATTTGAACTTTCGTTAGCTTATAAGTTATAGTTTAAGGAATGAGTAGCTGAGATTCATGTATCTAAGTTAATTTGCAGGAATTTCAAATCAAGTCGAACCAGATTTGCTTGAAAACCTTCCTCTTCTTCTTTGTCAACCTTCTAGAAAAGACATTAGTTTTTGACTCAACAACTGTGCCGACCTCAATATTGTCAAAGAACCAAATTTCTACCACTAAATATGGACAGCATCAAGTAGAAGTAAAAAGGAAATACTTGGGCAATGCTTTTGATTTTGGATCGCCCCTTTGGATCAAGAACATTCTTCAGCTGCACTATGATCAAGAAAACAACAATTGAAGTCAATGGAGAGAAAATCTAGATCAAACAAACACAAACACCAGACAGGTTTAGTAGCAAACCGAACACAAAGAAAACAAATGTGGCAGCCATGTTTGACATTTGGCACGTGAGAGAAACTTTACATGTTGCTACTCACACTTTTCCCTAGGTATTCTCTTGCATATACATTTAGTTCTACTCTTTAGCCATCTACAAATTACAAGATTTTGTTAATTGGATTCCATTAATTTTTTCATAATTTCATTTTGTGTTATATTCATATAGAATATAACTCTATAGAATATATGATTGTATATGAATTTTGTATAATATATGTTCTATAATATATGCTTATAGATGTATTTGTGTGTTTGGATCTTATTTATTCATTTATTCTGTGTATATAATTTTTCTATATTCAATTTCGGTGTCCATTAAATACTTCTCCATGGCATTTAGTTTCTAATGATAATTATTTTTTCATAGCAGTTAGTTATTTATTTATTCATTATACGTACATAATTTTTTTTTGTATTCAACTTTGGCGCCTATTGAATATGGATTTATTTATTCATTATCTATATATTCATTAGTTATTTATTCATTATAAGTCTCTGCTATAGCTGTGGCTACCAATTAATATTCTGCAACTTCCTCAAGTGTTGATTCCTAACAGAACAGAACTTCCGCAGTTTCAACAGCTGATGCTCCATCACCAGTCGATTGAGACATAGAAATTTAGTGCAACTCATTGGTTTCTGCCACAGAAAAAAGAGCCTCTTTCTTGTATATGAGTTCATGCCTAATGCCAGCTTGGATTTTCATCTCTTTGGAGAAGGTAACTTATTGACATGGGAGGTGAGGTATAAAATTGCTCAAAATTTAGCATCAGGGATGCTTTACTTGCATGAAGAACAATGTGTGGTGCACAGAAATGTAAAGCCAAGCAATGTTCTGTTGGATTCAAATTTTAATGCCAAAGTAGGGGATTTTTGTCAGGCGTTGCTGTTTGATAAAACTTATCCATCAACAGACAATGCCGGCACCCCGGGCTATATGGCTCCAGAATGTTTCATTACAGGCAATGGTACAAAGGAATCTGATGCGTACAGTTTTGGAATTGCTGCTTTAGAGGTTTCCTGCGGAAGAAAAGATTTCAACTTCGAGGTGAATTTCGGAATATAGTTGGCTGGGTTTGGGATATGTACGGAAAGGGAACTTACTTGAAGCAGCTGATCCAAGACAAAATGGAGATTTCGATAGGCAACAAATGGAATGTTTATTGACTGTTGGGCTTTGGTGTGTTGACCCAAATCCAAATTGTAGACCTTCAATCAGACAAGCAATTCGAGTCCTGAATTTTGAAGCTCCAATGCCAGATCTTCCAACATTCAGGCCTGCATTCATTTGGCCACCTCTTGAATCCCATTCCCGGTCATTTACCGGTTATGATTTTTCAGGAGATATTACCGACTCTACAACGTTTAATGGTCCATAGCCAGTTCGGTTCTTATCATTATCAAAGTTATTTGTTTTCTCTCCTTTGTGTCTTTAACTTGTAGATTTGTATTTGTTTTCTACAATTAAGACCTGTTTCAGTACTAAAGCACAGAAAACACAGGATGGAATTCATGTATTGGTTAATCTTCTACCTTCGCGCTATTATTCTTCTTTTACTTTTGTTTTGCCTTTGTATTTCCTTCACTGTGTTATTCTTCGGATATCTCTTCATATATATATATATATATATATATATATATATATATATATATATAGTACTGAAAAAGTTAAATCTTAATATTGGAAAGAATAATTTAATCAAACTTTATATTAAAGTATAAAACATATCGTAATATATTGAAGTACCAAACGTAGACGTCCTTCTAAAACATTAATATAATTTTAATTGTTTTCTGATTTTCGCTAATAATTTTTTATCATCTTCTATATATATATATATGCATGGTTGACCTGTGATGGTGTTATAGAAATAATCAACTATATAATAGCATAATTTCCACGCCAGGAAATTACAAGAAAAATGAGCAAAATTAAAAAGGGTATTTTATGTAAATTCCTCCAAAATATAAGCATGGGGAACTAAACCCAAGCGGCCTAGTCCATCGAATCAAGCCCACCATCAATATGAAGTCTAAATTACAAGGAATCCACTTCTACTCAGGAAAGGATAAAGCTCAATACTTTGCCATTCAATATAGAGCCGGGCCTGTTAATTTTCAATAGTGGTATTAGAGTACAATGGCCTTACTGACCATCAATATCCATGATATGCGACGATGAAGAGGAAACTTAGTGAAGGCCCATAAATGTTGGAGTTACCTTAATCATTGAATATTTTATTTTTAACCGAAAATTAGAAAAATATTTTATAAAATATTTTATTTTTAAAATATTTTTACACTTGATATCTACTCATTGATTGTAATTTGGCTATTGACATGGATGACAAGTTGATGGATGACCCATGAATCATATTTTTAGATGAAATGGATGATGTAACATATGTCAATAAGCATTTTCAGTTAGGTTCTTCTGAAATCTGATTAAAATAATTTTCTTGAAATATTTTTTTAAATTTAGGTATTTTATTAAAAAATTTATTTTATAATATTTAAATTAAAAGTAAAAAAAAATCCAATAACAGCATGTATGGTGCATGACTAAGTTACTATGGTGCACTATGAATGTAATTAGAATTAATTATGAATTCTTAAGATTCATCACTGCCAATTCATAATCGATTCTAATAGTTGGATTTAGCTTGTAACACGAACATACTGTATGTTTATGTGTATGTATATATATACATATATATAAATATTCATATGTACATATGTATGCATATACTACATATAGATATACATGCATATATTTATATATGTAAGCGCGCGCGCCCACACACACACATATATATATATATATTAAGATTATTCAAAAAATTTGAAAAATATTTTTTTATTAATTTTCTAATTTTTTTTTGAAAAATTAAAATATTTATTTTTTATTTTTTATTTTAGAAAAATGATCAAAATAAATATGATCTTTATTTTTTATTTTCTGTAAAATTTTTATTTTGTAAAATTGAAGCAATTTTTTGTAAATGAATAGGCCATAAAGGTGTCTGTAGCATCTTTTGCTACCCAAAGGAAAACAAAGTTGTCTTAAATAAAATCATGGAATATGACGAAGTTGACTTGAGTAAAACAGCGGATGATGGCTGGCTCATTATGCCTGAGACATCTAATTATATATTAGAAAATAGAACTTTGATACTATATTAGAAAATTCAAAACTAACATCTAAGCACGTGTCGAAGTTAACGCGGCTAATATGTTACAAAATTACACTCAATTTTATAGCCTAGCCATTAAAAAAAGAAATTTGTGATATAAATTAGGTCAAACAATATATTTAAAGGATTTTTTTTAGAAAATATTAAAAAGAGTAAATGATCTAGAATTTATTGGAGAAAATCTCACATTATAATTAAGTGAGAAATAACAAGGAGTTGTAACTTTTTCTTTTATATAATTATACATTTGGCGCAGTAATAAAAATTGAATTCTAATCAATTTGCACAATTGTTAGAATTTCAACAATTTGAATTATTTATGACTTTCGAATTGTGATGGTGAATAAGCTAATTATAAAATGATTAATTAATTTTGTTCTCATTCTCAGACGTCTGGGTCATAAGAATGGTTAGAATGAAACTTACTCAGTTGGCATCTTATGGGCAGTCTCTATAAAAAAAATATCATTACGGTAAAATACTTGAACTAAAATTTGTTTCCAATAAAATTTCACTTTCATCATAAAAACAAAATGTAGACACTAGAAATCCATCATGTCACTTGTTTCCAATAAAATTTCACTTTCATCATAAAAACAAAATGTAGACACTAGAAATCCATCATGTCACTAAACTGAGTCAATTTGACCTTTGATTATTGGACTTACGCCTAATAGATCAAAAGTAACTGACTTATTTTTCGTAACTTAAATGTCATTAAACTTATCATATTTTTACAAAAAAATCATCTTAACTGATTTTTGCTAATAATCCTTACCGAAATGATGACGTGGTATGCCACGCCATATGCCTGAACACACATGGTATGACACGTCAGCAGCCATATCACCGAAAAAGACCATATCACACGACACGTCAGCACGTCATGTCATATTTTTGAACACACGTGATTTCTTCTAATGACGTGACTGCTGATGTATCATGCCACGTGTGTCTATGCATTTGATGAGATACGCTACGTCAGTATTTCGGTAAGAGTAATCATCGAAAATCGATCAAAATGACTCTTCTATAAAAAGATGATAAGTTCAATGAAATTTAAGTCATGAAAAATAAGTCAGTTATTTTTGAACGATTAGACGTAAATACAGTAGTCATATATAAAATTGACCCATGAACTTAGAACACAATTTGATACGAAACAATTTACATTAACATCCCGTCAGATGTCACATGACTAAAATTGATACGTAGGACTTGAGAAAATTATTTTCCTCTTTTGGTGCTATATTTGAAGTCACTTGCACTGCTAATATGGCCTCCTCTTTAATTGGGTGCTGCCATATGCCGCGTACTAGTAATTCGTTGGTTGTTGGTTTGTACTCTCTATGTGTATTGATGGAGTGGAGTTCATAATGGAGTGGGTCATTATTAAGGCGTTTCATTGTCATAAATATGCGTAATTAAGCAATTGGGTAAGTTAATTAATTAATTAATTAGGGGAAAAGTTTGGCAATATTGTGGTGTTGGTGGGTGTAGGTTGCTCCAAAATCCAATACTTTCATTCCATTTGGAAATGGAGTCCATGCCTGTCCTGGCAATGGACTTGCCAAATTGGAAATGCTCATCTTCATCCATCACATTCTTACTAAATTCAGGTACCCAATTACTGAATTTTAATTTTATATATTTATTATTTACAGGACAATATTTTTATTATATTAGTTTAATATATATTTTTAAGATAAGGTAATTAATTAAATTCAATGGATTTGATTTTTGTTGGCAGGTGGGAGGTGGTCGGATCAGTAAATGGGATTCAGTATGCCCCATTTCCAGTGCCTCAACATGGATTACCGGCCAGATTTTGGCAAGAATCTACTAGTTTTAATTAATTATTTATTTTTTCCTACTTTCTTTTATTTTAAAAAAATTAAATTAAATGCCAACCCCATTATTTTTTCATGGGGTCCCACAATCATATCTAATATTTACTCAATTGTCTTGTAATTGTAATTTTGATCCTATTTTGGTGTTGGAATTTATGCAAAATGTCCATTGTAATCCAATCTTAATTAACCACTGAATATATATTGTTCCTATAATTGATATTCTAAGCTTGATTCTATGTGTATTGGTGAACTCCACTCTATGTGAATTGGTGATTTTAGAAGCACTAATTAAGAAACTATATAAACATATAATTTAAGCAACAGGCACCTTCTTTTTTCCTTCTTTTCCATGATTTTTCTTTCCAGATCCTTTTCATACATATCCCGAATTAAAATTTTCTTAGAAATGCCCCCACGGCCCTCAAATATTTTTACATTGGTAGATTCCGTATATACATCTGAATATTCGATATATTTAATGTATCAGATAATTACTCTGTTCAGATAATAGAAAAAGAAAAAGAATAAAAAAAATGAGAGAACAATATTTGCCAGAGCAAAACCCATAAATAATTCATCCTTATTATTTTATATCTGATTGACAAAGTAAAACTTAAAAGTATGTATTTGTTTTGTTCTCTCTCTCTCTCTCTCTATATATACACGTAATTTATTTCATTTTCTTAGAAACAATTGATTAGTCGAAATCCATTTATTAGATTAATTTGGATTTTTTAACAAGTGAATTCATTTGCTGTCACTTTTAAATATAAAATTACTAAAATAACATCTCAACGTCAAACTTCGGATTAAGGAATAAAATTGGTAGTCGCAATTTTTTTTTTAATATAAAATCCATGTCAAATTGAATAGCCTTAATAAACAAAAAAGATTTCGGGTGGTGTGCTCATCTTAAGTTTTGTGTTATAACTTATAATATATAGAGCTTGCTTCTTGGTATAGCATATTGTAGCTTGATGAAATTGCATTTGTATAACATTAAATTGCATATAATTAATAATTAATAAATTAAAATATGATTTTTAAATGTTTTAATTTGTCAAATAAATTCATAAGGAAAAAGATAAGAAGATACCATATCAAATAAAAAAAAAATACATGTGACGGCTATCAACAATAGGTTGTTCTTTAATCATATTTCAAATTTCCAATTAAATGTTTAGTATCAACAAATTACAATAAATATTATATAAAATAAAACCTTAATATGCTCCGGTAACGAAATTTCACGAGGCTGAGGCTGGTTAATGCAATTAGACGAAGAAGAGATTGATGGAGGACTCGTTTCCGATTGGACGGAAATGGAGATGGTGCCGGAGGCTCTGATCCGCCAGACACTGAGGGCGGCAGTTAGAAGAGCGATCCAGGTCCCTAAATTACTAACAACGGTGAAGATCCCGAAGCTGAAACGAATGAATGAATGTGAGACGTTGGTGAGGAAAGTGGGGCGACGGGATCAGACGAGAGATGCCAAGAATCCAGTGTTAAGATGCTGAATGTTAAGGTAGATCCAAAATTTATCCCAAAATCCTAGAATAATGATTTTTTTTATAGTAATTGAATATTATTATTATGAATCCATTAATTAATTAATAAAAAAAATTATAATAATTTACATTAAACTCATTTCGTTTAAATTTATTTAAATATTAATTCATTATAATCCATAATTTTTTTGTAATTACATGAAAGCAAAAAAAAAAGAAACCTAATTAGGGAGAAACAACGCAAAATTTTAAAAAATAATAATAATAAAAGAAAAACTACAATTGCAGACAATTTTGCAGCTTTATATATAAAAATACTAACAATTTGTTCTGCATTAAAATTCTTATAGATGGGAATTACCTCTTAGTACCACATAATACATCCATTACGACACATTTTTAGCAGCGGGATGAAGTTGTTTCTTTTTATCTATAAAACAACATTTTTACAATATTTTCAAATTGTAATATATATATATATATATATAAAGTATTAGGATGTTTAAATTGGCACAATAAATAAACTAAAGTGGAAGAAAGAGCAGATATAGCGCTTGTAAAATTATTGCTACAGAATAATTGCTGCATTTTTACTATATTTTGCAATTGTTTTCCGTTGCTGCCATTGATCATATTTGTGGTAGCGTCTAGAACTGTTTAATCCAAACGATTAAAAATTTTACTATTTTTTCATTAGATTAAGTACCAATTCCATCATTTGCCGTCCCAAAATAATAAATTAATATAATAAATTCAACCTAAAGATATATCGATTCGGAGCTTCCAATTCTCTTTTTTACTCTGTGAAAAAAAACAAACATAAAAAAACAAAAGTAAATGATTTTGAAATCATTGTAGTCACCGAAAGGCTTATTGCAAGATATAATAAATAGCAGGGAATGAAAATAATCAGAAGCCACAACTTCAAGGTACCGGTGGCTGGCAAATAGCTTCTACATTATCTGAGTAACAAGATAATGCTTCTGACAAAACAATCTCCCATAATGATTTTGATTATCTTCTTCTTTCTATTAATATCTCCCGTCAATGCAATATCCTTCAATTTTAGTAGCTTTGGTCCAAGTACCCAAGGCATTCAATTAGAAGGAGATGCATCTTTATTGGATTCTGCTGTGAAATTATCCGGCTAGGCTCCTACTAAATTGCCTCGTTTTAAAAGGTAATTTTTTTTAACGAAAATTAAAAAAATTAATTAAAATATTTTAATTTTATATAAAAAAATATAGCCATTGATAAAAATATTTTTTATTTTTTAAAAATTTCATTTAATTTTAGTTAAAAGTGAAAAATAATTAAAAAATAAATATATAATAAAGTATATAATAAATAGAAGTATGCATGTAAATTTATTTTTTAAATTTTAAAAATGACATTTAATAAAAAAAAGGAAGTAGAAAACAATTTTGCAGCTTTAATATTTATATATATAAATATTAACAATTTGTTTTGCATTAAAATTCATATAGATGAGAATTACCTCTCATAACATTTTTGCAACATTTTCAAATTGGGACATGAAAAAAAATATATTGTACAAGAATATTCAAATCATTGCAGTAAAGCAGCAAAAGCAGAGGTAGTACTTGTGAAATTGTTGCTATAAAATAATTGCTGTATTTTTATTATATCTTGCGACAGTTTTTTGCTGTTGCCATTGGCCATATTTGTGATAGTGTATAGTATTTAATTCAAACGTTGAAAGTTTGACCATCTTTTCAATAAATTAAGTACCAAATCCATCATCTGCAGTACCAAAATAATAAATTAAAAATAAATTTACATAATAAATTGAACCTAAAGACATATCCATTTGGATCTTCCAATTCTCCTTTTTACTCTCAAAAAAAAAAAAATAAATAAATAAAAACAAACATAAAAAACAAAAGTCAATGATTTTGAAATCATTGTAGTCACGAGAAGCTTACTGTAAGATATAATAAATAGCAGGGAATGAAAATAATCAGAAGCCATAACTTCAAGGCACCGGCAGCTGGCCAATTGCTTCTACATTATATAACCAGATAATGCTTCTAATAAAACAATCTCCCCTCATGATTTTGATTATCTTCTTCTTTCTATTAATATTTCCTGCCAATGCAATATCCTTCAACTTTAGTAGCTTTGGTCCAAGTACCGAAGGCATTCAATTAGAAGGAAATGCGTCTTTATTGGATTCTGCAATTCAACTTACAGGCTACAATAATTTTGTCACAGGCTACGCAAAATATTCTGAACCACTCCAACTTTGGGAAGGAAGCACAGGAAATCTAGCCAGCTTCATCACCAATTTCACCTACTCCATCGATGCCCGAAATAATGTTTCCCGGGCTGATGGATTTACATTCTTCCTGGTTAATGTGGATTTCAGAACGCCTGTGCAACAAGGAAGCGGTCTTGGTCTTGCTAGTGGAAACCAAACAGAAAACTCAACTTCCAATCCGTTTGTTGCAGTCGAGTTTGATACTTTTCGTAATCCTGTTGACACGTATGCATACGACCATGTGGGTATTGATGTGAACTCTTTGAGATCTATTAAAACTTGGCCGTGGGATAGTAGTCTTGATGGTAGAATTATGAATGCTGCGGTTATTTATGATTCTGCTTCCAAAAATATCTGTGTCTACTTCGAAGAAAAACCTGAGAATTTTCCAGTGGTCGGGCAGCTTTGTGCTGAAATTGATCTAAGGGAATATTTACAGGAATGGGTGATTGTTGGATTTTCTGCGGGGACAGGGACGTTTGCTGAGGTACATAGGATCCGTTGCTGGTCTTTTAATTCCACAATTGTGCCTTCTGGTTCCCTGAATTCTAATTCTACTAATGATAAATACAGGCAAGCACTGATGATAGCTGGGTGGTCAGTAGCTGGACTTCTGCTTTTAGTTTTAGTGTTATTGATTGGTGGCTGGATCTTATTTAGTAAAAAAATGGTAGAAACTCGTCCTTCCAATATTAAGATAGTAGTAAATGCAGAACCAGATAGACTCATTGCACAGTCCCAGAACAGTGAATTTAGACGGGTGACAGGAGCTAAGAACCTTCCATATAATGTTCTGTTTCGTGCAACTGATGGTTTCAACGAAGAAAGGAAGCTGGGGCAGGGAGGATCTGGTGATGTTTACAGAGGGTATTTGAGTGATTTGGATATGCATGTTGCTGTTAAGAGAATATCAGCGGACTCAGTTCAAGGCATAGAACAGTATAAAACCGAGGTGATGACACTTAGCCAACTGAGACACAGGAATCTAGTGCAGCTAATCGGCTGGTGCCATGAGAGTAACCAAATCTTGGTTGTATATGAATACTTGCCAAATGGGAGTTTAGATTTGCATCTTCATAGCCAAGAAATCATATTGAAATGGGAATCGAGGTATAAAATTATTAAAGGATTAGCTGAAGGACTGCAGTACTTGCATAATGGATGGAGAAGTTGTGTTTTACACAGAGATATCAAGCCAAGCAATGTGATGCTGGACTCAGAATTCAATCCTATGCTTGGGGACTTCGGATTAGCTCGAATAATTGATCATGATGCACGGTCTCAGACATTACAGGGTGGAAGCCGTGGATATATAGCTCCTGAATGTATTGACAGAGGCAGGTCAAGCAAAGAATCGGATGTGTTCAGCTTTGGTGTAGTTGCCTTAGAGCTTGCCTGTGGACGAAAGCCTTTTGTGGAAAGGGAGGATGGGACCCTGATTCATTTAGTGAAGTGGGTGTGGGAGTTTTATGGAAGTCGAAGGATTCTTGAAGCTGCTGATCGAAAACTAAATGGGGAATTCCCCTCGAGTCAGATGGCGTGCTTGATGATTGTTGGACTGTGGTGTGCTCATCCAGATTCTTCGCTTCGGCCTTTGATGAGGGAAGTAATTAATGTGCTTAGTTTTGATTTTCCCATGCCTGACCTTCCAATGGAATTTCCTGGATCAGCACAGTCTCTTCCTTCACAGGAATAGGTTCACTTCATCTTCTATTCTGGTAAAGTCTGCTGTTTGTATAATTATGTGTCATGCGAAGTGTTGTTAACTTAGCACTTTTTGTCTTCATGTTTTGTTATAATTTCTGTAGTGTTTTGCTGTAAGTTTCTATTACACGGAGAACAGGTGTGAGTGTGTTGTGATGGCTTTCCATGAATTTTCCCTTAAAGTTCTTACTCAAATCTCAAGGATTTAAGGGAGTTGATACTGCCTCTGTGTTTCTGTATGTAAAAACAAAAACTTTGAAAGTTTGAAGTATGAAATAAGGTTTGATTACAATCTCATCCCTTTTCTTCCATGTGTGTCTTTTGCTCTCCTCCATGTTCATTAAAAGTTCATGTACAACTTCTATATCGTACAATGTACCCGTATATATATAAATTATATCTTAACTTTTTTCCTAAATCTGTTTATAGCCAGGAACTAATGGGTTTTTTTTTTTTTTTTCTGTGCAATGAAAGGCGGATTATGCTCAGGCAATCCAGTAAAAAAAAGTTAAATAAGAAATAATTTAATATATAAAATAATATATTATATTATAGAAAATTATAAAAACGTACCATAATATGATTTCATATGTTAATGGATGTATAAAGTTTAATATATGTTATAAAATTTTATTTTTTTGTATATTTTTAAATATTTTTAATCATATAATTAATGAAAAAATATGAAAAATGTGAAGCTAGACCAGGTTGGATTAACCTGCAATTTATATGTAAAACCTAAATTTACCTTTTAACGAGCAGACTTTATGAGTCCATGTATACAAACTAAGACACGTCCGAGCCTATAAAATTTGTGGGCAAAAACCGAATTGAAGTATTGAGGTATTTAGGATATTTGCTTTGCATTAAAATTCTCATTGATATAGGATATTATAGCTTGATAAAATCCTACTATTTTTTTTAGTTTTAAAATTTTATTGTATTCTTTTTATTACATTTAAAATTTACATTTGTATAACATTAAATTGCATATAATTAATAATTTATATATTAAAATATAATTTTTAAATGTTTTAATTTGTCAAATTAATTGATAAGGAAAAAGATAAAAAAGATATCATATCTAATTAAAGAAAATGTGATGGCTATCAACAATAGGTTGTTCTTTATTCATATTTTAAATTTCAAATTTCAAATTAAATGGTTAGTATCAACAAATTACAATAAATATTATATATAATAAAATAAAACTTTTATGTGTGTTGACCTTTATATTGGTAAATATATATATATTATTAAAAAGTGCAGAGAAACCATAAAAAACAACAATAAAACATAACAATTTAGAACATCAAGAAAAATAATGAGCCTTTATGAAAGAAAAAAAATTATTCAATATCTTGAAATGATGAGTTTCAAAATGAAGCCCACTGTAATTGGAAAAACTTCTACAAAAAATGTAAATACACATTTATAACTTATTTCTGGCAATTATTAAAAAAATAAAAGGATAAAACATTGCAAAGAAGATGAAATAAGACGTAAAGTATACGGCTAGACCTTGCATCATCACAAAATAATTTATCAAAGTATTAGTAAATTTAATGTGAAAATTGTAAATTATATTAGATTTTATGAAATATATCCAATTAAACTTTTATTTGCTTTCTTTGGTTTCGGCTCTTGGAAACCAACATTTAGCTGGCTGGAGATCCTTTCCAAATGACATGAAAGCAAAAAAAAAAAACCCCAATTAGAGAGAAACAACTCAAAAATTTTTTAAAAAATAATAATGAAAGAAAAACTACAATTGCAAACAGATTAGCACCTTTAATATTTATATATATAAGTACTAGCAATTTGTTCTGCATTAAAATTCTTCTAGATGAGAATTAGTTCTTAGTACCCCATAATACATCTATTACAACTCATTTGTAGCAGCGGGACAAAGTTGTTGCTTTTTAACTATTTTTCTATTAGATTAAGTATCAATTCCATCATTTACCGTCCCAAAATAATAAATTAACATAATGAATTGAACCTAAAGACATATCGATTTGGAGCTTCCAATTCTCTTTTTTACTCTCAAAAAAAAAAAAAAAAACAAAAGTCAATGATTTTGAAATCATTGTAGCCACCGAAAGGCTTATTGTAAGATATAATAAATAGCAGGGAATGAAAATAATCAGAAGCCATAACTTCAAGGTACCGGCGGCTGGCTAATTGCTTCTACATTATATAACCAGATAATGCTTCTAATAAAACAATCTTCCCTCATGGTTTTGATTATCTTCTTCTTTCTATTAATATCTCCGGCCACTGCAAGTCCAAGTACCCAAGGCATTCAATTAGAAGGAAATGCGGTCTTGGTCTTGCTAGTGGAAACCAAACAGAAAACTCGACTTCCAATCCGTTTGTTGCAGTCGAGTTTGTTATCGTAATGCTTTTGACGTGGATTTAGGCGGCCATGTTGGCATTGATGTGAACTCTTTGAGATCTTTTAAAACTTGGCCGTGGGATAGTAGACTTGATGGTAGAATTATGGATGCCGCAGTTATTTATGACTCTGCATCCAAAAATATCTCTGTCTACTTCGAAGAAACACCTGAGAATTTTCTCGTGGTTGGGCAGCTTTGTGCTGAAATTGATCTTAGGGAATATTTACAGCAATGGGTGATTTTTGGATGTTCTTCAGGGACAGGGATGCATGCTGAGGTACATGGCATCCATTCCTAGTCTTTCAATTCCACTTTTGCGCAGTCTGGTTCCCTCAATTTTAATTAATACAGGAGACAATTGATGATATCTAGGTGGTCAGTAGCTGGATTTTTGCTTTTGGTTTTAGTGTCATTGATCTGGTTTTATAGGAAAAGGAAAGAAAATGGTAGGGATCAAGCAAAAGTAGGAAGTCATCCTTCCTTTGTTCAGAATGTAAGAAATGCAGAAATCTGTCAAACCAGCATAAATGGAAATGTAACGGAAGCAGAACAAGATGCAATCAATGCAGAGTCCCAGGACAATGGATTTAGAAGGGTGACAGGAGCCAAGAAATTCTCCTATGCCGTTCTGGTTCGTGCAACGGCTGATTTCAATGAAGAAAATAAGCCAGGGCAGGGAGGATCTGGTGGCTAACTGCACACCTGGTCAAGTCCGTATTGTTGACCATACATAGCATGCCTGACCACTTCACAAAAAGGCTAAGGTTACATCAAATCAAAAGTGCAACTATCAGTTAACAAGAACACTAATTAAAAAACTGAATTCAAAATAGTGAAATGCAGTAAACATAAAAAGGATATTAATTATATATCTAATTTTACATTTACAAAGGTTCACTTTAAATTAAACCCCATTAGGACTTTATGTTACATAAAAGGTATTACTTCCATTGTGAATTGATAGGCACGTTTTTAATATCACACATATTAAAAAAAATACAATTAATTTTTTTAAATTACATAATTTACTTATATATTCACTAATTTATTCCTATATTTATTAAAGATATATTTAAAAAGTATGAGATAATATTTAATATTTATTGATAATAATAAATATTAAATAAGGATATATTAGAAAATTAACCAATTGATTATAGTATAAAAAATAAATTGAATAATTTGGAACAATTAAAAAAATACCTATCAATTAGGAATGGACGGAGTATTATATAAGGAAAAATATATCATCAAATTTATGAAATTTTTCGATTTTTGCTATTAAACATCTATACTTTAATTTTGTAACATTGAATTTTTAAATTTTTATGTTTTTTTTACACATTAAGTTTTCATGAATCGAAAACGTAAAATAAAATAGTATGTTCCGTTTGACACGCTTAGCATTTGCATCTAAATATTAATTTAATCTGATCTTGCTTGCTTTTTATCAATTTTAAATTAACCAACATTTTTAATTAGTACTTCAATATTAAATTGACAAATGTATTAAATACGACACATTAAATTAAGATTGGTGTGTAGATAATGAAGTCACATAAAATGGATTGTACTGTTCAATTTTATGTTTTCCATTCATTGAAAATTTAATGATAGAAAAATAAAAATTTAGGAACTTAATGTTTTAAAATGAAGCATAAAATTTTAATAGCAAAAAAATAAAAAATTTGGAGATAGATTTTGCGAATCATATATTGATGATTGGCCTTAAATATCCCTTTCTTGATTTAATTAATTAATCGATTTGTTAAATGTTAGAATGTCGACAATACGAATTACGAAGTCTTTGAAGTGGACTTGTTCAATTATTTTTTATTTTTATTCTTTTAAGACAAGAAAATTTATGGATAAAGGTATGGATTAATTAAGAAAAAACTCATATTATCTGCATTTACTTTTACATCTTTTTATATAAAAATTTCTTTTTTTTTAATATACTGAATCATTTTACTTTTAATTTTAGACAAGTTCCTAGTCAAATCGAAGTGCTGTCAACTTAGCACTTTTGTCTTCATATTTTGTTACAATTTCTGGACTATTTTGCTGGAAGATTCTATTACATGGAGAGTAGGTGTAAGTGTGTTCTGAATTCTGATGCAGCTTTTTCATGAATTCTCCCCTAAAGTTCTTAATTAAGTCAAATCTCAAAGGAACTACTTTCACCCAAAAAAAAAAAAAGATTGACCACTTTAGAAAATATTAGCCTTAATTAAATTGTGATCTTGCAGGGTTTTTTTTTTTTTTTGAAAGAAATCTATCCAAATCGAAAGATACTTGTTGCTTAGACTTATTCATGGGCCGGGTCTCATGGGATTTCAAATTTTTTTTTTCGGACAAGTACAGACCAAGTCTATATAAATGAAAGACAGATTACGCTCATGAGTTTATGATCAAATAAAAATAATTTTAAACATAAAATAGAATATTATATTAATACAGAACAATAAAAATGTACCATAAAATGATTTTATGTCATATGTTAATGGATGTAAATATTTGATGTTTGTTATAAAATTTTTATTTCTTATATTTTTTAATATTTTAAATTATGTAATTAGTGAAAAAAAATATAAGATTGGATTATGTAAAGCCTAAATTTGTCCTTAATTAACAAGCGAGCTTTTAATAGGACTGAGGCCATGTACACATACTGTAAAATACACTTCCAAATCCGTAAAATTTGTGAGCAAACTGAACCGGGGCGGCTGGGGAATTGCACACCTTGCACACATAAAATATTGTTGCTTATGAATAGAAATGAAATACAAGAACATGATGATATTGGTGCTTTTATTCAAAGGCCATCTCTACTGAGAGAAACAGTTGAAGATGTTTCCATACTTGAGGCGTCATTAATGGAAAGAAAAGGATGAATTTTGCGTTGAAGCTGTTCTGAAAGTATCATTAGCAGAAGATGAAGTCACCGATCCCTGCAAAGGAAGAGAATTGTCTGTTCCCGGAAATCTTAGTGGAATTTCTTGCAATTCCGTATCAAAATTGAGCGCATTAACCACTTCCCTCATTGATGGCCGAAACGAAAAATCTGGATGAGCACACCAAATTCCAACATTCATCAAACGTTCAATCTGTTTCTTGGTGAATTCCCCATTTAGTTTTGGATCAGCAGCTTCAAGAATCTTTCCATTTCCATAGAATTCCCACACCCACTTCACTATATGAATTTGGGTCCCATCCTCCTTTTCTACAAAAGGTTTTCTTCCACAGGCAAGCTCCAAGGCAACTACACCAAAGCTGAAGACATCCGATTCTTTGCTTGACTTGCCTGTATCAAAACATTCAGGAGCTATATATCCCTGGCTTCCACCCTGTAATGTTTGAGAGCGCGCATCATGATCAACTATCCGAGCTAATCCGAAATCTCCAAGCATAGCATTGAATTCTGAATCCAGCATCACATTGCTTGACTTGATATCCCTATGTAGAACACAACTTCTGCATTCACTGTGTAAGTACTGCAATCCCTCGGCTAATCCTTTAATAATTTTGTACCTCAATTCCCATTTCAGTATGCTTTTCATCTTGTAAAGATGGAAATCTAAACTGCGATTTTCCAAGTATTCATATACAACTAAAATTTCGTTTCTCTCGTGGCACCAACCAATTAGTTGGACCAAATTCTTGTGTCTCAGTTGGCTAAGGATCGTCACCTCAGCTGTATATCCTGCTATGCCCTGAATCGAAATCTCTGATATTCTCTTAACAGCAACATATTTTTTTAAATCGCTCAAATACGCTTTGTAAACAGCACCAAATCCTCCCTGTCCGAGCTTCCTTTCTTCGCTGAAACTGTCCGTTGCATGAATCAGTACATCATACGGAATGTTCTTAGCTCCCGTCACCCTTCTAAATTCATTGTCCTGGCTTTCTACAATGATTGGATCTGGTTCTGCTTCTTCTACATCTCCACTTCTACCTGTTGGACCAATTTCTGTGCATCCTCCATCATGAATATTGGGTGAACGGTTTGACTTTTTTATCTTTTTCTTCTTGTACACCAAAATACTAACTACAACTAATAGTACCAAAATACAAGCCCCAACAAGTGAACCAGTGACAGCTCCAGCAATTTTTCCTGTCCTGTTTTTATCTTTTCCAGGAGAAGTCGGAGTCAGTGTTCCTGGAGGTGGAGTGGCTATGTTCTGATGGCTTCCAAAACTTGACTCCAAAGACCAAGAATGGATGGTATGGAACTCAGACCAGACTCCAGTTGCAGCTGAGAAGCCACAAATAACCCATTCAGGCAAGTAAATCCTCAAATCAACTTCCCAACAAAGTTTCTGTTCAACAACAATATTTTCTGAAACTCCTGTAAAACTGGCACAAAAATCTTCGGAACTAGAATTATAAGTAACCGTAGCATCCATTCTTCTCCCATCCATAACACTGCTATACCACTTCAAACTTTTTGTAGATTTTAAGGAGCTGATGTCGATTCCTACGTGATCGTCACTCATGTCATCCCATGGATTATAGTACGTATCGAATTCTACTGCGACAAATGGATTGGCTGTTGAATTTAGTGTCAGATTGCCACTAGCAAGTCCAATGCCACTGCCCTGCTTCTCATCAGGCATTCTGTACTGGGGTGGAGCGATGAAAAAGGCGAGCCCATCAGCGTGAGAAATATTGTTCTGTGCATCAATGGAGAATGAGAAATTGGTGGTGAAATCTGCAAGGCTTTGCGAGGAACTGTCCCAAAGATGCATTGGCTCAAAATAAGTAGCGTGACCGGTCTGCCAAAGCTGGTTAGGAGTAAGCTGGATGGCAGAATCCAAACATGATGCGTCCCCTTGGTAGTTTATGTCACGATTACTCGGATCAAAGCTTGTAAAATTGAATGACAAAGAACTGAGTTGAGAGATTAATGTTAGAAACAGAAGAACTAGTGATGTGTAAGTAGAGCTGAGCATATTCATACGAGTTCAAAGAACTGCAAGGAGTTGCTGTTACTTCTTCTTGATGTTTCAGTAATTGAGATTATTTATAATCGTCGCCACAGCGTTAAGAAAGCACTGAGAAAGACCTTGGAAAGTGAAGAACAACAATGCCATAGGTAGCATGTTGGCACAATCCAAACAAGAAGCATGAACTGTACATAAATTATATCTTTTTTCATTTCTAAATTATTTTTCGTCTTTTATTAATTAGCCGGCCAATATCATATGTTCTTATTTAAAAGGCTTAATCTACAAATTGACCCTTCAACTTGCACTAAATTATAAAGATGACCCCTAAATTGTCCCAATTTGAAATTTAAGCTTGCTCATTTTACTAGTAATAGACATAAATTTCACTAACGTAACATCCATTAATGAGCGCCTCTTCTTTACAGACATGGCAATGCTGCTAACGAAAATTAGTGGAAAACACATGGCCTACAAGTCTAAAGGAAGAAAACTCCTCACTCTGCCCCCTTCTCTCTTTCCTCTTTTTTTTTCCCCATAATTTCTACCGTTTATCTTTCTGTAAATCAGATCTCCATTTCTTTCAATTAATTCCTCCTCTTCCGCTTAATCTACTCATCTATGAATCTCTTTACACTTAATTTTTTTTTCTTTTTTTGATGAAGGTAGTAGCAAATAGTTATTGGTTTGAAATATAGTTATGTAAAAAGGTAATGAATTCCTCTGTTTTTGTGTTGTAGTCAATTAATTATTTTCAATGACTGTGTTTGTTATTTAGCGTTTTAAATTAGGCTTCTTGGTATTGCTTCAAGTGTAAATTAGGGCATTTTGGTATTGCTTCGAGAGACAAAGATAAGGATTTGATGTTACATTTTATTAGGAAATGTGATTGAGAGAGTGATTTGGATAAGTTAGTTTTTTTTTGTGATTTTGTTTGGTATGGTATTTTGAACACAAAATTACTGTTGTTCTATTTGATGTCGACAGTGTGCTTTGAACACTGTGCAGTTTAATGTTATTAATCACGCCATTTGGCTATAATTTTGTTATCATAAAAATGGCAAAATGTTGCAGAAATTTTGAAGTGATTGACGCTTTTAAAGTAGGTGCATTTCACGCTCTTCCAATTTTGCCATGTCATCAGACTTGTGTTTATTAATATTTCATCCGTTCTTTTTTATCAGTCACTTTTATTGTTTTCACTAAAATTAAAAAATAATAAATAGATTTAAATTTAGTATTAAATTACGTAATTAAAATTAAATTATCAAATCTGATTGGTTCTGACTTATTGGAAAAGAAAAATAAATTGAAAAAGTAAATTAAATTTCATTGAAAATCTAAAAGTGACAGATAAATATAATTTGAGTTTTATTTTAAAGTGACAGATAAAAAAGAACGGATGGAGTAGTTAAATTAACAAGTTTACGTGTCAAATTAGGGTAAATTTCATGGATGATCATTAAAGTTTGTCAATTGTAATGATATAGTCACTTTACTTTGATTTGTAATGAAAAAATCACTTAACTTTTATTTTGTAACATAAAAGTCACTTAAACCGAAATTACGAAAATCAAACATCGGAGCGTGTAATACATGCGTTAAAACAGTACACGTCAGCAATAAAATGAGACATCAACAGCTGACTTACTGCCACATGGCATAACATAAAATAAAATAAAATCAGAAATTATTTTTAACTCATCCGCCCTTTCTTTCCTCCTCTTCCCCTCTCTCTCATCGGCCCCTCTCGATCTCCGACGTCTCTATCTATCCTCTCCCTATCTCTATCTCAAATCTCACAAAGCCGTCGACCTCTCCCCCTCTCTCTCCTCTGCATCTTTTTTCTTCTCTTCAATCCCTATAGCCTTTGAAGCTTTAATAATTTTCTCATCCATGGAAACTTCATTTTTTCTTGTTGAAATTGCTCTAATTTTCTTCTCTCTAACCTATTCATTTACTGTAACTTGATTATTCTTGAATGAAATCTCTGGATCTACCAGTACACTATTTTGTACCGAAGTAAAATTCCTATTTATGCCATCTCTTTTCTCTTGGTTTTCAAATTCAGCTTTTTCCCTTGAAATTGAAATGTTAGCAAACCCAGAAGAATTTTGAGGTATATCCTTCAAAATTGAATTTTTGGAGAAATTTTTAGTCAAGAGAGAGAAGGTCTGTACAGAAACGAACTTGAAACCCACAACAATGGAGGTTTCTTTCAACCCAAAATCTGCTTTTTGAAGAATGGAGGGGCTGGATTTAAATACCTAGATAGAAAAAAATGCGAGGAAGATGAGAAAGTGAAGGAAAAAGCAAGAAATCTTGTTGATTTGAAGGAGAAGCTTCTCTGCCTCTCCATTGAATTATGCTCTTTAGTTTCTCAGATCTGATTGAGATATGAATTCACTAAGGAAAAAAAGAAGGAAGTCAAAGATAGTTGGTTGAGATTTGGTATAAAGAATAATTCATGCATTGTATGCTTTAAGGAAAGAAGAAAAAAAAAATTGTGGCAAAGACCATTGAAAGAGAGTCTCCCAGATAGTGAGGTGGTAGTTTTGATTTTTCAGGTGAGAGGGGGTGATGAGAGAGAGGGGGAGAGGAGGAAGAAGGGGCAGATGAGTTAAAAATAATTTATGATTTTAATTTTTTTTATGTTATGCCACGTGGCAGTGAGTCAGCTGTTGATATGTCATTTTCTGCTGACATATACTATTTTAACGCGTGTATTACGCTCTAATGTCTGATTTTCGTAATTTTGGTCTAAGTGACTTTTATGTTACAGAATAAAAATTAAGTGATTTTTTCGTTATAAATCAAGGTAAAGTGACCATATTGTACAATTAACAAACTTTAGTGATCACCGGCGAAATTAACCTTGTCAAATTGGAACAACTTTAAGTTTAGAGGCCAATTTGACAATTTATTGCGACTTGGAGGGTGAAATTGTAGATTAAGCCAATCTAATTATCCCTATTCTTAGATGGGGTGTAACCGTATAAGAGGTTTAGAAATAGAATGATCAGTCCTTATATGTTTTGCATGCAATAAAGAAACAACGTCATTAGGATTGTGAATTAAATCAATCACAATTTATGTCGGATTTATCTAGGAATTTCTTACATCTGATTCAAGCAAGTGTTTGATATATTTGCATTGAAAGAAACACCCGAAGTTGGCCTGGAAGGAGCTGGCACTTCAACCGATTATACCAATTAAAAAGCATGTTCCTATTTTGAAGGAAATGAATGGGGACAGATACGAAGAGTTCGGCCAAGCAGAAAATTATGGAGAAGAAAAGAAAATTATTTTTCAAAATAGGAACAGCTGCAGAAATCATTGATGTTTTCTGAATTTATATACTGAGTTTGGCTAATTACAAGAGAAGCTTTACAGGGATCAAGGATCAATAATTAATAATTGACAAAAAATAAAAAACGCCGGTAGATTCGCATAGCAAAACGGCACTGTGTCTGTGAGCTAACGAAATAAATCGATAGAGCTGTGCTCTTTAGGACAAAAGAATTTCATATTGCTTGCAAAGAGTACTTGACATCACAAATAACCCAAAAGAAACAAAGACAAAAGACAACTTCAAAACTCAAATACTTGCTTTGGCAGTGCCTTGGCAAATATGTTAGCCGATTGATTCCTAGCAAAACAATGAAGGATCTGCACCTCATTCCTGTTTTCAGCTCCTCGAATTGCATGGTACTTGATCATTGATCGTATGTGGTAGTTTTTGAAAGAAGAATAGCTTAGATACATCACAAACTTCTTGGAGAAATTTAGGACAAGAACCAACAAGACCTAAATGAAAAATTAGAGAAAACTAAGCAAATGTATCATTGGAAATAAAAGATAAACTAAAAATATCAAATAATCATAAAATTCTAAAATTTAATCCAGAACAAGTCATGGCCATGTAGAACTACTTGTTTGGAAATAGAGCAGGTCATGGCTGATAACTATGGAAAAAATATTTTCAAGACCCAATAACGCTTGGCAAGGCTCAGAGCCTATCAACTAAGAGACAAAATGCGAGCTGAAAGACAAGACAAAAAGGCACAGTGTCCGATCAGACTGATGGGACGCGCTGTCCTATTTAGTCCATTGACACAAGTAAATGCCCATGCCTTCACCTGCTTCTTGTTACATTGCCGCTCACCTGTTCCAACTGCCAATTATCACTCTCCAAGGTACTTGAGTACCCCTCCAACGAACTCCTATAAATAGCCTAAAATGCAATGGCTCCAGGTATTGAACATCTAAGACTCTCTCTCTCTAAGCACTATTTCTCTAAAAACTACTAACTTAAGCTTCAGAGTGCTAACGCCTAGGTCAGATTGGGCACTCCTTTTTGCAGGTTTAGCCATCCGATCGGCCCTTCAATTGCCAACTCCCCTTCTTACAAGATAAAAACACTTTAAGTTTTATCATTTGGTGTTTTCGTTGAGAGTCATGGCAGATTTAAGATCCAATGAGCACATGGCTTTCAAAAAATATCATTACAGCAACCAGGACAGATATGAACCCTCAGGGGTAAGAGAGAGACCTTTCAGATCACCAGTCAGGGGTAATGCCCTCTCAAGTATCGATAATATGGTTGTGAGATAGCCGGAGGACGCCCCTGTTTCTGTCAGAGATATGCATGTCATTCTTAGTGACCTTGCTAAAAGCGTGGTCCAAACTCTGGGACGGGACATCACGCCTAGAGCTTCCGAAGGAGGTCGTGAAATGGTCTTCATGATCGAAGCGTCAGAAGAAGAAGAAATAGGGAAACTTCCATGGAGAAGCCACGAACCCGCGATCTTGCCATGCAGGGAGAAAGAGTCCTAGGGAGGGACAATAAGGGCAAGCGAATAATGTCATCAAGCAGAAATGCTCATTGCATCCTCAGTAGACCATCCACCCTACCCGCTGGCGATGATCCATCCCTTATTCATACACCCAACCACAGCTGCTCCTGTAGACCTAAAAGGGATATCGCTTCCACAATTGGTGGATGAAGGGAAGATAAATGATTCACTCGAAAGCTCCAGCAATTCGGGTTGATGGAATCCGGGAAAGGTGTATTTAAGGGGAATACCAACAACAACACCACCTCCCCTTTCTGCAGGTAAATTACGGAGGCTGAGCTGCCTCCCAGATGGAGAGATATGATGATGGGCAAATATACAGGTAAAATGACCTTGCCATTCACCTTGAGAAATTTTTGACTAAAGTGCAGGTCTACACCTTCAATAAAAGGATTGCCTGTAGAGTTTTTCCAACCACCTTAGGAGAGGATGCTTTGAAATAGTTCATCGAACTCCCTCATGCATCAATCGCCTCCTTCAGACAACTAAAAGAGTTGTTCATGACGCGATTCCATGTGCAAACACGCGCATTAAATTCGATCAGTGGCCTATGCTACCTTTACCAAAGAACCAAAAAAAGTCTCAAAGATTACATCGTTCGCTTCCAAGCTGCAATGTCGGAAATAAGGGATTTAAGCGTGGAGCTGGCATCAAATGCTTTGGTAAAAGGCATTATGGATCGTCCATTCTCTAAATCATTGACAACAAGGCCACCGATTAGCTTCCCCGACCTAATGGATAGAGTCAGGTGACGCATCCAGTTAGATAATGCTTTCAGATCCAACAGAATCGAAAAGACTAATGTAATGGACAGACAATAATATCCAGACGGTTGGCCATTTAGTGGAGCCCCCACATCCGATCGAGCAGAAAGGAAGCTTAATCGGTCAGTCTTCTTAAGGATTACAGTGAGGGGAAAGGAAGACGAACGGAACAAACCTGATCGCCGCAATAATCAATTGGCTGGGACTTCCACTCCCCTCAACGCCGGTTCCTCCCAAGTGCTAATGGATGCCAAAAGAAAACATGAAAAAACTAACCGACCCAAAATATCCAAACAAGAGGAGAAACAATGGAGACCGCGACAAAAGTCCTTAATTATATAACACTGTCAGACACTCGAACCATCGAACGAGAAAGCTCCTGTAAGTGGTCCAACGATGGAAAAGAGGTGATTGGTTCAAACAAAAACTATCAACACAAAAGCTAGATTAACACAGATAGACTGAAGAGATCAACAAATAACGGCAAAATCAGGTGCAATTGTTATAATTTTAGTTCTTAAAAGGGCATTTGTACTGAATTTAAATGTTCTTTCATTCCCTTGTAACAAGCACTGGACTGCCAGTCCATCTTAATATTACTTTTTTTACTATTAAAAGATCTATTTTCGAGAGACAGCAATAAAAAAGGTTGCAACATGCGAAAAGCTGTGGAAAATTCCAGCACCATGAAGCATGCAAAATAATTATCTCCACAAAGTAAAAAATAACTTAAAAACAGGTACGTATCCAAAACTTACAAATTTAATACCTGTCATTTAAGAGGAATTATTAATTCTCCAGTGAAATCGATTTTCAAATCGAATCATTTACCATCAGCAGTTCGAGATGAGGGCCCCGAAGCTTATAGACCTCACCCTGATCGGTCACTCATTTTCAATCTCCTCATAACGGACCTCACCCCGATCGATCACTAATTTTCAATCTCCTCATAATGAACCTCACCCCAATCGGTCGTTAATTTCAATCGCCTCAGAATGGATCGAAAGTTTTTTTTTTCCTATCATCGGGAGAGTGGGATGAAGGCCCTGGCGCTTTAAACTTTCCCCCGAATAATCCTCGCCGCTTTAGCACAAATTGGTTTTCTAGAAATTCAATCGAAGTAATCACTTTTGGTTGAGGGCAATACCTATCAGAAATTATTCTGAAAGTTCGAAATTCCATCTAAATGTTTGGATGGCATAACTCCATCGCTAGGCTTGATGTCCATCCCGAGTGCAAAATGCGAAAGCTTCTCCTTATCGTGAGTTCATCTGCTAGGTTCGATATTATTCCTGAACCGAAAATGTAAGAAGCCTTCATTCGATATCCATTGACTTGTTCGCCAGGTTCGGCATCTATCCCGAACTTAGAATACAAAATCTACAATTATGCTTGGCATCGCTATTTTAATATTGGTCGGATGAAGGTCAACAACTGAATGAGAAAAAATAGGCATTATTAAAAACAAAGGAGTTAGACTAACTTAATACTAGAGTGGCAAATCCATGTTGCAATTGACCTGATCAATTGCCTACAATTTAGGAGCATATTTCAACAGTAACCTCCAAGAGTGATCAATAATCAATAATCAAGAGTGATTAAGTAAAAAACATGAATTTAGAATAAGGTCAACATTTCCATTCATGTTATTTTTTTCCCCTTAGAGCTTGAGCTAAGTTAGTTCAGCAACATGCTTGCTGCCAAAGTAAAGCGCACCCATTGTTTAATAAATTGCAGAGTTGGTCGGCATGTGGTGAAGTGGTATATAGAATTATTAGACATTTTTTATAGATTAAATTAGAAATTTCAATGACACCTTGTCATTGAAAATCTCAAATGATTTATACTCGTATAAAAAAAAAGGAAAATACAAAGAGAACATTGAACTATTAAAAATGAACGTAACAAAGGAAATTAAGCAAAAAAAAAAACCCTTAACTTTAGGAGTGAACAGAACCAAACCATATAACATTAAATTTTTGTTCTGTTTATTCAGTCTATTCTGTTTTTTATTATTCTAAAAATTTTCCCACTTAGATTAGAATGTCGATCACGTAAACTAATTAAATTTTATTATCTTCAAATGGAATTGATAATATCTAATATTATCATATTTGGCCCCAGCCCAATAGTCACAGGCCCATCATGATTCAGATCTAATTACTGGCCCAAAAACCTAAAAGGCCCATCGTCTACCTACACAGGTTTGCACCGCTGAAATATTGATCAGCAATACCCAATCGATCCAAAGTCAACCGAACCTGTCACATCGGCATAATATATGCCGTGTAAGATGTCATATCAGACACTCTAAACCTGCAAACCATAGATACTAGAAGATCTGATACTCGAGTATAGCCGCTATTTAGGCATCATATAAATAAAGAGACTCATTAAAGAGGTATCTCACACGCACTCTCACTATTTTCTCTCTCTCTAAATTCTTTCTCTAGCTTAAGTATCGAAGTACTAATCTCCTACACATTAGGAGTTAGTTTTCATTTGTTTTGTAGATCGGCTCGCCACTCGCTAAGGATCAGCTTAACCCATTTCGCCTTCCATCCATCTCATTCCAATTCTAACATTTTAGAATTTATCAGAAACATATTCTTATTTATCCATTTACAAAGTTAATAATATTCAATGATATAAAAAAAATAATCCTTACTATTTGAAATAGATTTTTATAATTACATTTTGCATCGATACAACTTGTTTTACATGAATAAAAATATAAATCCAGTCTAGTATTTTCCTTATCAATCAATCGGCAGCTCAAAATTTTTCACCCTACTTGATATATTAGAATGTTTTTCCTCCATTTTTTAATTAATTTCTTGTCATTCTTTTCCCCTTGCCTGTGATAATCTTGTATGATCTTGTTAACTTATGGTATATATATTTTCTCTCAAATTTGCTTTAGTTTAACCAAACCATTTACCAATTCGTATTTCTTTGCTTCTTTTCTCTCTCTCTCTCTCTCTCTCTCTCTCTTTTTCCGTGTGTTTCAGGTTAATCATTTTTCTAATAATTAAATCTGCTTGGGGTTGCAATTTGATTAACCAACATAAACATGATCATAACATAAATAAGGCAAGCTGATTAAGACGTGAATGTTGAACTGAATGTAGAAAGGGATGCTTCTCACTTGATGAGGTAGAAGTCTTGAGTTTGAGTTTTGGATATTGAGTACTTTGAAATTATTGGGAGTAATCGTTTTGTTATTTTGTGGGTCTATCCGTCATGAATTTAAATTAGTGGCGGTGATTATAGACTTTGGACACTGGATAGTTGAAAAAAATAAATAAATAAATAACAAGACTACTCTATCAATAACTAGTATATGTGTAGATCACTTTCTCATATATATTAAGCAATGAATTATAACACTAAAGAAAGCATCACCAATGCAATGAAATCTGCATATATATATATAACAATTATTCTTCTGCTATAGAATCAACCCAATCTATAAATTTGGTTGAATGAAAGGTGCATGTTTCCATCTCGTAGACTCGCCAAACGTTAACAGAACAAAGCCTGAAGTAGATACAATTTGTTTTACACCCCACTTTGCTCGCTGAAAGTAACATACAACAATTACCACCCAAAAACAACATTTTATCCCCTAAGTTTTCCTTCTTAATCCATGCTAGATTAGCAGTATTAAGCTAGTAAACTTCCACATTATCCACTTCCTTAATAGAATTTCTAGAGGTAAGTAAAATCAGCAAAATCTTTTGATTATGATTATGATTGCATGGCACAATAAAACAACTTTCTTTGATTCTTTTAATCATCTCAAAATTGACTATTCAATTTTAAGTTAACAGTTATTTCTCTCTGTTTAATACACTACAAGAAAAATTCATTTTGCCGACGGAAATTACCGACGGAATTGAGTGAATTTCAGTAGGTACTTTTACCGATGGAAATTTTCCGTCGGTAATTCCATTGGGAGATGTAAACAAAAAACTGTCGCATATGCCATATTTACCGACGGAATTAAATTCCGTCGTTAAAAATAACGACGAAACTATATTTTCCGTCGCTAAATTTTCCTACTGAAATAACAAATTCGTAGGCAAATTTCCAACGGTATAATATGTTCCGTAGGTAAATTTACCGACGGTCCATAAATTCCGTCGGTAAAGTTGCCATATGGTAAAAAAATTTACGACGGAATTTTCCGTCACTATTCCGTTACTAAAATATTACAATTTCCTCCTGTATCTCCTTCCTATATCTAATAAATCTAATGGCAATTAACAATGAAAGGATAAGATTTTGAAAATGTAAAAATATCACCAAGCATAAATTATAAAAGAAGACTTATAAATAAAAGAGGAGAAAGTTCAAATACTAGGAGAAAAGAAAAAAATATGGGAAAATAGAAATTAAGTTCTAATATTTTAGCAGAGATAGTTATCCTGGTAAATTGATCAAAATTAAGAGCCTGAACAGAAAAATAGAAACAGTAATAAAGATATAGTTATTAACATTCAAAAATATATGGCTAATTATACATGCTATAGACATTCAAGCCCTGTAAAACAACACATAATTGTAAGTTCCGACTTTTGTAATAATTTCATCCTGTATTCAGTATCAATTAAACTTGAGGTCTATTGTCTGTTATCACAGAGGTGAATACAAGTCGAAATCTTCTCCATAGTGTCTTGAGTAAATTTTTGAACCATCCTCTAATGGTTTGCCATCTATGTTAATGAACATTCTCAGCTTTCTTTGAAACAAAAATTATGACTAACTCATATTCTATAGAGACATGTAAACATGATTTTATAGATTCAAGCAGACATACACCACCAGCATATAAATTAAAAGAATCGACCATTTCAGGCAAAGCCTTCTTATCACTTGGTGAGCCATTTATATTAGATATGTTGTATTAAGTCTTGGCACATATTAAAACAATTAGTAACCCCACTTGACATACAAGAGACCCAGAAGACCATCCACATGTATGCATATCTTAAAATTGAAAATCATTTGACATTAATCCAGGCAGGACATATAGATGGCTTGGATGATTAGTCTGGGAATTAATTAGGAGTGTGGTCAATCTTCATATTACACTAAAACTTATTGTAAATCCTAGATCATTGGACATTTAATAGTCTTCTAGACGAAATCAGAAACCTAATTTAAGTGATGGAAATAAACAGAATTTCCGAACTAGTTTGGTAAAATCAAACAAGAAAGAGAGTTCTTACTTAATAACTAAGAAATTGTTCAGAGGGAAAAAAAGAAAACAAGAAAAAACAGTGGAGAAAAGAAAACACTTAAGAATTATCAGTATCATTTGATATAATGTGTTCTAGCTTAATTCTATTAGCTTAAGTTAAATTATGATTCACTAGCAATCACACCACAGCAAGGCGTCCAAGCATATGTTAAAAAAATGATTTTTATTCTACTAATTCTATTAAATTCAAGCTCATGGATAAAAAACTATAATTTATATGCTGTCATCTACCTTGCATTACATATTCAAATAACATATTATCAAAGTGAAACATCATTATATGTTAAAAGAAAATACTCACCCCGTGGGCATATTTAAACAGAAGTCTATTGAAAAGGAATATGACCTAAAGTTCGTGGAGAACTCTATTAGCCATCCAATAAGAAGACTATTTTAAAACTTATGAATCAGCAACCCCTCTCTTTCAGTTGGGAAAAATCAGTCCTAACATACAGCTAAACCAGTTACTATGAGAGCTTAGCAAGTGATACAGCAAATATTAAACTCAAAGAAGACTGGCGATATAGTAATAAACCCTATGAGAGACTCTCTGTGCCACATTGAGATTCAAACTTAAAAATAATTCTCTAAAACGAGATGTTCTAATTAGAAGTTTGAAACTGCTGTTGTTTAAGTATTCTAAAAGTGTTTTCTTATTTTGACAAGAGTTCATTGCCTGAAAAATCACCAGCAAAATTCTCAAAATATTGTTGATCCTATTAGAAATAAATTATAGAGCAGTACCTTATGCCGAAGAGTCCAATATGCTGGAAGCACTGCTGCAGCATTTGATGCAATAAGAGCAACTGATTGTCGTATGTGCCCTACATCAAAGCCTTGACGTGATACAATTTCAATGCTACAGTCAAAGCCTCCATGAGTTTGATCGCAGGAGCAAAAGCTGAAAAAGCCAAAGAAAAAGGAATAGATACATTAGTCGGCAAGGTAGATGTGCCGTCTAAAGTCTGAACTACTATGCGTGAGCACCAACTTACCTTGGTGATCTTACCTTGGACAGAGGGATCTAGATACAAAGAATTCATTTAGACAGCCCCATCTAGTATGGGATTAAGGCTTAGTTGTTGTTGTTGTTATTGTTACATTCCAGGTGATCCAAAAATTTTAATGGACTCGCACAGATATTCACTCTGCAGCACCAGTAAGATATAAACAGGAAACTGAAACTTTCTGCCTAGCAGTTAATATACAGAGCAACAGAACACAAAAAAAAAAAAGCACAATGAGTTGGCATGCAGCCTCTCATATACAAACTCAAATACAACATCTGACTTTTGAGCATGGAATGTGCAGATCTATGTCTGATGAGTTATGATGACATTAAACCAATTGGTGATTCTACATGAATCACGACATCTGGTGAAGGGCCTAATCAAGTTGGGAAAAAAGTAGGTAGGTGCATTGTTACCGAAATATGCATCATGCAAGGAGAAAATCTCCAGTTTTTCATGCACAAATTTGCATAAATATAAACCAAAATTGTGCTAATTCATCACTATAATTAAAAATATAGAGACCAGTATTATAAAAAGTAGCAGTTTCTTGCTTCAACACATTCCCCAATAACCCTTGGTTTCTGTTCGAGGCAATAATTTTCCAATATATACATTTTTAGGAGCCAAATGAGAAAGCATTGCTTACCAATAATATATTGAATTTTTCAGTAAGTGCAGAAACAACAATCACCAATACATTATACCCCCTAATTTATCATAATATAGAAGCATGTAAACCAGAATGGCAATTGAAAAACATGTAAAACACCCCTCCCCTAAACATTGAATTTAACTAATGAGAAATAAAGAAAAAAGATACTATAGCAGAACTTCTTGTCCTCATAAATATGATTAGGAAAAAAATAAAAAAATAAAGAAACAATCTTGGTTGAGAACATAACAAATTAAAAATATTAAAGCCTGAGATTTAATTTGGAGCGAGCAGTAAGAAGATTATCAGTGGAACCTCTGAAAGCAAAGCTAAAAATTTGTCCTTCCCTACTTATAAATGAAACCCAATAATCAAAGAGAAAAGACAAAATATACAAATTAACATGTTGTTAGACATTTATTTAATTAACTTGACAGTGTTAAGTGTAAAAGAATGGATCAAAACTCAATAAAAGCAAGCAAAGATCTGAAATTTGCAAAGTATCAAACTTAAGCTACAAAATAATTTTTCATAATACATCATAACTGTTAATGAATCCAACTAAAAAGACTTTAGACTTAAACTGGAGAGAATACTGTTAACGAATCCAACTCAAAAACATTAGCCACAAGTGAAGAGACAATACAATACATTAGAGCATACGCACAAATATCCACCAAAGAAAACAGCAGAATACAAAACAGCAGAATAAAGAATACAAGCATTAGGCAAGATAATTTTCTAATTAAGAAATTGCATGTTTAAAAATTTCAGTAAAAAAATGATGCATACCTCAATTGCCGGGAAACCAAGCATTTGACAGACCACCTTAGCTGCTGACGTTTTCCCTGTACCAGGTGTCCCACTCAATAGCACGGCTTTTTTGGCACTGGAATCAGTTTGTTTCTTGTTCTTTCCAATTTTTCAACCAACTATGAAGTTGGTTAACCTAAATTAAATGCATAGAATAAGCTTACTACAACACTTTTACAGATTGAAATAAAACAGTGATAAAATTTGAAGTCGTTGGATAATTCGCAGCCAAAATTTGAAGACTTCCTAACAAATGATTACAAATCAAAATCTTTGCTAATAACAGATCCAGCAATCTCGATCTAATACAAGCAGCTGCTTGTTTACATAATCAACGGGGAAAAAATAGAGAGAGAAATTGATTAAGTACGTTATATGCAATAATTTATTAACAAATAAATCCAGAAATTTGGCAAGAAAAAAAGTTGATTATGAACATGAATTCATAAGGTGGCTTTCCTCTTTGTTGAAGAAGAAAGGAATATCATAAGTTCATAAATGAAGGTGCAAGAAGAGGATGAAGAAAAGAACGAACATGAAAATTACAGAATATGTTGATTTCCACCTGAGTAAGTCGTATTGCTGTCGAGGTTGAGCGAGGAAGAAGGCGTCTGTCGATGGAGAGTTATGCTGCAATAGATGGGCGCCGGCTTGCTGTGTGAGGGAAAAGGCACATTAGGGTTCTTCGTTATATATATACTAAATTTTTAATAAATATTAATTCTAATTAACATATTTTAAATTAAATATGTTAACATACTTAATTTGTCACTTTAAATAATAATAATAATAATAATAATAATAATAATAATAATAATAATAATAATTATTATTATTATTATTAATTAAATTTTTTATTATTTTTAAATAAACTACTAAATTTTTAATAAATATTAATTCTAATTAACATATTTTAAATTAATATGTTAACATACTTAATTTGTCACTTTAATTAATAATAATAATAATATTATTATTATTATTAATTAATTTTTTTATTATTTTAAATAAACTACTAAATTTTTAATAAATATTAATTATAATTACTATTTTTTAAATTAATATGTTAACATACTTAATTTATCACATTAATTAATAATAATAATAATATTATTATTCTTATTATTAATTAACTAATTAATTCATTTATTCACGAATGTTTTTCAATCCTTAATAACAAATTATAAAAGTATTCTAACTAAAAAGTTAATTTTTCTATAGTTGAGCTGGATAGAAACTCTCTGTTGCATTTTCAGTAAAAAATAACTAAGAAATAAAATTTCGGTTGGTCAACTTTAATATATTTATTCAGTAATGACTTCGAAATACATCTAACTATTGTACATAGCATCATTCGTATCTATTTAAAAATTCTCATACATTTATCCAAAAATACTTAACTGTTTATAAAAATTGGGGTTTATTTAATAAAATAGTTAAATAGAATCAATAGAGTGATAAAAAATTAAGTATTCTTAATTTTTGCTTAATTATTTATGTAACAAAATTATCTACGGAATTGAATTCTGTTTTACCTGTGAAATGGCGATTCCGTAGGAAAATTACCGACGAAATATTTATTCCGTCGGTATATTTTGTGTACAATTTTAACCAAGTAGTATTGGCGATCATTTACCGACAGAATACTATTCCGTCGGTAATTTCCCCACGGAATTCAATTTCCGTAGGGAATTTACCTACGGAAATTAAATTTCGTAAGGAAATTACCGACGGAATATTTATTCCGTCGGTATATTTTGTGTACAATTATTACCGAGTAATATTGGCGATCATTTACCGACGGAATTAGCATTCTGTCGGTAAATTTTTTGCACAATTTTTAACGCATAAAATTGGAGCTAATTTAGCGACGGAATAAACATTCCGTCGGTAATTTTCCTACAGAATTCAATTTCAGTAGGGAATTTTCCTACGGAATTGGAAATTACCGATGGAATATTTTTTCCGTCGGTAAATTTTGTGTACAATTTTAATTGCATAAAATTGGAGCTAATTTACCTACGGAATGGCAATTTCGTAGTGAAATTTCCGACGGAATGTTTATTCCGTCGGTAAATTTTATGTATAATTTTAGCCGCGTAATATTGGTGCCAATTTAATGACGATTTTCCAAATTCCGTCGGTAAAGTTTGGCCGGAAAATTTCCCTCCATTATTTACGACGGATTTATTTTACCGTCGCAATAAATATTTTCAACAATTTTCCCTACGGAAAATATTTTTCCATCGGTAATTAGCGATGAAAATTTTCCGTTGGTAATTTTCCGTCGGGAATCAGGATTTTTCTTGTAGTGATATTTGAATATTTCACGTTATAATATCTTTGTAACAGTAAATTGTTGATTTGATAGTGTCTGAAAATTTAGGAATAATTAGCCGAGTTTCGTTAAATTATAGTATTATTTAATTTTGTGCTATGTTTAGAAAAATTATATTTAAGGAATGTAAATTTTAAGTGGGACTGGTTGTGACCTCTATTTGTTTTAAAAATTTAAAATTTATTATTATTGATGAAAATTAATTCGAGTTTCACAACATGAAGTAACCTAGCTCAAGCTCAAAGTATAATAAAAATAGTAAGGCCTAATATAAACTCTGATTTGTACAATTTTGTCAAGCCGGTTCTTTTACTAATTAGACTTTGTCTCGGTTTAGCATGTCTACTTGGTTAAAGCCATATATAATAAACACATCTAACACCAGAAAAAAAAGGTTTTTTGAATAACGCCCTTTTTTTTATTGTGCTGATGTAAATAATATGTGACATATAATTAATAAAATCAGGACAAATGGCAGTATCTCAATGGCAAGAAAACCACATTATGACTTTCATTATGCCGGGAATTACTTTAACTTGTTTTCACTCTATTTACACTCCATAATCACGTGACTTGCACGTCCCTAGACCTGGTGTTTATTTTATGGAGTTTTAATAAGTAGAAATGCTGAATCGGAACAAGTATAAATAGAGGGATCGGTTTGGCAAAAGTTTAAAAATTGGAGTGTCATTTTATGTATTATTCCTAAAAAATAATGGATATTTTGACCTGAATTATATATTCATGTTTTTGTTAATACTTGTTGATTGCTGAGGGATATACTTATCAACGGGGAATTGAAGAAATAAAAAAACTGAGAGAATGAAGGAAAAAAATATTCCTATTTTTTTATAAATTGGTATATCACAGAAACATGCATATATAAGAAAATACAACTCTGTTTTGGAAATAACACAGTATCGTGATACTAGCCTATAAATATGAATATACAATTATTAAAGGAAATACAACTATACAATATCTTCCAATACTCCCCCTCAAGCGGGATCCAGAAGATTGATGGATCCAAGCTTGCCTACTAATCGTTGGAACTGAATAGATGGCAGAACCTTGGTGAACACATTTGCAAGTTGATCACTTGATCGCACATAGCGGGTACGAATAACTTTAGATTGAACTTGTTGATGAATATAATGACAATCTACCTCAATGTGTTTTGTTCTTTCATGAAATACAAGATTGGTTGCTATGTGCATTGCTGCCTGATTATCACAAAAAAGTGTCAATGGTGTAGCAAATAAACAACCCATATCAGAGGGAAGACTCTTAAGCCACACAAGCTTACACGCACCAAATGCCATAGCACGATACTCAGCTTCAGCACTAGAACCAGCCACCACATGTTTTTTTTTTTGCTTTTCCAAGACACAAGGTTATCACCTACGACAATAACCAGTAGTAGAACGACGATCAAGAGTATTCCCAGCCCAATCTAACTCAGTATATCCCACAATATTAGTGTGCTCATGTCTACTCATTAATAATCCACGACCTATCGTTCCTTTTAAGTATCGTAATATGTGTTTCGCCATGCCCATATGATAGTCCGTTGGTGCATGCATATATTGACTGACGAGACTAACAGCAAAGTAAATATCAGGTTGTGTGATGGTTAGATAAATAAGTTTCCCAAAAAGTTATTGATAAGAGGTGGGAGAGTCAAGAGCTATTCCTGAAGAATCAAGCTTTAACTTACTATCTAATGGAGTTCTACAGGTTTACATGATAACATATCAGCATCTTGGAGCATATCCATAATATATATTCGCTGATTTAAAAAAAATCCTTTGCTGGATGATGCCATTTCAATCCTAAGAAAATACTTTAAGGAACCGAGATCTTTAATCGAAAATTGTTGTTGAAGATTCTCTTTCAGTTTTGCAATAGAAGCAGCATTATTACCAACGACAATAAGGTCATCAACATAAACAAGGACCATTAGCTTATCATCATTTTTAATTTGAACATACAAAGAGGAATCAGCAGAGCTTTATAGAAAACCAAGACCTTCAAGAGCATAACTTAACTTTTCATGCCAAGCCCGAGGACTTTGTTTCAGTCCATAAATCGATTTATGAAGCTTACAAACCAGCCTTGGATCATTACTTTGGGAATGTCCCGAGGGAAGCTTCATAAAAAATTCTTCTTCAAGATCGCCATGTTAAAAAGTATTTTTAACATCCATTTGTGAGAGAAACCAACCATTATTGATAACAACAAACAAAAGAACTCTAACAGTGGTCAACTTGGCAACTAGAGTAAACATCTCCTTATAGTCGATACCAAATTTTTGTGTAAATCCCTAAGCCACAAGACGAGCATTATGACAATTGATAGAGCCGTTGAGATTGAATTTTGTTTTAAAAATCCAACGACTACCAACAATGTGCTTACCATCAGCAAGAGGCATTATACTCCAAGTATTATTATCCTCAAGTGCCTTTACTTCCTCCTCCATTGCCTTTACCCATGCATCTTGAGTCTGAGCTTCATGAAAATTTTTCGGCTCACGAGCATTCAAGATAGCTGCAAGAAATGTTGAACGCAAAGGAGAAAATCTCTGATAAGTTAGAAATTTTGTTAAAGGATACCTGACAGAATAACCAACATAATCTTGCAATTTTGTAGGAGGATGACGATCTCGTAGAGGATTTCGTTGAGGAACTAGAAGTGTGCCTTGCATATCTGATGACTCTTGCCTATTAGGAATAATAAGAACTTCCAAAGGTGCATCGCTAGCTGTAGTAGATGTACCATCAATAGAAGAGTTATCAACAACAATTGAGGTTGGAGCTTCATGTTCCATATGCTAAAAATTTGATTGCTTATAATAAACTCCATTATTTGGTAAAGGAAATAACTCAGTCAATAGCTCCCCCTTATTAGAATTCAGAAAAAAGGGCTTGCTTTAGCAAATCGAACATCTCTACTGACATACAATTTTTTGGCAACAACATCATAATATTTGTACCCTTTTTCTGTTTGAGAATAACCAAAAAAATACTGTTTGAGAATAAACGATTGATAAGATAAGTTGCGGTAAAAATGCTATAAGACCAAAAATATTTTGGAACATTCATTTGAAGTATGATAGCTCGAGTTTTCTTTAAAAAATCATGATTCTTTCGTTCAACAATCCCATTTTGTTGGGGAGAATTAACACAACTGGTTTGATGCAATATACCATTAGATTTTAAGTAATTTTTCATGTTATGAGATGTATATTCAGTGCCATTATCAGATCGAAGAATTTTAATATGAGCTGAAAATTGTGTAGCAACCAACAAGTAAAAATCTTTGAAACAATTAAAGACTTTAGATTTTGATTTCAATAAATAAACCTAAGTAACCCTTGAAAAATCATCAATAAAGGTTACAAAATTTTTAAAACCATCAATAGAAATTGAAAATGGCCCCCATACATCTGAATGAACAATTTCAAAAGGTTTAATACCCCTAGATGATGATGAACAAAAAAGAAGCCTAGCAGACTTAGAATAATGACAGACTTCACAATCAAAAATCCATGTAGACAGACCTGGAATTATTTTTGAGAGAACTGGTTCTGATAGATGGGCTAGATGACGATGCCATAAGAAATGCTCATTGTGAGAGAAAAAAATGAGCTTGAAAGGCTCTGGAATCCTGAGAATTTAAAAAATAATAGAGACCATGAAATTGAAAACCTTCACCAATCGTCTTCTTGGTGACACAATCCTAAAAAATCACCTTGTAAGGAGTGAAAACAACTTCACAGTTAAGAGAAGATATTAATTTGTTGACGGAGAGTAACTGAAAGGAAAAGGAGGGGACATATAAAACCTCTAATTCTATAGTATCAGAGACAAGATTAATTTTTTCCTTACCCTTTACACACGCATCTTTTCCATTTGCTACAGAGACAAAAGAAGCAGTAGACAAAGAATTAAAATTTTGAATACTCCTTAACTTATTAGACATGTGATCCGTGGCACCAGAATCAACAACCTATAAATCATGTAAATTACAGAAATCTAATGCAGTTGTTAAGGCAAAATGCGTACCTTGACTCTTCTCTGAATTTGCAAATTTGATATAGGTTAGATAATCCGCAAATTTAGTAAAAAAGGCAGTAGGTTCATCATTCCTTTGGCTAATAGTTCCATCTTAAACATGTCCATGCGTTTCTTGAAGAAAACTTGCAAAATCATTAAGCAAGGCAATAGAATTAGAAGAAGATGATTCAGAAACATTAGTTACCAAAAGAGCCTTATGATTAGTAACTCGTTTCTGATCTCCTCCCTTTTTTTCCTTGGTAAATTTAGGCTTTCATCTCTGGATGAAGAGTCCAACACCGATCCATTGAATGTCAAAGAGAATTGCAATATTCATATTTCAGATCTGGAAGCTTTCCTTTGTAAACTTTCTTTTCAGAAGATTGATGTACAAGGTAGGCCCGAGCATCTGAAGCATGTGAAGCAACATTACGAGTCATAATCTTCCTTCACACTTCTTCACGTTATATTGTTGCACACACATTCTTCAAGGATGGAAGTTCAGAATTCATCAGAATATGGCACCGTAAATCCTCAAAATCAGGACCAAGACTTGCCAATAATTGAAAATTCTGATCTTCTTCTGTTTGCTTTTGTAAAATGACGGGATCGATGGAATGAGGTCGATAGACATCCAATTCATTCCACAAGCTTTTCAACCTGCCAAGTAAACTAATGGCTTATCATCTTATTGAAAACTAGCAATATCTTGTTGGATCTGAAAAATTCGAGCAGAATTGTTTTGGTTTCCATACATATCTCGAATTGCTTCCCACATACGCAAGGAAGACTCATAATAACTAAAAATCTCAGCAAGGTTACGCTCCATTGAATTGAGAATCGACGACATAGCCATCTGATCCTTTGGCAGCCAAGACTCATATGCCGGTGAATCAGGATCTGGAGATTTTTCCTTGCCATTGATAAAACCCAATCTTGATCTTCCACCAAGAGCTATAGTAACAGCTTTAGACCAAGGAAGATAATTAAAATTGTTTAACAATACAAAAGTTAATCTTTGTGAAGTGTTGATATCATTATCAACAGTAATGCTAGAAGAAGCAACAATCACCTCCTTTGCTACAGATTTCTCCTTGTCATCCATGATAAAGATAAAGAGGAATCAACTTAAAAAAAAATGCAGGATCATTGCTCTCCATGAAGAAATAAAAAGCTAAGAGAATGCAAGAAAAAATATTCCTATTTTTTTTATATATTGGTATATCACAAAAACATACATATATAGGAAAATACAACTCTGTTTTGGAAATAACATAGTACTGTGATACTAGCCTATAAATATGCATACACAATTATTAAAGGAAATACAACTATACAATATCTTCCAATAGAAATCCTATGCTTGAAGCCTCAACCAATCCAATCCTTTTCTCTTTCCCCTTAGCCACAACTTTCCGGCAATGGTGGGAAAAAAGAAGAATGGCAAAGAAGTAAATAAACCAAACTTGTGGCTTTTTCTTCCTCAACAACTCATTTTGTAGAAAGAAAACAAATCCTGATTAGCGAAATTCATTCAAAGATCCTCTGCAACATTATCATCTCAAGCTCAAACAGAATTGACTATCGATAGAATTAAAGGTCAATCAAAGGATACAATCATACAACCAATACACAAGCAGGTGTAAAAATAATATATTGTCCATTTAAATTTGATAATGTTGACATATTACCTTTTTTTTTTGAATGTGTATTTTCTATGTTACATTTAGGAGGTAAAAAAATAAACTTTAGTCAAGGTCACATGAATTTAACAAAAAAATGCACATGCTAAAAGAATTTAAAAGAGTACATAATAGGTATGCGTTTGTTAAAATCGGAGGTAAGATAATAAATTATTTTTGTCAACTTTATGTGTGTTAAAGATCATCCGTATATCTTCTCTTCAGAATAAGAAGTGTGGCCCGCTAGCCTTATGGTTCTATGTGAGTTGAATTGCATTGAAAATGCGGTTGCCTTCATATATATTTTATGTCATGAATATTTGGATAGAAGATGGTGAAGTTGAAGGATAATGGTTGAGGCTAGAATTATGATTGGAAACAAGAAAATAATAAGAAGCATTAATTTAATGAAATCGAATTGGAGCAAGGTAAAGACTAAAGAAAATTAACGAAAAATAATTCATGCGATGTGATCTCACCTTCCATACCGCTACCGATGAAGTTGCAAACCATATATGCAAATGACAATAGGCGAGGACGAAGCAGCAAGGTATCTGTTAACTTTTTATCCTCCCTAGAATGGCAACAAAATTAAATTCCAAACAAATACAGAATTGGCCGGCTGGCAATGACAAATAAGAATATAGAAATTGCACTTGAAAATATTTAGATATAATTATATATATACAAGTTATTCGCTTGAATTTTCCTAGAATCTAACAATAAATTACAATAATATTTCTTATGCATATTTTTGTATATGGAGTGTTAGCCTTGTGTTAACATATATTTAACTGTCACATTAGCATAAAAGAGGCTATGTCGAATAAAAATTGATTTTATGGAGGGTTGATGAAAAAAAAAATGCTTATTCAGAACAACAAAATGCAAGGGTCTAACTGAATAATCTGGGCAAATACAAGCACCCAACGGCTGACTCAAGTTACGTTTAAGGGGGGTCTAAATTTTTGGGTCCTCTCAAATTACATTAAAAGTCCTTTAAATTTTTTTAAATTTACAGTTTGACCCCTCCTAATTTTTTTTATCTCATGTATATTATATTTTGGCACTTGTTACTCCATCCTACTTCCCCTGCAAGCAGCTACATATGTATTAAAGACTGTTCCATTTATGTGTCATGAATTTAGAACATAAATAGCATTTTTTTCAAATAACTTGTGGACAAGAGCGAAATTTTCAATTTGCTCCAAAATTTGATAGCAAGTTCATACTTTAGCCTCTAAAGTTCTTTATTTTATAACTTTTGCCCCCCTAAAAATTTTTTAATTTATCCATATAAATGTAGATTTGGCTCCCCAAATTTCTTCATCTAGGGTCCAACCCTGCTTATGGACATTTGATCTTAAAAATTTTCTCAAAATTATAGCTCTTTTTGAAATTAACAACTACAAATTCCTAGCATATATGATCCGATATAATTAAATTTATTTTATTTTTTGACAACGATCCGATAATTAATTGATATGTGTCGCTATTGTTCTTTGCTTTCCATACCATTTCCAAGTGTCTTTCTCAATGCTTTCTTAGCGTTGTGGCTACGATAACCAATGATCTCAAAATATATGTGAACTCAGAGTCAATATAAATTGAAACACTTTCAAGAAGAAGTAAACAGCATCTCCTTCCAATTCTTTGAACTAATATAAATATGTTGAGCTCCATTTACACATTACTTATTCTCCTGTTCCTAACATTAATCTCTCAGCTCAGTTCTCTGTCTTTCAATTTTACAAGCTTTGATTCTAGTAATCATGACATATACTGCCAAGGGGACGCATCTTGCTTGGATTCTGCGATCCAGCTTACTTCTAACCGGCCTTCGCAGACAGGTCATGCTACTTATTCTAAGCCAGTGCAACTTTGGGACAATGCCACAGGAAGTCATGCAGATTTCACCACCAGTTTCTCATTCTCCATCGATGCACAGAACAATACTTCTCACGCTGATGGTCTTGCCTTCTTCATTGCTCCGCTTCATTACAGAACGCCTGATGAGAAAGGGGGCGGTGGCATTAGACTTGCTAATGGCAACCTGACGCTAAATTCGACAGCCAATCCGTTTGTCGCTGTAGAATTTGATACGCATTATAATCTATGGGATGACATGAGCGATGATCATGTAGGAATTGACATCAACTCCGTAAAATCTACGAAAAGTGTGAAGTGGTATAGCAGTGTTATGGATGGGAGAAGAATGGACGCTACGGTTACTTGTAATTCTAGTTCCAATGATTTGTGTGTCAGTTTCACAGGAGTTTCAGAAAATGTAGTTGTTGAACAGAAACTTTATTTTGAAGTTGATTTAAGGAATTACTTGCCCGAATGGGTTATTTGTGGCTTCTCAGCTTCAACTGGAGTCTGGTCTGAGTTCCATACCATCCATTCTTGGTCTCTGGAGTCAAGTTTTCAAAGCTATCACAACATAACCACACCCTCTCCTCCACCACCAGGAAAAAATAAAAAGAGGACTGGAACAATTCTGGGAGCTGTCGTTGGTTCACTTGTTGGGGCTTGCATAATAGTACTATTAGTTGCTATAGTTATAATCAATCATCATAGGCACAAAAAGACAAGCATAGTTGAAAAAAAAGTGATTCATCCAATGTTCGTGGTGGAGGGATACATAGAAATCGGGGATAGAGCAGAGTCAAATTCAATCATCGTAGAATCCCAGGATAACGAATTCAAAAAGGTGACAGGAGCTAAGAACATTCCCTGTGATGCCTTGATTCGTAAAACAGATGGTTTCAGAGAAGAACGGAAGCTCGGACAGGGAGGATTTGGTGCTGTTTATAAAGGGTATTTGAGTGATTTGGATATAAATGTTGCTGTTAAGAAAATATCAGAGATTTCAATTCAAGGCATAGCAGTATATGCAGCTGAGGTAATGATCCTTAGCCAACTGAGACACAAGAATTTAGTCCAACTAATCGGCTGGTGCCACGAGAGGAACGAAATCTTAGTTGTATATGAATACTTGGAAAATCGCAGCTTAGATTTCCATCTTTACAGGAAGGAAAGCATGCTGAAATGGGAATTGAGGTACAAAATTATTAAAGGATTAGCGGAGGGATTGCGGTACTTGCACAATGGATGGAGAAGTTGTGTTCTACATAGAGATATCAAGCCAAGCCATGTGATGCTGGACTCAGAATTCAATCCTATGCTCGGAGATTTCGGATTAACTCTGATAGTTGATCCCGATGCACGGTCTCAAACATTACAAGGTGGAAGCCATGGATATATAGCTCCTGAATGTTTTGATACAGGCAAGTCGAGCAAAGAATCAGATGTCTTCAGCTTTGGTGTAGTTGCCTTGGAGCTTGCCCTGTGGAAGAAAACCTTTTGTGGAAAAGGATGGGACCCAAATTCATATAATTAAGTGGGTATGGGAATTCTATGGAAATGGGAAAATTCTTGAAGCCACTGATAAAAAAATAAATGGGCGATTCACCAATAAACAGATTGAACGTTTGATGATCGATTGTTGGACTGTGGTGTGCTCATCCAGATTTTTCGTTTCGACCTGAAATGAGTCAAGCAATTAATGTGCTGAATTTTGATGCTGAATTGCCTGATCTTCCACCAAGATTTCCTGGAACAGCTAATTCTCTTCCTTTGCAGGGATCGGTGACTTCAACTTCTGTTAGTGCAACTTTCAGAACAGATCCAACGCAAAATTCATCCTCTGCTTCCACTAATAACACCTCAAACACAGAAGCACCTTCTACTGTTCCTCTCATTAGACATGGCCATTGAATAAATGCACCCACATCATGATGTTCTTGTGTTTCATTTGTAATCCCGTGGATTAGATATAGGTAAAAATATTTTGTGTGTAAGAGGTGCTACATGGTCAAGTACATAAAATTTTTTCCACTTAACCTCCATTTCCGCTCATTTTTCAATAAATACCATATTTTATGTGGTGTTTTCCACAAGGTCCATGAGCCGACTTGTCCAGAAAATTATTTTCCGTTAAGTACATGTTTCATGATCAAGGGTGGTCTATATGCATGTCCGGTTTTTCTTCTCGTTTCTGGCTTTGAAGCATGCTTTGTAAATGTAAAGTTAGATAAAAAATTCATTCACAATGTTATCTTTCTAAACGTTTGGCTCGTGGACTTCATATCCCATGCATTGCATTAGTCTTAAATCTCAACGGTCAATCTGTTGGCTCCACCGCATAAAATTACTACCACACAAAATTTAGCAAAATTTTAATATATATATATATATATATATATATATATATATATATATATATATATATATATATATATATATATATATATATATAATTGATACCTACAGAAAATACATATTCAAAAGGCTCAATCAGATTGGCTCAACAACACTTGACACGACCCAAACCCAATAACAAAAAGGTAAAACATGAGCTGGAGACAAGATAGGAAGGCGTTATGTCCAATCGGACTGATGAGACAGCACGTCCTGTCAGCCCACTAACACAAACCGGCGTCCATGCTCTCCACCTGCTTCCTGTTACATCGCTGCTCACCTACTCCAACTGCCAGTTACCGCCCCCCAAGGTACTCGGTGCCCCTCAAAGAACTCCTATAAATAACCTAAAATATAATAGCTCCAGATATTGAATATCTGAGACTCTCTCTCTCTAAGTACTCTTTCTCTAAAAGCTACTAACTTAAGCTTCGGAATGCTAACGCCCGGGTCCGACCGGGCACTTTTTATTGCAGGTCCAGTCATTCGATCGGCCCTTCAACTGCCAGCTCTCATTCTCACAAATAAGGCTAAATCTTGCTTTATCATTTGGTGCTTTCGTTGAGAGAGAATGACAGGTTTGAGATCCAATGAACAAGCAACTTCGGGAGAGTATAATCACAGTAATCAGGGCAGATCAAGGCCCTCAGAAAAAAGAGAGAGATATCTTAGATCCCTTACTAGGGGCAATCTCCTTCCTGAATTCAACGGACGTAGCCATGCGACAGTCAGAAGACACCCCTATCACCATAAGGGACATGCACGCTATTCTTAGTGATTTCACTAAGAGTATTGTCCAAACACTTAAAAAGGGTAAAATGCCCGAAACTTATGAAAGAAGTCGTGAAATAGGATTTCACAGTCGAAGACTTCGAAAGAAAAAGAAATAAGGAAATCTCCATCAATGAGCCGCGAGCTCATAATATCAAAAGAACGGGAGTCAAAACCCCAGGCAGATATGAAAAGGGGAAAGGGATAACGTCATCAAGTAGAAATTCACCATATATCTCCAGCAGATCTTCAACCTCATCTATTGGGGACGATCTGTCTCTCATGTGCACACCAAAATGCAGTCGCACGAAGGGTCAAAGAGATGAGTTCGCCTCGACAGCCATTAGTAGGGAGGACAAATGGTTCAAGTAGAAACTCAAGCAGTTTGGCTTGGCAGGTCCCAAAAAGGGCACATTTGAAGAAAACACCTGCAGCAATACGGCCACTCCATTTTGCAAGGAAACCACGGAATCGGAGCTACCTCTCAGGTGGAGAGACGTGATAATGGACCGTTATACAGGTAAAACTGACCCTAGCCACTTATCTTGCTGAATACCTAACAAAAGTGCAGGTGTACACCTATGACGAAAGAATTGCTTGCATGATATTCCCTACCACTTTGGAAGAGACGCCCTCAACTGGTTCCACGAACTCTGCCAAAAATCAATCACCTCCTTCCGATAACTCAAATAATTGTTTATCACACGGTTCATCATACAAACATGAGCGCCAAAATCCATGAGTGATTTATGCAACCTCTATCAAAGTACCGACGAAAGTCTCCGAGACTACGTCGATAGGTTTCCAAGCCATAATGTCGGAAGTGAAGAATGTAAGCGTGGAGATGACATCCAACGCTCTGGCCAATGGCACCTCCGATCGGCCATTATTTGAGTCGATCATAATAAGACCCCCATCTAGCTTTTCTGATCTAATGGAAAGGGCTAAGCAGCAAATCCAGTTGAACGATACCTTAAGGTCCAATCGTGGCAGAAGGAGCAATGTCATGGACAGCTCCAGCACCCAGATGGACGGATATTCAATCGAGCTCTTATAGCCAATCAGGCTACAAGGAGTCTCGAGAGAGCCTTAACAGTGAGGAATCTGGAAAAAAGAAAAGAAGCCGATCAATTCAAATCTTATCGGGGCAGTGGCCAACATACTTAAACTTTCACCTGCCACTCAATACCAATCCAGCCCAGGTGTTGATGTGGATCAAGGAAAAGCACCAAAGGTGAACTGGCCCAAAAGGTTGAGTGAAGCGAGTAGAAACATTTGGAACCACAACAAGTATTGCGAGTTCCACAAAGATGTTGGTCATACAACCGACGAGCGTTTCCAACTAAAGAAAGAGATTGAGCGACTCCTGCAAAGAGGTACCTCAAAAGGTTTGTAGGTCCGGCCAGAGGAGCAAGTCCCTATAGACAGTCGGACTTAAAGAAGGATAATTTCAATGACGAAGATGACGATGAATGACGAAATCGAGGAATGCTGATCCTCACAGGTCGTATGTTGGGGTCATAAATATGATCGCTGGTGGATTATCCTATGGAGAAGACCTCTTCAGGAAAAGAAAGAGAAAAGGTGTCTATATCTCCCAAGCATCCGAATGGCCAACTCCAGTCACCATATCCTCTAAGGATGCACGAGATGTTTATTTCCTCATGAGGACGCCCTTGTCGTTAGAGTTTGAATCAATAACTTTGATGTGGAAGAGGATATTGGTGGACAATGAAAGTGCAGTGAATGTGCTTACATTGCAAGCTACAGAGCAATGGGGTTATCGATCAAAAAGCTCAAGCCGAATGCCACACCACTGATCGGGTTGGGCCTGTGCCAATAGTGGGGTCGGTTGATTTGTTCATTGAACTTGGCCAAGAAGCCCTCGCCTATGCACTGCAAGGTAACATTTATGATTATTGATATTATTTTTGCTTATAATGCCATTTTTGGCAGGCCTTAGCTCTTTCAAATGGGAGCTGTCACCAGTGTACGATACATGGTGATGAAAATCCCAACCAAGAGAGGTGTTGCCATTTTAAGAGGTGACCAAAAAGCATCCAGAGAAGCCTATGTTGCCATGATAAAATTCCAAGAAGAAGCCATGATGGTAGGACGATCCGAACAGGCGCGGGGGCAGAGAGTGGATCTCGTAAAAGAAATTGAGGCAAAGACACTTGTAAAGGCAATAGTGTCCAAATAGACATCCGACATGAGTGAAGAGGTCGATAAGGCTTCCATTCAAGTTTTGATGATCCATTAGGCATCCGTCATCGCAGAGATCCCTGCGAAAAGAATATATTATAAAGGAATTTCAGCCACTTCCTCTTCCGTGAGTTTCGAAAATGAGCCACAGTCTCATGGCTTTCATAAGTCTCAAGAAAACTCCCATGAATAGACTTGATGCTGTTTAAAAACCATCTCCGAAGGGGAAAAGTAAAAAATAATATCATGAGAAATTACTTGGGTAATCTTGCATAACTCTGAAATCGCTGAAATGGCAAAGCTTGTGAAAAAATATGGTAGAGCTTTAACTAAAGAATCACTGAAGAATGAGGAAAATCACCCCAAAGTCACCTATTTATAGGTTCTAAACTTCTGAAATTCTCCAATCATCTCTCTGCTGGATGATCGCCACGTGTCTCCAACTCATTAAATACATAGCAGAGAACGAAGTGTTGGCCTCAGCACATGTGTAGGCATTAAATACATAGCGGAGATCGAAGTATTGCTCTCAGGCACATGTGCAAGGCATTAAATACATAGTGGAGAATGAAGTGTCGCCCTCGGCACATGTACAGGCGTTAAATACATAACAGAGATTGAAGCATCGCCCTCGACACGCACACAACCATTAAATACAAAACAGCTATCCAAGTTGAATGGACGTGTCTCTTCAAAATAGGCGCCTCCTAAAAATCCAAATTTTCGCCAAAAGGTTCAAATCGCCCGATCGGACCCTTCGAAGGGGGGATAAGTGATAACTACAAAAAAATACATCTTCAAAAGCTCCAATCAGGTTGATACCAACAATACTTGGCACGACCCAAGCCTAATAACAAAAAGGCAAAGCGTGAGCTGAAAGACAAGACAAGACAAGAAGGTGTGATATCCGATCGGACTGATGGGACAACATGTCTTGTCAGCCAACGTCCATGTTCTCCACCTGCTCCCTGTCACATCGCTGCTCACCTACTCCAACTGCCAGTTATTGCCCCCCAAAGTACTCGAATATCCCCTAAAGAATTCCTATAAATAGCTTAAAATATAATGACTCCAGTTATTGAATATCTGAGACTATCCTCTCTAAACATTCTTTGTCTAAAAACTACTAACTTAATTTTGGAGTGCTAAACGTTCGGATCTGACCCGAACATTCCTTATTGCAGGTCAAATCATTCGATCAGTCCTTTAACTGCCGGCTCTCTTTCTCACTGATAGGACTAAATCTTCCTTTATCAATAATTAATATAAATAAAGTTTTTTTTAATTAGTTTGGTATATTATCGATATATAGTTGCAGAATATTTAATATAAAATAATATGAATTTTATACAATGTTGAGGAGAACGAAAGAGGGAAAAGAAACAAAAACCTATGGGATGGTCATGGATCTAACCTAAAAAGAGCATGCCTTTACCTCGAGCTTTACATAGCACTAAATTTGTTGCTTATTTATCCAGCTAAATGCCTAAATCAATTAGTTAAAGATTTTTTCAGATTATATTCCCTCCATTTTCTTTATTTATTATTTTTATAATAATTAAAAAATATTAATTACATCTAAATTTAATATTAAATTACATAATTTTAACTAAATTATTAAATATAATTATTTTTAAATTACATTATTTTTTATTGAAAAAAATTGAATTAAAAAATAAATAATATTAAATTTTAAAAATAATAAATAAATAAAATTTTAAATTCGTTAAAAAGTAACAACAAATAAAAAAGAACAGAATAATTATTTTTACTATGTATATAACTAATTCCATCCTTCTCCATCCCGAAATATAATTATAAAAAAATATATAACATATAATATTTTTTATTTTAAAATAATAATTATTAAAAATTAATAGTTCTGATAAAGGGAGAAGTATATCTTTTTTATGAACAATTGAATTTAAAAGAATCGCATAATTACGTGCGCAAAAAGAAATTCCTGTACGGGAAAACCGCAGAGGTAAAAGGCAACTATTGGCAATTTATAAAATGAATTTCTCGTATAGTCGTATAGTCTGAAAATTGAATTAAAAGTAACTAAAAATATCATTAAACATAAACAAAATAAAAAAAAATAATGATAGCACGTTATAGCAGTAAGATCACATTAATTAAGAAAATTTGCATCTAAAATTTTAATTTTCAGGAAAAATTGTTATTTTACTCTTTTTTAAAAATAATTATTTAAACTTTTAAAATAGGCATGGTTATGGATAGATCGAATTTGAATATAACAGAAGTTAGAAATTATATAAATTTATCAAAAATTCGGTAAATAAAAAAAATTTATTTACAAGTCATTTAGTCAAAATTGAATTTTTAAATTGCAACTTAAAAAGTTTAATGGTTCAGGCATTACAACACCGCGTGCATGCAATAATATACAAAGATATAAATTTTTTTATATTTTTATAATTTATCTAGTTGCACGATGCGTAAAAATCGTAGCAAGCACCGAGAAGTACTTTATTCTATTATTCTCTTTCAACGGTAATTATCAAAATTTTTGGTATGTTCTATTTCAAGTGCTCTTTCAAAAAATTGAGCAATGATTAATATATTTGGGCAGCAGAGATAATAAATTTTAAATTGATAAAATAATTAAATTATCAATCATTTAAATTATAGGAAATATTTATTATTTTTTATTTAAATTACATCCAAAATAATAATGTTGAAAAATGAGAGCAAGTGGTGAAAAGAGAAAAAAAAAATCAATAGTATCTCCAGTTTCCAAAAAGAAAGATAACATTAACATTAAATAGATAATCCTATAGTAAAGATACGATTGTATGCCGTACCCACTAAAAAGTTTCCCGAGTCTGAATAGCCGACTCAGTACCCTTGTGTTTCTCGCCTTATTTTTCGGTTCACCCATATATTCCCTCACTCCCACAAGGAGTGCGCACAAAGAGACTACCATATCTTGCCATCTCTTTCACTCTATCTATCCCCTTCTAATCTCCAGCCACTGCTTTGCTCTTGATATAGTAGCTGATCTGTTCAATGCTTCTAATCCTGCATTTCGTTCCTTCTTTAGACCCATTTAATTAAGTAATGCATTAACTTCTTCCATATATCTCTTCATCGTTTCCTTTGCCATGAAAATCGCTCTCTTTCGTTGATTTTGCTTCAACTTCTTGAGATATAGATTAGGAAGGGAAATCGATTCACTTCACTCTGAAACCACATGCAGTTTTTGCGTCGTTTCGCTTTGCTTCTTGTTGTTTGCTCTGCTCTTGAGTTGTACAGAAGGATTTTGCAGGTCTCTTTGGAGTTGTTTCTTATGGATTTTGCTTTTTGCTTGAGGTTTTTATCTAAAAGTAGTGAATTGAAAAGTGGGTTTTTATTGCTTGGCTTTTTCTCGCCGGTATTCAACATCTTGGGCCTGTTTTTAATGTTTGGGGTGGGGTTGAAGTATTTGCAATTTACCTGGCAGGGAAGGGGTTTTGTTCAGTTACTGTATGAAATTAGAGGCAAATCATGGGATTCCAAATTTGGGTTTTGTTCGAAAAAGGATTTTGATGAAGTTTGTGATTCAAAGATTATACCTTGCGAGCGTAGTTCATTGAAGTTATTGGAGAAATCAAAAACGAAAAATAAGGATAATTTGTTGGCAATTAAAGAGCCTGGGCATACTAATGATGATCCTCTTGATGTTGATGATGATAATGGAAGAGAAATCTGTGGTGAAGATGAAGAGTTTGATGTTATGGCATTGAGGAGATTACTCAAAATTGAAAAGCACAGAGCAGAAATGGCTTGTTTGGAACTTGAAAAGGAGAGAATGGCTTCTGCATCTGCGGTTGACGAGGCAATGGCCATGATTTTGAGGCTTCAAAGTGAGAAAAGTTCCTTAGGGATTGAAGCTAATCAACATCGTAGATTGGCAGAGCAACATAGAGAATATGATGAACAAGTGATTCAATCATTGCAGTGGATTATATTGAAACAGGAATCTGAAAGGACTAAATTAGAGGAAGGGTTGAGGTTCTGTTTGCAAAAATTGAAGCTGTACATGACGATTGATGAATTGGAAAAATTTGAAGATTTTGATGCCTATCTGAACCTTGATGTTGATTCCACCATGGAATATAGCTATGAAAATATGCAAATGAATGCAGTTGATGAGGACTCTCCACTTGTGTAACCTCTATTAGCTGCACTTTAATTAATTTCTGGAATATTGCTTTTAATTGACTTTTGCTCAGCTGATAAAAGTATAATGAAGCCTTTTTCTGTTCTGTTTAAATGTAAATTATTTAACTTATACTGTAAATTAAACAATGAACATAGATATTACTTCCAAGGAGAATTGCTTCTACGTGCTGTACGTAATACTGATCGCTGCTATTAACAGCATAAAAATGGTTTGATGCTCCAATTGTTGATTTGAAAGCAAAAAGTGATCTTAGTTTATTATTGTGCTCCACTTTTCTTCTTTAGTTCTGTTTTCCTTGTTTAGGTCTTGGCTAAGGTACTGCCCAAATCATTTAAATACTGGGTCTACTCCTGAATGTGGACCATCTACTGGTACTGACTCTTTAATCAGCGTGGTACTTTTCTTTTTGCGAGAACCTCAATTAGGCGTACTCCTGTTTATGCACAGCTCCTGTGATTGAATTGAGTTCATCAATTTATGGATTGTTGTTCTTGTTAGGATCACCACTCACTTGAATAATTTAGTTCTGTATGCTATTACTTGTTTCATGTTTGAGTCCATGTGAAGTAGATTGTGCTAAGTGCTAATGCTGATTATGTTTAATGATATTCCCTGGCATGCATCAACGTTGACTTTGCAGGGGTTTGCACAATGCGATGCCATTGGAACGAAGACTGGAAGCAACTAAAGAAGCATGGAAAGCATGATTTTATTAGTACTAACAGTTTTAAGGAACACAGATACAAAAATAGAACATCAGCTTCACAGATTTTACCAGTTCTATACAAGCTTATATCTATATACATTTGTTTGGAGAAAGGTTATCTTGAAAGGCAGTATCCATCTAGGCCTGGACAAATCACAAGAAGAGGATGATGAAAAGAGGAGGAGGACTTGAATCCAATGGCTTTTGAAATGGATTATATTCAGGAGAAGGCAAAGCTAACATTTTCAACTTGATTTTACTGTTACTAGGAGCAGGAGAGGAGAAGAAAGAGTTCAACTCTCTGATTTTTTTGTGAAAATGTGAGAAAATTTCAAGCACATGTCTTCAATTGTACCAAAAAGAATCTACATTTTTGTTTATTGGGTCCACAGGAAAAATCACAATAAATATAGGGACCAGATATGCATTATGGCTGGTTTTTATTGTTGGGTTGAACTTCTTGTTGATTCCGTCTTTTAGGCAGCATATCACCAATTTCATGAGCCTTTTCTTAAAAAAAAAAGCTTTCCAAAAATTTAATTCTTGGCATACTTTAGTTTACATTATTTTATATTACAATTAATTGCTTAATTCTTATTTAATATTCAATTTTCAATTGCTATAACAAATATTATTTCATGCTTTTATGCCTTCAATAAACATAAAGATAAATTAGTAAAAATTCAAGTAAATTATATTAATTTTAAGAAAATCAATTGCATTTTTTTTTTAATTCTTGTGAAATAGAATGTGTATATCATTTAATATAAAACGAAAGTAGTAATATTTTTTAATAATTTATTTACTAAAATCTAAAACTCCATAAGATGCAATATTTACTAAAGGAAAAAAAATGTATATCTGTCTATGCAGAACCACAAGCTAATATTTCTCTCTCTCTCTTTTTAATTTTATATGAAATTTAAACTCTTAAATTTTAATAATTTTATTTTGTGATTCGTTACCCATCATTTCTAATTTTCATAAATTATATACAAATTCTTAAAATAGAATTTGCATTAAGTTCACTAGTATAAATTGCTTTTCGAGTTATTGAACTGAAAATACTCACTGCTTAAATAACATATTGATAAACTCTTTTTTGATATAATATATAAATCAAACGGTCCGTGAGTCCAAAAATAAAAATTCTAATCACCTGTTTGTTTCCAAAACTTAATGCCACGTAATTTTGATCTCTCTTTACTCATTACCTTTGATAATCCTTCAGCCAAACACGGAATCTCTTTCTAATCCACGCCACCATGTTTCACTTCTCCTGGCCTGAGACGGGTTTCCGTTTTGCTATGATGAAGATCACCGTGCCATAGACAACTAAAAGCTCTATTCTTGCCGCTGCCGGCTATCAACTGCGTCGGTTTTCCGGCCGATCGCTGTCTCACGTAAGTCTCCTTTCCTGCTGAATGTTGTGTGGATTTTGTCCCCCGAGAAAATGAGAGGAGAAAGAGTTTGAAATGTCAAATTTTGTCATAATTTGTGGGTTAATAATTTGCATTAAAGTTCACATGTTAGTAGTATGTTCAGAAAAGTATTGGGTCAAGCTCAAAATTTGAATTTTTTTTCTTTTCGAATTTTTTTTAGCTCTGATGTTGCCCAATTAATGTAATGCTTATTTTTTTTTCCTCTAAGATTTTGTTGTTATTTTATGGGACGTGTAATTAGGAGCCTATGTAGTAAGTAATTGTTTTTAAAATGCAGACAGATATATATTTGTTAATGGGCATGCACCTTTGATTAGATTTTGAGAAAGAAGAAAGCTAAAATTTGAAGAGTTGTTATAGTACTGCAGTGGAATAAAAAACTGTGAAACATATATCGATTTACTTCTCGTTTTTTTAATTAGGTATGCTCCGTTCAAGCAAGTGTGATTGACATATCTTTTATTTTATTGAAGAAAGGGATAAATTAGAACAGTAACTTACAGAGTGTTGGGAGATTATGACTCCTGTGTTTGAAAAAGAAAGTTAATTGTTTTGATGGGAACATAAAGGCTTCTCTGAGGTGTGGTTTGGTTCTGTTCTGCTAGATTTGTGCCTATTCCTGGCTTGTCCATCTGAAAACTGGAAAATAATGAATGGTTACTGTTTTGGGTTAAGCATTGCACTTTTTGTGCTCACCTAAGCACAATCCTCTTTTTCTTTCTTTCTTTCTTTCTTTTTTTTTTTTTTTTTTGTGTGTTTGTGTTTGTGTGTGTGTTAATGTGTGTAAAGATGATATTTGTGGAATAATTAGTTTATGATTCGTTTGAGAAATTTGTTGAATTGCAGACTATGCAAAAGTTTATTAGCGAGTAAATTAGCAATTGACTCTCAGGGTACATCTTTATGTAATTTTAGGCGTGGATTCATGAGTTTAGCATTCCCAAACTTTTTGTAATTATGTTTGGAAAAATAAATAAATTAAAGAGAATTTTGAAAGGAACTTGAAAAATTTTTTTGAGAGCATGATCTCAGGTTATAGATCACTTTTGAAGTAAACATTATGGCCTAGGGAAAAGTGAGGAAGAGAAGAGAAATACCTTTTAATGCTAATATAGGTTGGAAACCAAGTTGGAAGTATTTGAGACACTGGAAAGGATATTTATATTATATTTGTTCAATATGACAATATAAGACATCTAATCAATAGTTTTGCGGAAATGCTTAAGACATAATATGGTGTTTTAATGCAGGTCCACTTCATGTGTTAATGATGGATAATGAACGTAGTGGAGAGTTTAATGAACAACCACAAATGCTTCCACCTCCACCTGGAACTTTTGTGGATCGTGAAGAACTTATACAACATGTTGGGGACTTTGCTGTATCCCAGGGATATGTGGTAACTATTAAACAGTCAAAGAGAGACAGAGTAGTGATTCTGGGCTGTGATAGAGGGGGTGTATATCGTAATAGGCGAAAGGCTACTGAAGAATCATCTGCTGATCAAATCCGCAAAAGGAAAACAGGTTCTCGGCTTACGAACTGTCCATTTGAAGTTGTGGGTAAGAAAGATGATGGATTGTGGGTACTTACTGTGAAAAATGGAACTCACAACCATGAGCCATTGAAAGACATTTCAGAACATCCTTCTGCTCGCCGTTTCTCAGAGACAGAAATTCAGTTAATCAAAGAGATGACTGAAGCTGGATTAAAACCTCGTCAAATTCTGAAGAGATTGAGACAAAGCAACCCAGAGCTTCTCTCCACTCCAAAGCATGTATACAATGTTAAAGCTAAACTCCGACAAGGAAACATGACTGGTTAGCCATTTTTCCAACATCTTGATGATCAAGCATCTATTCTTTATTCATTTTTTTTTTCACTTTACCTTTACCTTGTTAATCTTTCTTGATTGGGCTAAAGATTTGTACCACTGAACCAACATAGCTGGAAGGTTTCTTAGTAAATTCATTGTTGAAGCTTGAATAATTGCAATAGGTCATTGCAATTGGCCATAATGATGCAATAATTTTGGACCATCAACATTTACAATCTGCAATGTATTGATTGCATCATCTTCTTGCAAATGCCTGCATTTCTAAGAATATGAAGCGGGCTTCATTTGTAGTTAAATGGTCTTTTAGATATTTCATACATATACCGTGCATGTGATAAGGTGAAATATTGAGGGGATTCCACTAGTGGGAGCACATGGGAAGGAAGTGAACCAAAATTGTTGGAATTTGATGATGGTTTCTCAATAAGTTCCTAGGATTTCTGGCAGGAAGGGAAGCTCCTACTTTGCTAGCCTTTCCTGGTTCTTTCCTTTTGCCTCACAAATCTGAACTATGTGTATGGTGCAGTTTTTACATCCCTTGCAACTTGAAGTCAAAGTTTGTACAATGCTTTTAGAGGGCTTGCTGGAGGGTCTTTTTGAATTAATTGATGGTGCTTTAATCCTTGAAGTGTGTAATAATACTCATGCCACCTTCAAACTAGAGTGCATGGCAACTAATTCCAAGGTTTATGTCTGGATTCAGTAGTACTTTTTTTTTATTACTCCTGATATCATCAGATGCCATATCAATCCATATTTGATTAGGTGCTTGATGCAGTGGATGACTACATGAAGATGTGTTTTTGAATTCATGAAGTGTGGCATTTGATGTTAGTTTTTACGTGTCCATAGAAATTAAAGTCACTTTACTGTGGGTATTTTCTTCTTAATCTTTTGTTTGCTGCAGTGAGACATTTCAGATCATTGAGACCTGAAAAAACTGCTGCGAGGAGCAGTTATCTCTTGGTTAATGAGTCATCTTGGAGGCAGCACTGCCCTATGGTAAGTTCTGTTTTAATTTTCATATACTGTTGATCAACAGAAACTTACATGCTAGGCCAAGATCAGAAGGAAAAGAAGAACCCCTCCTTGTCTCTCTTTCTTTTTCTCATTGTGTTAATGGTTAGGAAGTTATGCTGGAATTTAACCTATTGAGTAATGCTTGCCAGAGGGTTCCCAATCTCATCGGAGGTAAATTTGTTGATTCTCAATCTTTTGCATCAATTGATGTTATAAATCCTGTAAGTTCAGATACTGCCATTGAAAGTTCGTTTCCTTTATTCCTTTATGTTATAAATTCAATAATTATTTAATTTCACTTTCCAGTTAATTGTTGTTGTCTGACAGGCTACACAAGAAGTTGTTTTACAAGTTCCTTTGACTACAAATGAAGAATTCAGGGCTGCAGTATTTGCTGCAAAACGGGCATTTCCTTCGTGGAGAAACACACCGATTGCAAACCGTCAAAGAATCATGTTCAAATTCCAAGAACTTATTCGGAGGGACATTGTAAAGTTTTGGATTTTACTTCACCTTTATCTGGTGGTGCCTAGTTTATGTGAGTTACAATTATTTCTTTCCCAGGACAAGCTGGCTGCAAACATCACTTCAGAACACGGAAAGGCTTTAAAAGATGCATATAGTGATGTGTCACGAGGGCTAGGTTAGTGTCTTTTATCTGCTCTCCACGAACAATTGATTTGTGATGCTTGTGTTCTACAAAGTCCTGGATGTTCCTTCGTAGAGGTTGTGGAACATGCTTGTGGATTGGCAACTCTGCAAACTGGAGAGTTTGTTTCGAACGTATCTAATGGAATTGACACCTATAGCATTAGAGAGCCACTGGGTGTTTGTGCAGGAATCTGCCCATTTGAGTTTCCAGCTATGATCCCACTCTGGGTAAGCCTTTTGTAATTTTACTTTATGTTTTTACATGTCCATTGATCTGGGAACAGTATAGTATAGACAATGCTATACGTATTACTGCCATTTTCTCAAATAACTCATAATCTTGAGATATAAACAAAGGAGTGATGGTTGTGCTGGAGCAGATAACATGATTTGAGCCCACTATATGCTGTCATACTTTTTAGTTTCTTTGCACTCGTTAAGGTGCCTGCATTAAGCATATATCATTTCCTGAGATGTAAGAGATTACATGATTTAATTTTGATGTTTAATCATATCTTTTCTTCTTCTCAAATATGGTTGCATGCAGATGTTTCCTGTTGCTGTCACCTGCGGTAATACTTTTATTCTAAAGCCATCAGAGAAGGATCCAGGTGACTTTTTTTATAATGCCTAAGAGTATATCTATTGATACTGACATTGTTGCACAATTGAACTATCTGCTGTTCATTCTCTATTATCTTTTATCAGAGCACATTTCTTTTATCTCTTTTTTGTATTTTCTTTCTTTGGAATTTTGTTTCCCAAGCCAAATAGAAAAAGAAGATATTTCAGTTGCTAAGCTTGAGGTCAATAGTAAAGTTTATGCATCTCTCTTTTATGTGATTTTGTTGCTTGGTTTTGTGTCACACGTATGAGACATGTTCAAGATAAGTTGCATGCTGTCTGCTGTTACTGCAGGAGCGTCTGTGATGCTTGCTGAGTTAGCCTTGGAGGCTGGCTTGCCTAATGGTGTTCTAAATATTGTTCATGGCACCAATGTAAGTTCTTATTTCAGAATTGAGTTTGGGATTTTGTTTCCATTTCAAATCGTGTCACTTGAAGGATTCATTGGTTTTCTTTTCCTAAGTATGTGAGAATGCAAAAAAGATAAATGTACAGTTTATATGATTTACACTTTTTGAAATATCATAGGATGTGCATGCAAACATTCAAAATTTGAGTTTTGGGAGTACTTGTACTAACTCAAAGAATTTCATTTTACTGAATATGTCATGACTGAAACCTATTTGTTTTCTTTTGTGATGCATTGATATGGGCACTGCACCATTTGGCTTCTATGAACTTAATGTTGTATCCTTTTGTTGCACGTGTGTATGTTTAATGCTTCTGCAAGATTCAAAATTTTCATTCATTGGTTTTCACTTTTGGTATTATTGCACTGCAGGACATTATTAATGCTATTTGTGATGATGATGATATTAAAGCTATTTCATATGTTGGCCCAAATTCTGTAAGTCATTTCTCATTGGTGATTTTTTCCTCAGGTTACTGAATGAAAATCCTCTGTCTGGTGCATGTAATTGCAATATTTGCTACTTAGTTAAGCTATATCTACAGACTTGATGCTTTTATTTGTTTGTTTCTTGTTAGTAGTCTAGCTCCTGGGGCCAAAAACTACAATTTGCATATAGCTTTCCAGGTTCCATGTGTTGTGCACAGTTTCTATGTTATAAAAATCAGGCATACTTCGTGGTTCTTTATTTGTATTTTTCTCTCTTTTTATCCTTTTTATGCTTTTACTGACATTTACAGTATGTTCACCCCATAGTTTTAAGATTCTGTTTTCACCTTCTTGTGTATTAGTTTGTACGAGTAATTTATTCCTTGCTTATCAGATGAATTGTTAAGGATTAATATGGAAATTGAATATTGAAACTGTTTTTCATTAGTCATATTAGGATTGCTGCATCTTTTTAGTTAGAGTACATTCTTCTGAGATCTTATGCTCAAAACCATTGAGTACATATCGTGTGTGTGTGTGTGTGCGTGCGCACGTGTGTGATTAACATATTTGAGTAGGTTGCCAGTAACATGTTTGTGTTCTCTCTAATTTCCTTGAGTACTGTTCTTCTCATTGAGGTGGGCCTTGTGATCTCAAATCAATTTTTAACAAGATTTAATATTTCTTTAGGCTGGTGCTTATGCGTATGCAAAGGCATCTGCCAAGGGAAAACGTGTTCAGGTAGGTTCTGTTGATATATTTTTAGTGAATTTCCAGTTCCTTTCTATTAGCAAGATGGACAGGTCCAATAGTGGATCTAATTTGACTGGCTGGCTGACTGGTTTCCTACAGTCCATTGTTGGAGCAAAAAATCATGCAGTTGTCATGCCTGATGCAAGCATGGAAGCTACTTTAAATGCAATAGTTGCTGCTGGCTTTGGTGGTGCAGGACAAAAGTGCATGGCCCTGAGTACCGTTGTCTTTGTTGGAGGCCTAACTCCATGGTATCTTTTATTTAGTTCTTTTTTTGTTTACCTTCTCATTTTGTTATGGTAATTATCAAGTCAATGAAGGCCTAAGCATAATTCTAATTGGGGGGTTTTTTAACTTGAATTATCATCTCCAATTCCAATCATATGGTAAATAATTGTTATACAAGGAGTTGGTCCAATATACTTTCCAGTCTCTGAGAAGTGGTTTATGGGGAATCATGTTCTCTCTCTCTCTCTCTGGAAAATGGAAAGGTTTCTGATTATGATATATAGGTAGCTAGCGTCATGCATGCTGTCTAACAGGTTGCTGTTGTTAAATCAGTGCCTGCACAAGCCTTTAGGTTTTTATTTTTGTTTCTCAATTTTTAGACCTACCATAAAATAAATGAAAATTGTATAGATTCTGAAAGAAGAAAGTTCCAAAGAGAAACACTATTATTTACAAGGTTAGATTCGAAAAAAAAGGATAATAAAATGAGATTTAAATTTGTTAGATGTATTAAATTGATGTCTTGTCCCTTGAAAATTATACTCCTTCGTCCAGTTCACATATCAAAATGAGCACATTACAATTTATTATGAAAAAGTAAATTATAGTTTTGCTCGTTTAAACCATCTTGACTCTCGTTTTTCAGGGAAGAAAAACTAGTGGAGCGTGCAAAAGTTCTTAAAGTAACTGCTGGAACAGAACCTGATGCTGAGCTTGGCCCAGTTATTAGTAAGCAGGTGCCTACTTGAATTAAAATATTTATCATCAATCAGCATTTTATTTCTAAATCAAGGTGCTGAATTGGAAGTAACCAACATTAAATGATTATAAATTTATAATTATAAGAAACTGCTGCAATATCTGTTTTATAAGAGAAGCCAAATACAACTTGTGTTGGGCAGAGTAATGGCAGCTTCTTTGCACTCTTCATGAATGCATCCGGGCATGTCCTAATAATATCTCCTTCTCTAGCTTTCTCTTAAGATTTTTAAACATTGTTTGTCATTGACAGGTCAAAGAACGACTGTGCATGCTAATTCAAACGAGCATTGAAAGTGGTGCAAGAGTAGTTCTTGATGGAAGAAACATTTTGGTATCTAGTTTTATGTTGCTTTTAACAATCCTTTTTTTTTTTAATTGTTGCTGTCAGTTGTATCCTGTACTTTTTGATAGTGATGCCCCCCCTGACTCATCCGACCACATGATGTCACTGGCATTAGTTCTTGACAATTAGTTGCTAGGAGCTGTAATTTTTTTAGTGCAGTGATGCCTCATAGAGCTTATAGATTCCGGTTAAGAGTTGATAAAGCTTTATGTCTGAACTTTATTATGTTGAAGGTTAAGTATTGTGCAAACTGAATTGCTCTTCTTATTGAGAATCGTACAGAATAAGATGGCTGCATGTGGGGTTTGAGATGCATAGGCTGAGAAAAGGGAATTTCTATCTCTGTTTGCTCAGGCCACTTGTGTAGGCTTATGATGCCAAACAAGATGCTGAAGCCAAAGGGATATTGTTTCTTAAACAGGTTTGGTGGCAATGGATGTTGTGTTCCTCTATCTGAATAGTCATCCATACCTCATGCTGTTATATCATAGGTTGGCATTAAGTTTATTCTAATAGCATGTTATGAGACTTTGAATGGATTTGGTGTCCCATTGAACAGATAATGCTACTTTTGCAAATATTGACTGCCAGAAAAAGCAAGGCAATAAATGAAACTATATTTTTCTTTGCTCTATCTGCTCTATTAGTTTAATTTGCTGCAAACAAGTTCGGCCGATGTGAGTTGGTGTAAGTAGCTGTAAGAAGTTTTTTCATAATTATATTTTGTTAAAGAGTTTTAAAGGATCCGATGCTGTTTGTTTTGTGTTGTTACCAGGTTCCAGGATATGAGAATGGGAACTTTATGGGTCCTACCATTTTAAGTGATGTCACGGTCAACATGGAATGTTACAAGGTAGTTTATATCATGTATACCAAAATTATCTTGGTGATTTCTGGTAAACTTTTCTTTATTATAATCTTCATGATACTCCTTTTTGAGCTGTGCAGGAGGAAATTTTCGGCCCAGTTCTTCTTTGTATGCATGCTAATACCATTGAGGAGGCCATAAACATTGTTAATGGAAATAAGTATTCCCAAACTTTTAGACTCTTTTGCCTTCATTGAGCGTAATTTCTTTTTTTGAAGTAATTCTCATGTTTTGGCAATGGTCTCACAGATACAGCAACAGCGCTTCCATTTTTACCACATCTGGTGCAGCTGCAAGGAAATTTCAGACAGAGATTGAAGTTGGGCAGGTAAAGTAACTTTAACCAACATGTAATGCATCTTCTCCCTGTGATAATAAAGGATTAGGACATACAATTGCATGGAGTTTGCATGTGTTCATGTAATATTTGAGGTTCTGGGTTTTCCCTGTTTCCAACAGTTGAATTTTCTTTCTGCGTCATCAAGCCCAAATAAAGTCTCTCTAGTTATATATGATTGATGTTGGAATTTATTGGGTGTAGTGCAGATTGGCATCAATGTTCCTATCGCAGCGCCACTGCCATGCTCTTCTTTCATTAGTTCAAAGCCATCTTTTGCTGGAGATGTCAACTTTGATGGTAATTATGCCCTTGAAGATTTTCTCTCTGTTTTTTTTTTTTTTTTTTTTTTTTGAGAAGTTTATGAGTGGATTGAACCAATTAGATTTTTTTAAGTTACTGCAGGGAAAGCTGGAATTCAATTTTATACCCAAGTTAAAACAGTTACTCAACAATGGAGAGATGTACAATGTGAAGGTCTAGTAGCAGCATCAATGCCGACCACTTTCTGATCCTAGTATAATAGAGTAGATGATTTGTCTTTTGTATTCATTTTGCATCACACAGGAAATTATACCCATTGTTATATTAGTCTCCCTGCTTAAAATATTGTCTCTTGCTCTCAGGCCTGATTTTAGGGGAAAAACAGGCTGGGATACACTTCACCCTTAAGAATATGTCGATAGCCGGTGTGCACGCACTGTCAGTGCATCGCATCGGATCTCACCTGATTCAACGTACGTGCACCAGTGCACCTAATCATACTCTCCTCCTCCTCCCTCCAGAAGAAAATTTATTATAACTAGTTATAGGCAAAAAGACGAGTGGTAGTCTGGGGTGCATGCATATGTGCTGTCTGATTGCTTGCGTGTATTTGATGCCCTGAAGTAGTTTTAGTTTAAGTTGATAACCTTTTGGTCATCAATCCTTATTGGTGGGGGGTGACGACGACAATAGGTGACAATGAGACTATTCCTCCGGTTCTTTATCTGTGGCAAGCTTTTTTTTTTTTTTTAATTAAAATGTCATTTTGAGAAGTAATAATTACGCAATTTTTTTTTTAATTTTTTTTTTTTGTAGAATGAGAGGAAGAGTGGGATTTAATTTAAAATCTTTTGGTGTATTGGATCCGGCTTTTAACTAAATAAAAAGGATTAGTAATAATGAAAGGAAAATTTTTCATTGGATAAAAATAGAAGACCAAATATGTAGAAATGTTTATCAAAAATGGTAATTTTATTCTAATATTTAATTACGTGTGATGTTATTTTTAAAATTATTAAAATAATATAAATTTACTTTTAAAATAATGTAAATCTACATTTAAAATAAAAAAATCGTTTGTTTGATCGTATTTTATAAAAATGATGTGATGTATTTACGTTAGCAATCAAAAGATGAGGTATAATTTAAATAATGGTTTTGTTATTTAAAAAAAAATTATACTATTTTAATAATTTTGGTGACAATATGACATGTAACTAAACAGACAAAAATATATATATTTTTGCTAAATCTTAAAAGTATTTTTGTATGTTGAGCCAAAATAAAATTAGTACTAAAAAAAAGTCAATAGAATATAAAATCTTGAAGACTGATTGTACAAAAACTACAAATTATTTGTATATTATAAACAAAATTAAATACGTCAATTTTAATAATTTTTAATTATTATTGGTAGATCAATTTTCCGTGCAACAAAATATTAAATATTATCTCGTTCGATCGACGACAAAATAGTTTGGATAGAGACAAAAACTCACCTTGTACTTACTATTACAATGTCCAACCTAAATCCTCCAATTAGCATCAACAGCTTTGAATATCAACCGTCAGATAATACCCAGCAAAATCAAACGGCCAGCTTTCATCAAGTCACTCTTCAAAATCCATTTGATACAACGCTGATCAACACTCTTCTCCATTCTGCTCCCGCTCTTTACCAAGAGCTTAATCAAATCAGTGAAACAAAGGAGAAAATACGAAGAAGAAATGTTGCTCCAAATTGCGATTCAAAGAGGTATTTTGAAATTTATCACAGAAGGATTAAATTCCAAGTTCAAAAATGAAACTTGATTTTTGATTTTTGATTTTTTTTTTTAATCTGTTATCAGTGAGAAATTTGAGGACTTTAAGGTCCCAGATTTTCGCTTTGAGGGGCTCACAATTCTCTACTGCTGCTCAGCCTTCTTCTACCCAGCATAAATCTCTGGTATATGCATTGATTTGCCGTAAAAATATTTACTTTATTTAATAGTTTGATAAAGGAGTGTGCTTGAATCTTTTTTATTGATAAAGGATTATGTATTGTATCAGAGAGTTCCAAATCTTATTGGTGGGAAATTTGTTGATTCGCAATCATCTTCAGCCATTGATGTTATTAACCCTGTAAGTTCTTAGATGATTTTTTTTTTGGTTGATTATGTTTTGTATTGCAGGTATTGTTTTATGGTTTTTTTTTCTTTGTTATGCTTGATTTAAAATTTTTGGAATAGGCGACACAAGAAGTTGTATCACAAGTTCCATTGACGACAAATGAGGAGTTCAAAGCTGCAGTCTCCGCAGCAAAGAAGGCTTTTCCGTCTTGGCGTAGCACGCCAATTACAACCCGTCAACGCATTATGCTCAAGCTCCAAGAGCTTATTCGTAGGGATATTGTAAGCATGTTAGATTTTCAATTGCCTTGTGGTGTTTGATTTTATCTCGTCTCATATGGAATGTTGACCGGGAGAATCTTGCAATCTTGTTTTAGGACAAGCTTGCTATGAATATTACTACTGAACAAGGCAAGACATTGAAGGATGCGCATGGTGATGTGTTCCGCGGGCTTGGTTAGTTCATTTTTCCCCATTTTGTTGCTTGAGCGGTTTTTGTCGGGTGATGTTTGAGTTTAGTGATGGAACTCCTCCGTTGAGTATTTCATTTTCTTCTTTAGAGGTGGTGGAACATGCTTGTGGAATGGCAACTCTGCAAATGGGTGAGTATGTTCCAAATGTGTCAAATGGAATTGATACCTACGGCATTAGAGAGCCGCTTGGTGTGTGCGCCGGCATTTGCCCTTTCAACTTTCCTGCAATGATCCCCTTATGGGTAAAGCCTTGCATTATTCTTCTTCAAGATTTATTTTCTGGTTCCCATTTCCTTTTCTAATTGAATTTATTCTAGTGTCGATCCTTAAAAACATGTTAGGATCCTTGGAAATCTTGCACATGTGGACTTAAATTTAAACGATGAATTAAAGCAATCAGTTAATATAACTTTTCCATTTTCATGTCTTTAATTGTTATGGGCATACGGAAGTTACTGGGTTTTTCAGTCTCTGCTGCTTTCTTCAGTTACCAAACAAAAGATAAATGTAAGTTTTAAGATTTTATTCTGTTATTTTACTGCAGATGTTCCCTGTTGCAGTTACATGTGGTAATACCTTTGTCTTAAAGCCATCAGAGAAAGATCCAGGTAAATTTTCAGTTGTTAATTCTATGAAGTATCATTTCTCTACTGGAACCATAGGATATTCAATCATAAGCAACAAAGTCATAGGTCTATTAAGAATTTGCTCAGAAGTTGGGTGCACTGAAACAGTAGCCTGCATTGTATGTTTAGGCACAAGGGATTAAGAATTGGTGGTGTTTCCCTTATTTGTGAGATCACATCCTTCAAATGTAATTTCATTTCAAGGCTAGGATTTTGTGATTTTAGGTATAGACTCTCATAGCAAGTAATTGTTGTTTGTCCATCCTTTTCTATTCAGAATGGGTGTGCACATAAATTTTTTGTCATATTAAGTGAAAATCTAGTTGGTTATTTGCTAACTGAGTTGTATACCTTTACATCTTAGTGCTACATATTTCTCCTCAAACTGACAGTGAAATTGAATAGAATATATAGGTTTGTATATATGTATATATACGTATAAAGAAAACCATAGATATAATGTCCTGTGCTGTTTGGAAACATTTCCAGTTTCAAACCAGGGAAAACATTTTGTACTGTAGACAGGATATCAGGTCCAAAAGGTACTATTCCTGTCTTATTTTCTTATATAGACAAAGTAAAAATGCTTTTTGATGGACTTCAGTATTAACAAAAGTAGATCTCTTTGTTAACTATCTGTTTTCTTTGTCAAACTTTTAGTTGATTAAGTTTGACAACATTGAAAAGAATAATAATAAATCTCATGCTGTTCACTCAACTATGATGTTCTTCTTTGATTTTTTTCAGGTGCTTCAATAATGCTTGCTGAACTATCCATGGAAGCTGGTCTTCCTCATGGTGTCTTGAATATTGTTCATGGAACCAATGTATGCCCTTACTGAACAAAAAGCTCCTTGTAGCACTTTTAGCATATGAAGCTTTTGAACTTTAATTATTCCTCTATCTCTTCCTAAGAAATAAACATAACAATATGAATATATTTATTGCACTTTAAAGATATTTATGCCTTCACTTAGATACTTTTGTGAGTGCCTTATTTCAGGTCTACAGTCTGCCTGACACGAGTCATTATCAACTTTTAATTCATGGGCATGTGATTTTTGGTACAGATAATCATGCACATTATTAACACTGCCGTTTTCTACTTGTTTCCATTTTTCAACAGGATATTGTTAATGCTATTTGTGATGATGACGCTATCAGAGCTATATCTTTTGTTGGTTCCAATACCGTAAGTTACCCATTGCTGTTTATGTGCAAGTTCCAGTTAAGAAGCATAGCTGGTCAACTGCCTTCAGTTTTGTTGTTATGGCTGTCAGTTTAGTCGTCTGCGCAATGTCACTCATATCCTAATAACATTCTTGTTTATTGTTTTTAATTCTTTATTTAAAAGGCTGGTATGCACATATATGCAAGAGCATCCGCAAAAGGCAAACGTGTTCAGGTAGGTACACTTAACGTTACTTGCTGGCAAAAAGTCCAATCTATAGTTGCTTTGCTGTGTTTGAAGTTGAAATTGATTGTGATTCCTCTTTTTCTCAGTCAAATATGGGAGCCAAGAATCATGCCATTGTCTTGCCTGATGCAAATATGGATTCTGCTTTAAATGCTCTGGTTGCTGCTGGTTTTGGTGCTGCTGGGCAACGCTGCATGGCATTGAGCACAGTAGTTTTTGTTGGAGACTCACAGTCTTGGTAATATGTTCTATCTTTACCCTGCTGTCCCTCAATCTTTATATTATACATTTTATCCTTTCTCGAGTAATCTTATCTCTAATTTTTAAGGCCAGATTTGGCCATATTATTATATTGTTTTGCTTTTAAGTGCAATTCTTGCATATGAGTAATTGAAAAGGTATAATTTTTGCAGTTAGTTCATATTGAAACAATTAAAGAAACCAAAAGTAGGCTATTAGAACAGGAATCAAGAGAGTGGACTTAGAACATGATTCTAGAAATCTCTTGGTTCAGTGTTTTTGGTTCTTGAGAATGGTCGCCTTGAGAATCGGATGTTGACAGAAATTACAGAACACTTCACGGCGAAACAAGCAAAATCAAAGGCATTCTAGTATTTTAATTTGAGAACTTCTAGCTAGATTGCCAAAATATCTGCTGTCTGGCAGCCTGCAATGCAATAGGATCTTCAAATTAGTGGCTCTGGAATCGTTGTTATTAGAATTGTCTATTTGCATTGGAAAATTCTACTGATTTCCTTTCTTAGTTTGGCCATCTGAACATAGAACAGGTTTTCATTTATAATTGGACTGCTGCATTGTTTCTAGTTAGTCATAGGAAATGCATCTTCCTTTATCTATACATGTGTGCTTGTTAGTTCTATTGTGCATTTTCAGTCAAGATTGCATATCATTAAATGTATTATCATGGTAATGTACCGTACAATGTTTTTTGGATTTTGTGGTAAACAAATAGGTTTTTGATTATTCTTTACTTGACTTATAGCTAACAGAGAATTGAGACTTCTTTTGTAAGCATAATAAATGATGTAATACAGTCATGATTAACTTACATGCCTCATTGCTTTGTTCAATATAATTTAATCAATTAAAACTTTAGCCAATGTAATATGTATTGCATTTAAAATAATATAACGATAGCATTTGTTATTTTATTTTTATCACCACCTCCACTTTCTTGGTTTTGACACTATCATCCCCTCCACTACTGCTAGTCATCCCCTACTCATTAGGCCTTTGCCATCTCTGTCACCTGCAAGTAACTACTAAGTCCATCATCAATCCATTGATTGCCTCCAGTATCATTTTTTTTTCAGTTCACAACCATCACTGCATGTAAACTTGATCTAGGAATAAAAATTGTTCTTATATCAGATTATATAGATTTTTAAATTGTTCAAACAGAGGAATGTAATGACAATTATGTTATATTTTTAATTACATTATATTACATCCTATTAAACATAGCAGATTTTTTTTTGTTTTTTGCAGGGAAAATAAACTGGTGGAACGTGCAAAAGCTTTGAAAGTAAATGCTGGAACAGAGCCAGATGCAGACCTTGGTCCAGTCATAAGCAAGCAAGTACGTTATGCATTTCAACAATGTTTTATGTAAATTGCACCACTTTTTATCAACTTCAGTGAGAAAATAATGAAAAATGAAAGTGATCTTGCCTCCCTTATCTGTTGTGCATTGTAATTTGTAGGCATATTGATTCTCCTTCACTTGTCATATGTCCAGCGGACTTATTGCCAATTGAAATTTTCTGCATTGGCAGGCAAAGGAACGAATACATAGATTAATTCAAAGTGGTGTTGAAAGTGGAGCAAGACTACTGCTTGATGGAAGAAATATAAAGGTACCTTAACATTTCATTATCTGAATTTGTTATTTAGCTGGAGTACTTGATCATTCTTTCTGGATTAAGAGATAGGCACTAGGCCGTCAAACTTAAATGTTGTGGCTGGTAATGATAGTATGTAGTTAGACCCAAACAAAAGATTATGTATGGGAAATTATGGTAAATTAGGAAATTAGCATAGAAGCTAAATGATATATTATTATGGGATGTAGTTAGCAAAATTGCCTTGGTGATTTGATTTTCTTTTCATGGCGGTGCTTTTGAACTTTTTCTACTCAAGATATAATGAAGAGGAAATGGTATACTTTCTTACATTTATGTCGTCTCAACTAGGTTCCGGGATATGAGCAGGGCAATTTTATTGGTCCTACCATTTTGTCTGGTGTCACAGCTGATATGGAGTGCTATAAGGTATGCTTTGTGTTCTTTTAGAGAAATTGGACTTGGGAAAATCTCTTAACTTTGTTATCAATAAAAGAAATAGGCATACAACATGGATAAAATGTTTACTTCTTTCTACCTGTGGCCTTTGCAGGAGGAAATCTTTGGGCCAGTTCTCCTATGCATGGAGGTAGGTTAAGTAATTTTTTCCTATGTAAGTAGGCTCTGATCTAATCCATTGGAATGGTGATTTCATTAACACTTATCTTTGTTGTTCTTTGTTTCAACCTTCAGGCTGGTAGTTTTGAAGAAGCCATCGACATAGTTAACGAGAATAAGTACACCATTTCACTCAGACTGTCAGTCTAAATTATCATTTTCTTGTTATTCTCTCTTTAAATATGGACAATACTTTCATTTCAGGTATGGCAATGGAGCTGCTATATTTACTACATCTGGTGCAGCTGCAAGGAAATTCCAGACTGAAATTGAAGCTGGACAGGTGATACTATAGGGAGTAGAGTTTTCAGTAGTACAATCATTAAAAGATACAACTGTCTAAATTGTTTGTTATGTAAAGCCACTGTTTTAATAGGGGCACTTACCCAGCTTATGTTGATATCGGTGGGTGGCACTAAAGAAGAGGAAAATGCAGTTCTTTTTTCCATAATGAATTAGAAATATATTATTTTCTTTAAAAATGTGTTGCCTTGGTTGCTTTTTGCAGTTTATCTGAAGTCTGAACCTTTAGTTTACAAGATGAGTTAATTTCTGCTTCAATAATTTGTTGTGTATAGTTTATATATAATCGGACTCATTTGGATTCAGGTTGGCATCAATGTTCCAATACCAGTTCCGTTGCCCTTTTTCTCATTTACTGGCTCCAAGGCATCTTTTGCTGGCGACCTTAATTTCTATGGTATATTACCCATGATTTTGTGTGCACGGGTTACTAATTGCTTTCACCCTTGCGTATAATTGCGCAAGGAAATAAGAAACTCTAGTTCATTAAACAAAACAATTTTTTGAATTGCAGGTAAGGCTGGAGTGAACTTTTACACCCAGATCAAGACAATAACTCAACAATGGAAGGATTTACCAGCTGGTGGGGTTTCTCTAGCAATGCCAACTTCACAGAAGATATAGTGAGTTTGTGTGGTTAATTATTTTCTGTAATTTGCTTTGAGCCTTCAATAAATTAATGTCTTTTGCTGCTACTTGTAAGGTTTCCTCCATGCCTTATCCATCCTCCCTCTCTCTCTCTCTCTCTCCCTCACTCCCTCTCTCCCCCTCCTTGTACATACACAGGGGGGACACTTATGAAAGAAAATGAATGTACAAAACAATATTAAGGCTGCAGTTTATTGCTACACAGCTTTGGGTAACAATTGACAAATGCATTGTTCTGGCCGTCTAAAGTCTCATATATTTAGGTCAACTGCAGTTAGGCTATTCTAAAACAGGAAATTACATTTCATGTGCTGAAACATTGAGGCAACACTGATTTTCCTTTTTTCCTTTTTTCTTAAAATAACAGGTAATTGTCTGCATACAAAATTAGCTCTTGAAAACGTTTTCTTGTTTGTGGGGGGGCTGGGAAGATTTGTCTTACCGTACTTTTTATCAAATTTGGGTTACCTTCAACATCTAACTTATGTTAGAATAGCCAGGTAGTAAGCCTGCTAAAAATGTTAGTAGTTTGATCATAGTGACCTCACCACCTCCTGGCGTGTACCTTGGTTTTCTATTTTGTGAAGTGTGATGTTGAACTTGTTTTCCCATGTAATTTAGTACCTGGTAAAAAAAAAAAAAAAAAGAAAAAAGGAAAATGTACACTTGATCAGTGGGATTGAGCTGTTACTCCCTATATATTTGAACACATTTAGTGTAAATGAAAAATGAAAAATAAGTGTTTGATTTTACATTTAGAAATAGTTTTTACTCTATATTTATTCACCAAAAAAAGAAGGTTTTCTGTCATACAAATTTGGAATGCAAAGTCCCACTAAGACTTGAAATGGGTAAGCTCCATTCTTTTAATTACAAAATATACTTCTTTGAAAGAAAACATAAAGAAGAATGAACCATTGATCTGCTGAACTATTATCAGGTAGCTGAATAGAAAAGAAAGGCTGACATGAAAGAGAAGAGGCTGTCTGAATAGCCAAGGAGACTGCCCAATAATCAGATACAGAGGTGAAGAGGTTAGTTAATTAATTAATATGATTTACCATTGAGACCTTTTAGTTAAGTGAATCGGGCAAGTCATCCTTGGCTAACAAACAACACTCTTACCTTCATGTTAGACTTCTTCTCCCACTTTTTGAATATATTCATGCTTTCATATTGAAATGATGAAATTGATATAATTTCTGTAGGCTCTTCGGAAGGGACAGCCTAGCATGATAAAGAAGAGCTTTTCATATTAGCCAAGGTGACTGCCTGAAACCTACACGTTGGTTTTCTTTATATGTAAATTGAAAATATGTACAGAATACAAATTGAGTAGGAGCAGGCAAGTCATCCCTGGCTACTAAAAAAGACTCTTATCTTCATGCTAGACCGTTCTTCCTATTTCTCAAATTCATACTCATTTTTATTTGTGGATATATACCTTGTGCTAAGACAACATCTATATTTATAGTATTTTAAAGGGAATGGAATATATGTAAAGATGAGATTCATGTCTCTATTGATAATGTGTATGGCTCTCCATAACCAATATGCCCCTATCCAGATGACCAAGGTCAGCTATACCCATAATGGAATATGTTCTGTTTGCCACCTTATATATATATATATATATATATTTTTTTTTCAATACCAAGTTTGTAAAGACCCATCTAAGGACATGACTGGCGTTAGAGTTCAGAGTGATTTAGGGTCTCTAAAATCCATAGCAAGCCTAAACTCTGTTGATAGACTTGAGTGTATATGTAAGGACAGATAAACAGGTATAATGCAAACGAGTTATATACAAGTATACTTCTATTAAGTCAAATTTGGAATCCTGAAGAAGAGAAATTGAGTCTGATTGAAAGATGAAAACTAATTGAGGATTCTAGTTTGAGATGAATTGAATATATGGGTGAGAACATTATCTTGCTATAATCAATAGTTGAGATGAAAATGGGAGAATTATCAATAAACGTGTTTCATTTATTTATTTAATTTTCGGGTTCTTGTTTATTCTTCTTATTAGTTATCACTATGGTAGCTCTTCCAATGAATTTCCAACCCAACCCCTAATAGCATTTAATAGTTTTTTTTTTTTTGGGGGGGGCAGTCAATTACTCGACTCTAATATTGTAGTACGGTCAATATTGTTTGGATCATAGTTATGAACGGTATGATACAAGTTAAATGATTATTTGGGAATATTTCCTATCCATGGATATGGTTTGGTTATCCTATTGTTTACTTTTATCTAATTTTTAAACCACCAAATTGGTAGTTTTGCATGGTTCTCTGTATTTCTTCTCCATTGCCACCTTTGTTTAATTTTGATATCTCCCTTCATATGCTCATATAATTCTTATCTTCTATTTCTTTTATCAAAATTATTTTTATTTTTTTTGACTTTTTCCTCCTTTCAAACATTTATTAAATATACTGTAACATACCATCTTACCAAATATGTTATAACCATAATTACAATTAACATACTATGACCAATGATCTCATCCAAACAAGGCCTAATCTAAAGATTTTTTTTTTATTTCTCCTTTCTATTTTTTTTTATTTATTATTTTCCTCCTAATCTATAGCACTAGTTAGATGACCTGCTGGAGGATATATTTTGCATTAGAGTTTCGTGGTATCAGCTTCATGACTTTCAAGATAGTTTACTTTTGAGTTAATTAATAAGGACGTAGAATTAAAATGTAGATTAATTGATATTTACAACCGTGACAATTACCTTTGATGTAAAAGTGATGCTCGTTGCTTATAGCTTCTGAAGGAGTTAAGGGATACGTTCATGACTCACAAGATGAAAAATTGGTCCCGATATAAACGTGATAATATCGGAATAGGAAATAATATTCATATGAAATTAGTTACATATTAGGATTCCTCTTAATTAGGAATTTGTCATAATTGAAAGATATTAGTATGGGCAGTTACCTAATTTAAATTAGGTAACTGACATATTAATTATTGATATTATTTTTTATATTTAATTTGAGTAACGGTTAAATTTAATTCTTTTTTATTAAGGAAAATTTAATTACCTTAATGAGAGTCCTATAAATAGAGCTACGAATTTTATTCTTGGTAAGCAAAAAAAGAATTTCATATCGAAGTTCTGTCAAAATTCTTTTGCACTTTTTCTCTCTATTCATTTGGGGTTTTTAGTTCGTGAAATTAAATTTTCATTCTAAGATCTAGCAAAGCATGGGTGAAAATAATACCGGTGATGCAAAAAAGGTAGACGATCTCAGAGATTGTGATGCTGCGTTACGAGAGATATTTATAATTATTATTTCGTGATATTTATGGCTTATTTTCTTTCAGCTTCCTTATATATAGACCTCGCTCCCTTTAATTTCCATCAATCCTCTTAACCCCTTGTTTCGGTGATGGTTAGCGGTGGCATAGTATGATAATATATATATACACACACTTCTCATTAACCTTATAAAATTAAGCTTTGAACTCTCAATTTCTTGTTATCAAAAGGATCCGACAAGGACTTGAATTCAATATGTTACTTCTAAGCTAAAACTTATTGTTTGAAACTCTAATAAAGTAAGCCCTTGTGGCTTTGCGAAATGCAATGACAATCTAACAAAGTTTGTTCTCGGGCACGATGCTAGGTTGATAAGAGTTGTACAGCTCTAAAATGTTCTTATATATAATTTAATACTCGGTGAAACCATCGGATTTGATCATCAGAGGGAGTGCCGTTACATCCAAATTGAATTATATTCAATTTAGTTCAAATAGAGTACAAAACGTTGGCGATTGATTTCACAAGAATTTATATATGAAATTTATTTATATTTGTAGACTAAGAATTATTTTTTTTTATAAGACATCAGAATCATTTTTTTTCATATGATGTTCTATTATTAGCTTAATCCAAGAGTAAATACATGGTGTTTTTCTCTAGCCAAGAAATTTCAGGCTCCATAACTACTTGCATACATAATTAAAAGTTTAGATGATTGAAGGAACTTGCATGGATGAATAATGAGGAAGCTGTGGATAGAAAAGAAAGGTTGGCATGAAAGAAAAGAGTGTGTTTGAATAGCCAAGGAGGCTGCCCGATATATAACTAAATTGAGAGCCAAATAAATTAATAAAATTCTCCTAATTGATTAAAGAATCGGGCAAGTCATCCTTGGCTAACAAACAACACAATTTTCTTCATGTTAGACTTCTTTTCTGCCTTAAATACTTGTCTAGATTCAATAGACGGGACCCAGACAAGTCTTTTCATTTTCGATATTCAAATAGCATAATGAAAAATAATTTTTATGTAAACCCTTTTTAGAAGAGAAAACCTAGCATGATAAACAAGAGCTTTTCAGATAAGCCAAAAACGACTGCCTGAAAACCTAAAATTTTTCCAAAAAAAAAATTAAAACAAAATGGTTAGGAGCAGGCAAGTCATCCTTGGTAACCAAAAAAGACTCTTATTTTCATGCTAGAACACTCTTCCTATTTATTTCTTGAAGATATATATAAATAGTATCGAGGAGATCTCAATGTATATTTATAGCATTAGAAAGGAATATAATATGTGTAAAGATGAGGTTCATAGCTGCCTCTTGGTAACCCATTTGCTTCATCTAGCTAGATTAAGACCATAGTCAGCTCATAAGGGAATGGAATATATTCTTATGATTGCATATTATAATAGAAGAGCTTCTTGTTGTCGGCCTACTATTGTCTAATTTGGCAATGAGATGATATGTATAATAAGAACATAAAACGAGTAGGAATAATCACGGGGTGAGGGTAGGGGTGGAGAATGGCTCTCCATCTACTGTCCCGTCTAGGGACAGGGATTCCTTGTCCTTGCCTGCAGTAACATTATGAGGAGAAAATTTCTCCTATTACCGCTCCATGGAGATCTCCATCTTCAGTCAAAAATTAATTTTTTGTTTAAAAAATATCAATTATAACTAAAATATAATATTTAATAATTGATTAGAATTAAAATACAACATTTAATAATTAAAAAAATTTCAATTTAATTACAAATTAAATTAATATAAATTTTAAAAATTGACAAAATTAAAATTAAATAAAATTAAAACTAAATTATATAAATATAATTTAAAAATAATTATTAAATTTTGGGACGGAAAAAATTTGGAGCTGAGACCACCATCCTAGTTCCTGCTCCGAATTATAAATCGAAAAATATTTTTCCACTGTCCCTACCTCTACTGAAAAAATTTTTAAGGATTCTCCTCCCCATTCGGGGTGGTTTCGCATCGGAAATAGGGATTTCCGGCCTCATGATCATCCATAAAAACGACAAAGGTATAAGTTGACTGTAAGTTGTAGAATTTGGTTCCGAGATGCCAACGGAAACCTAACAAGGTGGATAAGGACATCTCTATATCTATCAAATTATCAAATTTCTAATTTCTAATTACTCATCATATATATTCTAAGAGAGTATATATCAATCAATTAATATTTTCATAAAGATTTTGTTCTCTCTTGACTTTCTGCAGCTTTCGGGACCTCATGTTTCATGTCTACCACTTCTTCTTTTTCTTTCTGAAGATTGAAAATGTACCAAAATTTCACTTTTTTTTCATATTCTTTTAAATTTGACTTTCATTTTTCCATTTATTTAGGAAATTGAAAATAACAAAATTTGATATTCTTTTGCGTGTATGGAGACCCATGATTATATGAATCCATTATGGAGCAATTTGATGCCTAGATTCAAACCATCGATCATGATATTTTCTTCAGAAGAAGAATATATTCCCATCATGGAGCCACGATATGAGAATTGAAAAAGTCAAAACAACGTCAAAATCTTCCCTGAAAATTTATGTTCTTGGAAGGGTTATAAATAGAGAGCTGAAATAATAGTAATATGGGCATCTGTGGGTAGATGTTAATCAAAGAAGAAGAGGTGTCTGGCATGAGAACGAAGAGTGTTGTTTGATAGCCAAGGATGACTTGCCTGCTCCTATATATATATATATATATATATATATATATAGAGAGAGAGAGAGAGAGAGAGAGAGAATTAATGTAGCTAGGGGGATGGTTTCAGGCAGTCATCTTTGGCTAATTTGACATGCTCATATTTATCATGATAGGCATTCTCTTCTTGTATGTGAATAGATAAATAGAATCTCCAATCAAATTATAGATTTTGATATATGATGCTGAAGAATAGGAAGAGAAGTCTTACATGAGGGCAAAAGTATCGTTTGGTAGCCAAGGATGACTTGCCCGTTCCAAATATATTTGTGAAGTTTCAAATTTTTAAGGCTTCTCTTTTCAGTTTCGGGCAGTCTCCTTGGCTATGCTGATGGACTCTTCTCTTTCATGCTAGGTTTTTTCTCTTCTTGTGCTACTGAAGTTTATTTCATAGGATGGGAACTAATTACTAAGCCAAATTCAAATTATAACGGAGGTGTTAACTGAAGAGAGCAAATACCTAATAAAATAAACAAATTGCTCTGAATGACAACTAGGATACTATTGTAACGTTACAACTAAAATCTTGTAACAAGATTTCTAGTCGTTATTTGATCATAATTACTACTGAATACAGAATTTTTTGAAAACAAAAATATACAAAGAAAAGGAAACAGAAATTAAATTAGAGACAAGCAATAATCAAGGTCAATTATTTGATTAATTAATGATAGTGGAGAAATAGTATGTTCAGAAAAGGCCACATTTGTCCATGCAATAATCTTGACGTTGTGCTTTATTCTGCATCTTGACCATCAAATTTACGAAGCAAGAACTATAACATTTATAATCGAAAGTGGAGGGAACTCCACATTGTCTGCGGCAAAAATCTGTTTCGCAAAATGTTTTGTCGCTGCTGGGGCAGTTCTTGGTGCAATCTTCATAACATTTGACAACCTGCAGGGCATCATCCTGACATTTAACCATCTTAATCATCAAAATCCCCAAAAACAATGTTACTAACATCTTTCTTTTTCCTGTCTTCATTTCTTTCTATTTGTCTCTCTTCTTTCTATCTCTCTATTCTTTTTTATTTCCTTTCTTGGTGTTTCTGTGATTATTATATACACATAATTTTGCTAAATAAGTCATGCTTTATTTGGCTAATTCAGAATTCTACGGAAGGGTATGAATAAGAAACGAAAACAGTTGATTTAATATTTGGGGTCTATCATTAATTTAGAAAAAAAAAGGCTAAATTTGCTATTGTACTATGTAAAAATGGTACAGATTTGCTATTGAATTATGTTTTGATTTAAAAATACCTTTGTTTTATCTAATTAGCTCATATTTGCTCCTTTATTATGAAACTAGCTCAAATTTAGTAAATTAGTGCACATTTGGTTTTATTTTCTGTTAAAAAATTGTTTATATTTTTTCTACCATTATAAATAAAGACAAATGCGAGTCAATTCGGTGATAGACACAGAAAATGCATCAACGCTGGACTTAATAATCCATTGAAATGCCTTTAAGAGCTGAGATATTGAATGGTTTCAAATTTGAGCCCTCATTTTCTACTCTTCTTTATTAAAAAATAATAAAAGAAAAATACCTAAAACAGTACCTTGCTAAAAATTATCTTCAAATCAAAATAAATGGCCCAAATTTTTCAGAAACTAGTAAATGATTGTCTAGTTAAATATATATATATATATATATATATATATATATATATATATATATATATATATATATATATATATATATATATATATATATATATATATTAAATATCGTCCAAAGTTTTGATGCAGCGAAAAGCTGCTAATTACCGATTTGGATTTCACTTTATTAAAAATAAGAAATATTTCTGAACCTTTAAGGACAAAATTAATCATCTCTCTTTAACATATTCATAATCTATGGAACAAATTACTTTGATAAATTTAGGGATAGTTTTATCCACAATTATTGAACTATACTTTTATAGGGTGTTGATTATAAATAATTTTTTATAATAGAAAAATGCTTGCATTTTTAATTTTTTCAACTAAAATAAAAATGGTTTGAAAAACGATTCCTGTAGGAGTACGTCGCATAGCCCACCATGTGGGTTCCGAAAGTTTTGGAGTTAAGAATTAAAAAAAAAAACTTATAAATCAAACCAATCACGTCTTAACATATATGAAAATAATAACTGTTTTGCATATGTGATTAATTGGTTTGGTCCATTATTTTTTTAGGGACCCAATTTAAGTAAATATTTATCCATGTCAATGATTAGGCACATTAGCATGCTACATGTACAAAATGAATAAATAATAATAATAATAATAATAATAATAATAATAATAATAATAATAATAATAATAATAATAATAATAATAATAATAAAACAGTACGTTTTGGGTCTTTGAATATTTTTACAATTTTTTGAGTTTAGGTCCTCGTGCTTCTATTATTTTATATTGAGTTCTAGAGCTTTTATTCGTTAATACATTACTCGGACTCTGTCAACCTAAATTATCATTTTCTTGTTATTCTCTCTTTGAATATGAACAACACTTTCATTTCAGGTAAGGCAATGGAGCTGTTATATTTACTACATCTGGTGCAGCTGCAAGGAAATTCCAGACTGAAATTGAAGCTGGACAGGTGATACTATAGGGAGCATAGTAGAGTTATCAGTTGTACAATAATTAAAAGCTACAACTGTCTAAATTGTTTGTTATGTGAAGCCACTGTTTTAATAGTGGCACTTACCCAATTCATGTTGATATCGGTGGATGGTACTAAAGAAAAGGAACATGCCGTTCTTTTTTCCATAATGAATTAGAAATATATTATTCTCTTTAAAAATGTGTTGCCTTGGTTGGTTTTTGCGGTTTATTTGAAGTCTGAACCTAAGTTCGCAAGATGAGTTAATTTCTGCTTCAATAATTTGTTGCGTAAAGTTTATATATAATCGGACTCGGGTTGGCATCAATGTTCCAATACCAGTTCCGTTGCCCTATTTCTCATTTACTGGCTACAAGGCATCTTTTGCTGGCGACCTTAATTTCTATGGTATGTTACCCATGATTTTGTATGTGCACGGGTTACTAATTGTTTTCACCCTTGCGTATAATTGCACAAGGAAATAAGAAACTCTAGTTCATTAAACAAGACATTTTTTTGAATTGCAGGTAAGGCTGGGTTTGACATTTATATATATATATTTAAAAAAAAAAGTTGAAGTGAGCAAAATTTACTCATTTTCTTTGAGTACTGTAAAGACTAATATAAAAAATTATCTTTTTGATTTTTTTTTATTTAAACGAATTCATATTCCCAACCCTTTGAATCAATAAATGGCGATAAGCTTAATACGCAAATAAAATGTATAACTATATCTTATTTTTCTAAATAAAAACTTGTTAAAAATAAAGTAAAATTCTAAATAAATACTTAAAAAAAATGAAAAGAGTATTAGTATTAACGCAACCGTAAATTATTTATTCCGTTGATGGACAAAATCATTGATAAAGCATCATGCTACTTTATGCTTTATTTATTTTATATTATATTATCCAGTCCATTTATTAAATCTAAATTGACTTAGTCCATTGATAAATTATTGATTTTGTCAGTTTATATTATATTATATTATATTATATTATATTATATTATATTATATTATATTATATTATATTTATATTATATTATATTATATTATATTATATTATATTATATTATATATAAATTGGCGGTGTTGTTTTTAGTCTGCCCTTGTTACATTTGCTGGGATTGTTTCTTTTGTTATAAAAAATATATATAAATATAAATGTGTGTATATATATATAAGACATATATAAACCATAAAATATAAATATAAAAAGCAAGATATGATATTAAATTGAAAGATGACAACAACCTTTCGAAATTAAGGGTAAATTAATTTAAAGATCTTTAAGACCATTAAAAAATAGAGAATCAAACCTCTCCGTTTCATTCTTCTTGAGAACTAAACCAACCTCAACTCCACCAGTTCCATCTTGGCTTTCTGCCATGGAAATGGATCCTTCCGCCTTATCTATAGAAGTAACCTCAACCTTCTTAGGCTTTCCCCACCCAAAATCAGTTCCATAAACCTGCAACCGAGATGCCCCCAGCCACTCCAAAAATTTCCGCTGAATTTCGGTCAAGATATATAAATTTTTGAAGTTTCTCTTTAGCCCCCATCAAGAACTCCTTTTTCCAACCCTTTAATCGCCTCTGTTAACTTCTCTGCCAGAAAGGCCAATCCATTTTCTTCATTCACATGTCCTGCTTCTGTTTCTGCTATATAGCTGCTAACACAATTTCCAAAGTAATTAGCTGGTAATTCTAAACGATCTCTTAAATCAGCTGCAAATCCAAGATGCAATTTTATGTTTCTTTCTAACCCTTTGGTTTTAACTAAGGTGATTACTACATAAGCATATACGAGCACAAAAGTTGACAAATAAGTATGTTTTTGATCCGATTGATGAGTATATGCCTTTTCCCTTAGTTTCTTTATATCTTCTACAGATATTGTGAATATTCCTCGTAGTAAATCTGTTTTAGGTGTTGTTGAAAATGTGGGAATGATATTCACGCTTCTCGGGTTCGAATTCCTATCTGCATGCCAAATCATATAATACATACGTCAGTTCATTTAGAGATGGCAAATTCTGACTTGATTTATAAACGAATGGAACCATAAACTATACGCATTTAATAGTAATTCATTTAAATTATGACTCTATAACTTGCAAAATTTTTACTTATATATAACTCAACTCGTTTATACCCCAGTTCATCGTGACTTTATCGTTTGCCACCTATATCAGTCAGACATCTATGGAATTTGCCAATAAAACTAAAAATTTGACTACATATATAAATTATACCTGTATAATTCGGTGCGACGTTTATCCAATTGTTGACGTAGGTCATATCGATTCCTTCAGGATCTTGAATGATTGTTCGATCAAGAAATGGAGTCAGCTCCGGCGGTAGAGTTGGGTTGCTATTGTTATCTTTTTCCAAGTTTTTACATATATGAGCCCAAGCTTTACGGAACATGTTTATACTTTTGCCATCAAAGATCGCATGGTGAAAACAGAAGCCTATGCTAAATCCTTGATTAGGAAACAACGTTATCTGAATAGACACCGTTGCGGCTTGTGTCTCGGACGCTGGTAACTCAGGTATGTAATGGCTTGAATCGGCAGCTTCACAAATCCTATCCCCGGAGAGACGGTGAAAGTCTGCGTCAGATTCAGCAACGGTGAGTAAAACGCCGTCGTTTGGGGTGTAAAGAATGAATGGTTTATCGGAATGTGAGGGCCAAACGAGGTTTCCGGCGAAAGGGAGGAAGTGGAGGAGAGTGAGAGAGAGAGACTGTTTGAGTTTGGGAATGATTACCGAGTTGAAGGAGGTGGAATCGGTTGTGAGTTCGTAGAAGAAGAGGCGCTCAATCGGGTGAAATTTGAACCAGAAAGTGTCAAAGAAAGTTAGAGGAAGAGATGACTCGGTGGCTGGCTCATCAGGAGGACTCACTTTGATGACCTCCATTACTCTTCCAGGTTTGTCAGCTAATGCCATAGGTCTTGAGCGAAGTTGAATTTGTGAATTTTGTGTTTTTCCAAATCTAATGTAAAAATATGCTGAGTGCTAAATAAATAAGAATTCTAATGTGCTGAAAACCTCAATTGAGCTTTCCTCTATAAAAAAAATATACAACCATTGTTTTCGTCGTTCAATTTTCGCACAACTATTTTTGGATTCGTAGCAATAAAATAATACAAATACTGTAAAAATAAAGTCGAATATATATATATATATATATATATATATATATATATATATATATATATATATATATATATGTTGAAATGGGCGAACATGATCAAATTAAACCCACCATTTGTTATAAAATTCAGAATGATGGGACTACATAAGGACATCTGAAGAAAACGCTAAAATATTTTTTGAAAATGGGTCCAAAGTATTAAGACAAACGGAAAAGCGACGGAACTTTTGCAATTATTTATAAATAAGCCAAGGATTGCTCTGTAGGTGACAAGAGAAAACAACCACAAAACTAAAGTTAGCCCATATAGGATTCTCTTATTAGATCGGACGGCTCGTCTTTTTCCCATTAACCTCTAGTGGCCGTCAATTTGTTTATTTGCTAATTAATATCATTGGCTGTACCCCGGTTTTGAAACCAGACCAGCCAGTTCAATCCGAAAAATTCACTGTACTGGTATAGGGGTATATATGGAATTTAAATTTTTCTGTACTGAATCGAAATATCGAAGAAAAAAATTCAGAACTAAACTGTACTATTAATTTTTTCACTAGAACCGAACCAAATTATACCGTTGACTTTATTTAAAACGAATCTGGATATTTTACCTAAAACCGGACCGAGAACAATATTGAATTGTACCAAATTATCTTGTACCGAAAAAATCGATATTTATTAATTATTATATATAATACTAATAATTTATATATAAATATTACTTGTAATTTTTATTCTATATGTGCCGTATAAATTTAACTTCATAATTATTTATATTATATATTTTAATACACAAAATTAAAATAATAATTAGTTAATAAATTAACCTAAATATTGTAATTATTAAGAATAGAAATTTAATTATTATAATAATTATTCTATATATATGAATACGAATATAAATATATAACTAAAATATTTGTATTTAATTTAATCTATCTTTAATATCACTCAACTGTTATTTTATTTTCTTATAAATATTTATATAAATATGTAAGTTAAATAATTTATCACATAAGTAGTTTATCAACTAATTTCATTTACTTTAAATATCAATTAACTAATACTCATTTATTTTCAGGACAATAACTATATGAATATCTAAATTAATGATGTAATTAAATATATTTATTATATAATGAAATATTACCAATTAATGTATTATATGAGTGTATAATTATTTTACCAATTAATTTTATTTATTTTTAGTGTCATTTCAACTAGTATTTATATATTTTCGTACAATACTTATATTAGTAATGGAATTGTAAATCAATAATGTGATTATATATAGTTATTATATATAATAAAATTTTATCAATTAATATAATTATATGACTATATGAGTATGTAATTATCTTATCAATACTTTATTTACTTTTATATTATGAATGATTGAATGTACTTATATAAGTACATATATTCTCAGTATCATTTAACTAGCATTCATTAATTTTTACACGATACTTATATGAGTAATTGAGTATTTAAATTAACAATACAATTATATACAGTTATTTTACTAATGAAATTTTACCAATTTGTGTAATTATATATGTATATAATCACCTTAGCAATTAATTTTATTTTCTTTTAGCATCATTTAACCAATATTTATCTATTTTTGCACAATACTTTTATGAGTAATTGAGTATGCAAATTAACAATATACTTATATACAATTATTATTGAAAGAAATATATATCATGATATATTTCGAGAAATGGACATAAATACCTCTCGAAGTGTAGATCGTTGAAGTGGAAGCGAAAATCGATTGTTTCACGTTACCGGCAAAGCCTATCACTCATGTGTCACAAACTACAGGATGAAAGTATAGATCTATGAACTAAAAATCCCTTTAGACAAAGAGAATATGCAAGGAGAAAAACCGATAGAGTTTCGGTATCTCTAATTTTCTCATCTCTTTCAAATGAAGAAACTAAGCCCTTATATAGGGCTCTAATTAAAGAATACTTAATTTTCTTAATAATGATGAATTAAATTGACAGTTACAATATTAATAAGGAAATAATAAATATGGCAGTTACAAAATTAATATGTAATTGCCCATATTAATGCACACATAAATGGTATATTCCCTAATTAAGAAAAAAATCAATATGAAACTAATTTCATATAAATTATTTCTAGTTCCGATGTTATCTCTATTATATTGGGGTCAATTTATCATCTCGTGAGTTATGGACGTATCTCAAATTCCTTCATCTCCGGCCACTCACACATGACGAAATGATTTTCAGTCATTCTCTCCTATCATACAGGCAAATAGTTCGTGTGACCGGTATACGTCGAGAACACTAATGCTATACACCTGTTAGGGATATATAACATTTCGAGAAACAAGATCTTCTCACAATTGTATGCCAAATCCTAGATAATTTTCTCACATTCCTTGTTTTATCTCATGATCTCATAAAAATAATTTTCGTGTTCACTATTGTATCTCTACTTATAAAGACTACAATAGGTATATCGGTGAACCACGAAACTAATGAATGTGATAAAAAAATATCTTCCTTTTTTTCTATATACCATCCATCATAGCCTAACTCGTTTTTCTAGTTAGATCCATCGGGTTGAAATTTTTTTTATAATCCTTTGGAGACTAACTAAGCTAGCCACACTAAACTATACTTCAAGTATATGTTAAGAGTCTTGAGGGTCGAAAAAATTAGGATCTCACAATAGGAAAAATTTGAGATCATTCACATAAGATTCTCTTTTCTTGGTCAACTTAAGCACACATGGTATGATGCATGTGTTATGATATTCTTTTCTTTCCCTTAAAGGAGCGCATATCTTATCATTATTTAACACCAGACAGAAGTATAAGGTTGCAATGCACAGAAGCATTCAACTTTAGTTCTCTCACTTTAGAACTACTTCTAGCTTTTAAGATAGAATATGATAGTTACATTTAGCTTATCATAGGATTACACTTAATCCAGTTTAGATCTCAATCCAAAGCATACAACCTTATGTATGTCTTTATCTTGCACCTTAACAAGACTCATCTTGTAATTTCTGCAAGACGACACTTTTATTTTGAACAGGTTTTCACAATTCATTTTGTGTTAAAAAATCGCCTCATCTTGGTTTTTGTCAACTTATTATCAAAACTAAGGTAAACACCTATGTGAGTGGGCTACTTATCTGTCCGATATACTCAATCATATAATAAATAATAATAAATGTTTACATATAAATATTCACACTCATGTATTGCTAAATAATGAATTTTATTATTATTCATAAATAATAATGTTAAGGGATCACATAAACAGTACAAATCAAATCCTACGCAAACCTTGAGATCTAATGTGTCTCTCAAAACACATCTCTCAATACAAGTTTTGTTAATAGATCTGCAATCACATCCAGCGAGAAAATGTACTGTAAGTTCAGTTCTTCTAGTATAACAGTATCTTCTATTTATTGATACTTAATGTTGATACATCTATCAACAATTAACTATCACCATAGACTGTCACTGGTTCCTCTAAGGCAGTTAATCCCAAATGGTTTACAAACCATTTCAACCAAAATTGCCTCTTATACTGCAGCTAAGAAAGCAACAAGCTTTCAATATTAATGGGCTACAAAGATTTATTTCTTGCTACTTCACTAAATGACACCTTTTTCAAGCAAGAATACATAACTTGAAGTGAATTTCCACTCATTCATATCACTTTCCCAATCAACATTTGAATATTCTCTCAATTACAAATCATTTTATTAAAAAACAGAAAGAATAACTTGCAGTACCGTTGAGGTATCTAAGTATTTTTTTTACTGCTTTCCAATGTACTTTGTCTGGGTTAGACTGATATCTATTTACTATGACCATAACATAGCATATATCAAGTCTGATACACAATATTGTGTACATCAGACTACCCATAGCACTAGCATACTGAACATTCCTCATATGTTCAATTTGCTTATTTATCTTAGGACACATACTTTTTCTAAGAAATTGATTCTTAGTAATGGGGCTATCAATGGGTTTACAATTTTACATATTAAATTATTCAAAAACTTTGTTAATGTATGTCTCTTGAGATAATGACAATAATCTTCTCGAGCGATCCCTTGAAATCTTAACTTCAAGGATATAATCTGCTTGATCCATATCTTTCAACTCAAAGTTGGATCACAACCAATCTTTGATAAGATTTACATACTTTATTTCATTTTTAGTATTAGTATGTCGTCTACATACCAAATCAAAATGATAAATTTATCTTTAGAGCTTTTGTGATAAACACAATGGTCTTCATCAATCATGTTAAACTTATTTGACATGATTGCTTTATGAAATATCAAATACTATTGTTTCGAAAACTACTTTAGGCTATAGATTGATCTCATCAATCGGCAAACCTTATGTTCGCTGCCCTTTTTTTATGAGAAAAGCAGTCTTTACATTCATTTGATGTAGCTCTAGGTCTAAACTAGCTGTCATGATTAGAATTAACCTTATCGATGTAAATCTAACAACAGGTGAAAATTTCTTCTCATAGTCAATTCCTTCCTGTTGTGTAAATCCCTTAGTAACTAGCCGAGCCTTACATCTTTCGATACTACCTCAACTTTTTGCTTTATTTTGAGAACCCACTTATTTCCAATTGGTTTGTATCCTTCAGGTAGATTAACTAGTTCCTAAATATGGTTCGATCTCATAGAAGCCATTACTTCTTCCATTGTCTTAATCCATTTATCTTTTGCTGGGCATTCTTGTGGGATAATTAAAAAATCATCGACACGGAACAACTTTTCCTTTTAGATTTTTTGTAATTCCAATTCTTGATAAACATGTCTGATATATTCATCATAGTTCAAAATACTTCCACTGGAATTAAGCTATACGCTCCCACTCAAATAAAGATCCTAAATATTCATACTCCTACTGGAGTTAGGCATGCTCATCCTCCCACTGGAGAATGAATTCCGAACATCCGGATCATTGAAAGAGAGTCTTGACCTTCTTTTTCAATTTTCCTCCCACTTGGATGGAGAGATTTGGTTAGTTTATCTTTTTGAGTTTCATAAAAATAAAGTCTCAATTTACTTCGCCCAACTTAGGAAATTTATTTTCCAAAAATATGATGTCTCGTAATTCAGATTTTGTTACTGAGCCATTTGCTTGTTCACCCCATAAGCACGTATCCTTTTGATACATCAGAATATCATATAAAGATACTCGTTTTTTGCTATATGGTTTGTATTTACTAAATTTATTTGACGTATTATGGATATAAGCAACACAATCCTAAGGTCATCAATATGTCAGGTCGAATTACCGATAAGTCCACAACTTATAAGAAGTGGAAGCGACAAACTTGGAGGGCACATAGTTTAGAACACCATTTTGTTATGGAGTTCAAAGAATAGACAATTGATGTCCACTCCTTTTTTTATCACATAAAACTTTAAATTTATCAGAAAGATATCCTTGACCACGGTCGGTTCTTAAATCTTTAATTTTCTTATCTAATTGATACTCAACTAGATTTATAAAAGTTTAAAAGCAACTAAATGCTTCAGACTTGTGAGAAATCAAATGGATATGACTATACCTAATATAGTCATCTATATTAGTGATGAATAATAATAGGCCCCATGCCTTACCCTAACATTCATTAAATCACAGATATCTGAATGGATCAATTGCAATGTAGTTTTTATTCTAGTTTCCTTTTTTTGAACAGCTTCCTTACTAGTTTTCTTTTTGGGTAATGCTCATAGGTAGATAATTCAAACTTATTCAAATCACCGATCAATCCTCCTTTGACTAACTGACTCATTCAATTTTGGCTAATGTGGTATTATCTAGCATACCATAATTTCACATTATGCTCATAACAATGTAAAACTAACGAAAAACTAGTAGTATTTTAATAATCAGGATCAATATCCATGATAATGAAAATGTTCAAAACAAAACCAGAACCACATTAAGCATCATCTAAACATAAGCATGCGTTGTTATCCTTAAAATGTAAATGAAACCTAGTTTCATTAAAGCAAAAATAGAAACTAACCAAATAAAAGAATCTTGATCCTTTTTGCCACAAGGTCTATTACTTCTGGATCTATCACCCACAAAGGATAAAATTTAGTAAAAAGACATAACTAGATACACATATTTTTACTTACTCATAAGTCAATATGGTGTACCTATTGGGACACATTGAACACAGTGATCCTTTTATTGGTAGTTGAAGAAACATTTCACTCTTGAAATATTTATCCTTTTATTACCTTTGGACCTTATGTAATTCTATTTTATCTTTTGCCTTTTAGACTTTCAAGCTTTTCCTTTACCCTTACCATTAAAGCTTCTATTTTTGTTCTGGTTAGAACTTAGTCTACTAGAACAGAACTGTACCATATGCACTACTGCATTGATCTTAATCACCACCATATAGTCACTTTCAAACTCTAAATGACAAGTAACATTCCTAAATATCTTTATCTTATCCATATGAGTTAGTTACATCTTTATATGCTTCCAACTCTGGGATAAAGAACGGATAACAACTTGAACCTGTTGCTCATTGGTCATCTTATGATCAAGTTCACTAAGCTCACAAATCATATTATCTATCTCTTTTAGATGTTTCCGCATTATATAATCAGACTCTTCTGATTAGTATCAAAATTTGATAACTATTGATCGAAACTGAGCAAGAAATATATCCCCGAATTTTTCTGCAAAGTGATCCACAGATCCATTGTATTTTGACACTTGCAAAATTTTTTTAGCGATATCATCATCCATTTGCACTTAGCAATATGGTACGAGCAATGGAACGTCTCTTTTCCATGCCATATAGGCATCTCGATCCTGCTTATTCTAGATTATGGTGCCATGCTTAGATTCAATCATAATCAAACTTAAGATTTCTAAAACCTCTTACTCTTCAAGCACATATTGGATGTACATATTTCATTTAGATCATTTGATCATTAATGGAGTAATTATTGCACAATATTAAGGAGATCAAGCAATACATTTTATTTACTATGCATCTAAAAAATTAACCTAATAAAGCTGATTATTAGGCCCAATTTCGAAAAGATTATTTAAAGTTTCCAATTACCCTCTAAGTCCTAATATATAACCTTACCGGTTAAAATTTCATGCATAGTAAATGTCGATTGTTGGGTATTAAGTTCTTAAACTTAATTTAGGATATTATACATAAGATAATCTAAGTCTTAACTCAATTATCATGTAATCATTTTACTCATAAAATATTGCTAAGCAATTAACAATAAAATAAACACATTCATAATAAATGTTAAATGCCAATATAATATCCAAAAGATAAATAAATTCATTTATTTAATCAATTATTAAATATCCAACAATCTCAAAGAGGAAACATTTAAAATAAGATAAAAACACACTTGTCTTTAATATAGTAATAGAAAACATAAATCCTAACCACAAATCCATTAACCAATAATATCTTGACACTCATGTCAATAACTCAGGGAACCTAGAATGTGACAAAACTAGTCTCGTCACTGGAAAATGATTTCTCGACCCTTTCGAATAAATTAAGAGGTATGCCATAAAATTGATGATGCAGCTATAGACGATGCACACAACGTTCGCTTTTGAGCACCATCTCAGATTTAATGTTGCTTCTCAACACACCTTTTTTGGTCACTAAATACAAAAACTGGATAATGATTTTCTTATAAATTTCATTTTTCTTAATCCAAGCATCAACCAACCAGTTTCTTATATCTGGATAGCAATCAAAAGAGTCTTTCATCACCTTAAATAAGGTCCTATCAACACCTCCTCGGTCCAGGCTATCGGCCCCAAATACACTCTTGCATCTTTTCATGCATACACAAGATATGATGCACTATTGCATCAATGTCATCGGCTCGAACCTTCTTATGTATTCTTTTTTTGCAAACCATTTGCACCTTTGCTTCGGTTTTTTATAATTCCTTGAGAAATTTATGGACATTTAGGAGTCGTTATCTTCATCATTTCTGTCACACATAACACAAAATTAAACAGTAAGTACACTTATGCACAAACATGTATGATTGAAACTCATTTTAATCCAAAAGATAAAGACAAACTGTTACTCATAACAAAATATAAATGGTCAGTACACTTATGTACAAACATACGTATGATTGAAACTCATTTCAATCAACAAATAACGAAATATCCATATAATATAATTTTCAAACAAATTTAAAAATTTAAGAAGGCAGAAAAATTAGATTAAAAAAATTTTAGCTGATTTAGAGGTCGAAGGAGGCTGTATGCGCCATCACGTGCCGGCGAAGGTGGGACTCACGCGCGACAGATGTACCACACACCATCTGAGGCACTCTACCACGTGGTACAACTTGACGGGACCATATGGCACTGACTGGTATGACAAAATTGACACGTGGCATGACCACGGTCTGCCACGTGTCATCTAGTCATTGGCCCATCTGTTGACACGTGACATGACTCAACAAGCCACGTGTCAGCATCAACAAGCCACGCGTTAGCACCGCAGGCTGCCACGTGGACGCTAAGTGGCATGACACTTTATGCCACATAGCAAAACCCTTGCCACATGTCAGTCTTATAGGTTGTCCCATTGTCCCACATGTCATCATGTGGTTGGTCCACGTGGCATTATGTGGACTCCTATTGACACATCAGTTGACACGTGGCACTTCATCATAAGGCCACGTGCCGCTTCCCCATTGGGCCATATGGTAGAGTGACGTTTCACTCAGCGCGTGTGGCTAGGCGCGTGCTGGAGACGCGCCCTTTAGCATGCGCCTAGCACACTAGTGGCGCGTTCAAGCCACGCGCCGCCTTCCCGATAGTTTTAGGCCACCGAATTTTTTTCTAGGGTGGGGTTTTCGAGGTTCCTGAGTCCAATGGTGTGATCAAAAAATAAAAAAATTTTCACTCGAAATTTTAATTACAAATTTTAAAATAATTATTTAATTTCGATGTCCAAAAATTACAAAAAAAATTCCAGACCAGAATTAAAAAAAATTAGATATAGGACATATCTAATATGCATATCAATTCAGCCTATAAACATATCTGAATTTTCAAAAAAAAAATCAGATCTACATTATAGACATGCTGGAATGATAAAATATAGGCTCTGATACCAATTAAAGAAATATATATCACGATATATTGCAAGAAATAGACATAAATACCTATCAAAGCGCAGATCGTTGAAGCGGAAGCGAAAATCGATTGTTTTACGTTACCGGCAAAGCTTATCACCCACGTGTCATGACCTACGAGATTAAAGCATAGATCCACGAACTAAAAACCTCTTTAGACAAAGAGAATATACGAGGAGACAAACCGATAGAGTTTCGGTATCTCTAATTTTCTCATCTCTTTCAAATAAAGAAACTAAGTCGTTATATAGAGCTCTAATTAAGGAATACTTAATTTCCTTAATAATGATGAATTAAATTGGCAGTTATAATATTAATAAGGAAATAATAAATATGGCAGTTACGAAATTAATATATAATTGCCCCATATTAATGCACACATAAATGGTAGATTCCCTAATTAAGGGAAAAATCAATATGGAACTAATTCCATATAAATTATTTCCTATTCCGATATTATCTCTATTATATCGGGGCCAATTTATCATATCTGAGTCATGGGTGTATTCCAAATTCGTTCAATTATATTAATGAAATTTTGCCAATTAGTGTATGCAATTATGTATGTATATAATCATCTTACCAATTAACGTAATTATTTGAGTATATAATCACATTAGCAATTAATTTCATTTTCTTTCAGCATCACTCAACTAACATTCATATATTTTTGCACAATAGCTATATAAGTAAATAAGTATTTAAATTAATAATATAATTATATACAATTATTATATTAATGAAAATTTACCAAATAATTTGATTATATGAGTATATAATCACCCAAGCAAATAATTTAATTTTTTTTTTCAATATCACTCAACTGATATTTATCTGTTTTTGCACAATACCTATATGAGTAATTGAGTATTTAAATTAATAATGTAATTGTATACAATTATTATATTAATAAAATTTTATCAATTAATATAATTATATATGTATATAATCAACTTAGCAACTAATTTCATTTTCTTCCGGTATCAACTAATATTCATTTATTTTTACACAATATCTATATGAGTAATTGAATATTTAAATTAATAATGTAATTGTATATAATTATTATATCAATTAATTTAATTATACGAGTATATAATTATCTTAATAATAAATTTCATTTCCATTCAGTACCACTCAAATAATACTATATGACTGCATAAATTAATAATATAAATTATATATAGTTATTATATATAATAAAATTTCAGTTGTACATTTATAAATGATAAAGAAGAAAAAATTAAAATTTTTTGGATGGAATGAAAAATTAAATTTGATTGTATTTGTTTTTGTTTTGCCATTTTGATTGCATTTGTTTTTGTTTTGCCATTTCATGTTCCATTTAGATCTAAGTTTTGCCATTTTGATTGGATTTGTTTTTGTTTTGCCATTTAGATCTGGGTTTGTTTTTCCATTTTGATTTGGGTTTTTGATTGCACTGCTATCGACATCGCATGTTAGTTCTTTTATTCAAGATAGGGAAGAAAAACTGTTTCCCATTTGAGATAGCATAGACGGCAGATTGCGTCTGTAATATCTCTATCGTTCTTACCTTGTACGGAAGGTTGCCTGTTCTTCTTAGAATATCAAATGGTAAAGTATCCAGAACTTGAGTAGGTACAGTGCCCTCTGAATACCTACGTCAAATGGATGTAATTTGATTGTAATAAACAATTTTATTTTATCCATTTCTCTTGCTGCAAGATAAATTATGCAACGATTCGTTGACAATGCATTTGGTTACAAAGTGTTGGATTGAGTTAAAATGAAACTTTGTTAGCAGGGTGAAAGGAATGATGGTTATAATAATTTGTTTGGTTTTTAGTGCAGGTCGATAAAGACATTCGCATTGCATAATGTTGTAAGGCTGATCAATGGAGTGTCAGCGATTTTGCTGGCTATTTTGCCAGGGAAGGGTAACATCCTTGCAGGCCTTCAAGGCTGGGAGCTTAGGCCAACTTTTTGTGGACCTCGAATGCGTCGATGGATGGAGAAGTAAGCACTATGCTAAAAAAATTTTCTTTTCTTCATGTTCAATTGCGATCTTGCTACCTTATTGGAGCTAACACGTTCTTGAGAAAGATATTGATTCTTTTCTTGGAGTTAATTTGTATCCTCCATAATGTAATAGATGTTTTGGGTTTGAAACTTTTGTTGTTAGGAGCAGCATAGACATTATTTAGAATTGTGTGGTATAACGTATCTGTATCACTCTTGTTGGTGTGAGTTGTAAAAACTGTAATCAGTGCAGATTTTTAGGTACATATTAGTTTTCCATAAATACATTGATGAGCATATTCTTAGCATTAGATTAGTGTATTACCAAAATTGGTTCCTTACTGTTTTCTTTTTGGTTTTTGAATATATATACATGTACTCTGTTTTTTGGAAGATATACATGAAAAAGAATATGTTTTAACAACTCTCCCAGCAAGGTAGCTCAATTTTATTGGCATCTAAATATAAATTCCCTCTATCTCACTTTAAGCAATAAATTTAACCATTTAGCTCGTCCCATTTTAAGTCTCTAGCTTTGATCATTTAAGTACAATGAGAGCAATTTAGTCAATTGTTAATTTTAAGTTTCTAACTTTGATCATTTAAATATATTTAAGTACAATGAGAGGAATTTAGTCAATTGTTAATTTTAAGTTTCTAGCTTTGATCATTTAAATACATCTAAGTCCAAAGGGAGCAATTTAGTAAATTGCTAATACATTTTCTTAAAATTAAGAATTTTCAATCATTTCGTTAATTGTCGTGTGTTCATATTGGTCACTTAAGTTTAAAGTTGAAAAAGTGGAATGGAGTATTTTTTTTGTTTGATAATTGTTGTCTATCTTTTCATTTTCATTTGTCCCAAAGTATTATCCGCTTTTCATTTTATTAAAATGTCATATAAATTGTTTATTAGAATCTTATTTGATTTAATTCCATTTAATTTAGTTTTATCCACTAGTGTTTGCCATAAAAAGTTATCTTATAAATTTCTTCGATCCATTTACATGTGTTTGGCTAGTTATGAGCATATGTAAAATTGCTTATCCCTTCACATTTAAATGGTGTTTTTTTTTACTTTTTATTTATTTATTAATACATGTTTGCTTACTTGATTCTCTAATAGTGCATCATAGGTATTAATAATTTAATAAATACATGGTCTGACAAATGACTGATGTTGTCCCTCTTAATTTCTTAAAACATGCAAAATTTTAAAAATATTGAATTATTCAAAATATTAGATTGTATTGTATTGTATTATTTTGTACCGAAAGAATCGAAAAACAGTACCAAATTTTTTATAGAATTGTACTGAATTGTTTCGAATTTTCAATACAGTTATAATACTTAATTCTTAAAATATCTAAAGTTTCAAAATAATATGGAAATTTGTAAATCCCCGTATTGAACCATACCGTATACACCCCTAGGTTCAGATAAGATTAAAAATCTAAAAATACTAAGAGACAAAATAAAATTGGTTGAAGCGTATGTGATTTAGTAGCAGTTGGATCGATCCATTTTTTGTTTAACAAAAATATATTATTTTTATGCAAAAATATGCATAATTTTTTCTTCTTTCACATTATATGGGTCTTTTATAGTCAGAAATATTAATTTTAGCTGTCCTAATAAAATATATAGATTTACTTAAACCTGACAAAATTGATCCAAATCTAAAAGAGCAAATTACACCAATTACCCTAGTTTTTTTATTTTGTTTTCAAAAATGCCATATGGCTTTTTTTTTTCACTTTTCATTTATACAATTTTCATTTCAAAACTACTCTTTTTTATTTTTATATATAAAAAATGCTCCAATTTTATTATATACTCAGCTGTCTCTTTCTTTCTACTTTCTTCTTTCCCTGCCTCTTTGAATTTCTCTGTTACCTGATATGCATCCTCTATTTTAATATTTGATCTATTTTACTGAGCTTTCACAAACGGTTTATTTATTTAGCCATCACATTAATTTTCCACATTTAAGCACTCAATTACCAACATCTGTACACACACACACACACACACATATATATATATATAAAAGCAAGATGAAATTTGGAAAAGTTTTCCGATTTAGAACAATTATGAACATGAACTCAAATCAAAACAACAAATGGGATGCAAACTTTGTCCTTGCTTATAAATCATAATTTGGATGAAGCACTAGAGAGAGCGTGATTCATTAGCTCACCCCTTCACTATCTTCCTTTGTAGACAGCAAATTAAAATTGAAGTGTTTTTCATTTGGAAATGTGGACTACTAGTGAAGAGTTTGCCAATTCAATTTTACTCAAGATTGTTGAAAGTACTTGCTTTTCATCTTAGATTTTACTTTGCAGACACCAATTGACTCTGATAAAATGAATTTTTGAAGGTTATAGATGGGAAGTTATGTGAATTTTTCATTAATTGGCAATACCATCTAGTGTTTAAGTGTTGCCTTCTTGTATGCCTTCATTACACCAATTACCCTACTGCAGTGACGATACTTCAACTTTAATTATCTCATAGTCCTCAAGATTAACCTTTATCCCGCTAACTCTGATTAGTATCATCTTGATGCCAATAACACGTTCCAAAAAGCACAACGGAGGTTCAATTTGACAAATGATATTCGATTCATATCTGGGGTCCACAGCATTGATTCGGTTATTCACAAGTCAACCTTGTAAAATCCACAATGCAAGTCTAATTTGTCAGCAGCCAATAACGGATTCATAACCTTTTGTTACTTGGCAAAACCTGAAGGCTAACTTCCATTAAATTATTTACTTGAAGTTCTTTTTTTTTTACTTGAAATTATTTACTTGAAGTTAGTTGACATAATATGGAGCAATATTAATTTACACAAATGGAAAGGAAGTTCAATTGCCTTTGCTAAATAAAATAAACTGAAAATTCAATAAATACAGATATCTGCAAAATAAAATCAATTTCGCCCAATTTAGAACTTCCATGTTGCTGTTAGCTCCATTTAACAGTGTATTTATTGGGTTTTATGAATAGAAAATGCAGTATATTTTGTTTTGTTAAAAAAGTACATTGTGTTTTTAGTAGGCTTTCATGTATAAAATACAGTGTTTATTTTATGAAAAAGAAAATATAGTGTATTTATTGGGTTTTATGAAAAAAATACAGTGTATTTTATTTTGTCGAAAGAAAATACATTATATTTTTATTATGTACAGAAGTCAATAAAGTTTAATACATTTTACGAAAAGAAAATATAGTATATTTTATTTTTTCAAAAAAATACTTGTATTTTTAGTAGGTTTTCATATATAAAATACAGTATTTATTTTATAAAAAGAAAATACAATATATTTTATTTTATCAAAAGAAAATACAGTGTATTTTATTTTATCAAAAGAAAATACAGTGTATTTTATTTTGTCAAAAGAAAATACAGGGTATTTTATTTTATGTACAGATGTCAATAAAGTCTAATAAGTTTTATGAAAAGAAAATACAGTGTATTTTATTTTGTCAAAAGAAAATACATTATATTTTTAGTAGTTTTTCATATATAAGATACAGTTTTTATTTTATGAAAAGAAAATAAAGTGTATTTATTAGGTTTTATGAATAGAAAATACAGTATATTTTCTTTTATGAAAAGAAAATACAGTGTATTTCCTTTTATTAAAAGAAAATACATTGTATTTTTATATCATTGCTTAAAGTTTAGTTTAATTTAATTGAGCCTTATGATCTTCCTACTCCACCAAACCTTTGTTTATTTAATTAAAAGCTTCAGCTTATTCATTTATTGGTCCCATAAAGTTGAAAGATCAAATGGGAAACATGAACAGACTTTTAGCGCACAGAGTTGTGGCACGAATAGATGGTACAAGAATGTCGCTATAGCATCATTCTATAACCCAGGAAGTGATGTAGTGATATATCCAGCACAAGCTTTGGTTGATAAAGAAGCGGAGGACAAAGATCTTCTTTACCCTAAATTTGTATTTAAAGACTACATGAAGCTGTATACTACAGTCGAATTCTAGCCTAAGGAGCCTAGATTTCAAGCCTTCAAGCCTCTTGCCGCTGCTTAATTAGTTAATTAATTAATTAATTAATTCCTTTTCTATTATATCGCTTCCTCATAACTGAAGTGAACTAGAGTGTTCTATCTTTTCTTTTTTTCTTTTTTTGTTTGATGGATTGAAATATATTTCTTGTGTCAGTAAAAATAAGTGGTGTTAGGTTGTTCTTTGTAGAAAATGACAGAGAAGTTATTCTTATAATAAGATTACCTTTTACTATATATAATAAGTTTTGCCTCACTTTCTTACTTGTTTGCTCTTAATTTCCATTTTCTGCCTTTCTCCAAGATGATAATTTGATATATAGACCAAAATTTTCAAAGTTACTTATTAAGCTTAGAATAAGTAAAGATGAGAAGTAAAACAAAAGAATAAAACCCAAGAAGTCTATTGGATTTTTTTGACATTTAACCTCCAACTTTCCTCACAAAATCTAGATTAATTTCTTATTAATTGCAATTTTACCTCACAATGGAAACATAAACAGCAACTGATGGCATGGCATATGTCGGGATGGCCAAGAGCATTGATTTAACAAGAGTCAAATGGTTAGCTAGAGATTTTGAACTTGCTATAGGTAAGTTTCAGAGATTCAATCATATGCCCAAAAACATTTATGGAAACATAGAACATCGTCTTTTCCCTATTCACAAGCTTACCAGAGCATTCGTCAAAGGACTCCAAAACCCTCTTAATCACAGCCACAATCATTGGGAGCAATTTCTGTATAAGAATTTAAATATATAAGCACTCTTAGAGAGTTTTGATCGAATACATATTATTTAATTGAAATGTAGGGCATTTTTAAAAGTTAAATTTTAAAAAATAGCAATTATAAAAGAGAAAATTTAAAAAATTGTATTTAAGAAAGTTGAAAATTATGAGAGTATATATATATATATATATATATATATATATATATATATATATATATATATATATATATATATATATATATATTTGTTGGGTATTTTCAAAGAAACCCCAACACAAAACTCCCTTCAAACCCGGAAAAAAAAAAATCAAAACCCAATTCAATCCAAAAAATGTCGATTGAGCCAACTTAAAAATTGTCCATCTCATTTTTTAACCCATTAAATCTGTGTCAGATGCCAAAATCCAAATATTAATCATTTACTTTTATTTTGAAAACTATTATACTCAAATTTAATTATTTTAAGATAAATTTTTTATTAAATATAAATGCTAGCAATGATTATATATATATATATATATATAATGGACATTATGCTGACAAATTTTTATATTCCAATTAAACCTCAGGTCAAAATTTTAACCTTTAATTAACCATTTTATTCACTTCGAAAGGTTCCACCCAATAATGCCAAAAAGAAAATCCAAGGAACATTAATTATGCAACATAGAACCCTGGCCACTATTTACCATCAAGAGAAAAGAACCGATCCCGCAATTGATGAGGACGCACAGCTTTGGCCCCAACCACATACGAAAGGGGACAATCTTCCAGGGCATGAGAGTAATAATTTCATAAGCATACCCATTGGTTAGAATAGAAAGTTGAAGGTGAATTTTATGTTTCAACTTGTCCTATCATCAAGGTTAAACAAGAATTGTTCTTCACTTAGATCGATATTATATTAAATAAGCTTTCTTAATATCTTATTGTAAGTGTTTGAATTTTTTTTTTTTTTTGGTAAAAAAAGGTGAGCAGAGCTCATAAAATAAGAGATTCTAATAGAGTTATGGTGGAGCCAATTATTAACTCCATGAGAAGCCGAATGCAAGACATGATAGCCCGAAGTGTTTGAACTTTTTTAGTTATAAATACTGTGTTTTTTTAGAGTGAAATGTTAATTTCAGTATAATTTAGTATTGGTGAGACAATGTCTATTCAACTAACGTTGTTTCCTAATCAAGGATTTAGTATTGGTGTCTCTTCTCACCATGCAATCTTTGATGGAAAAAGTATCAATATATTCCTTAAATCTTGGGCTCATATATGGAAAAATTTGGAAAAAAAATAACAATAACAACCCCACTTTACCATTGGAGCTAACTCCATTTCTTGATTGATCTATCGTTCAAGATCCTGAAGGAATCGATATGGTCTACTTGAACAATTAGATAAGCTTCGCACTGCAAACAGGTACAAAATATAAAACATTCGTTTTCTTTATCGTCTACCAAAGACATGAATGCCGGAGTCTCATTTAATAAAAACCTGCCTGTATTCTTTCTTCTTTTGGTCACCTGAGTAGCTAGCAAGTCATGGTTTCATACATGAAATAAATATTAGCAGGTATTGATTCGAACCTGAAAAGCTTGAAGCTATTTTGCACGTTCGCAACAAGACCAAACTTACGAGGACCATTTGAATTATCTCCACAAGATATAAAGAAACTTAGAGAAAAGGCACTTCGTAATAAATCCGATAAAAAACTGCAGCATTTTTCGACATTTGTGCTTGCATATGCATTAGTTGCAATCACCATTTTTAAAACAAAAAGCGTAGAAAGAAACAGAAAGCTGTATCTAGGGTTTACAGCTGATCTTAGAGCCCGTTTAGATTCTCCTTTACCTGCTAATTATGATGGTAATTGTGTTACCAGTTATAATATACAAACAGAAGTAGCATTCTTGATGGAAGAAAATGGGCTGGCTTTTGTAGCAGAGAAGCTAACGGAGGTGATTAAAGCGTTAGAGAAAGGAGCTCTTGATGGGGCCAAAGAGAAGTTTGATGAATTTATGAGCTTTGATCTAAGCTCAGCAGATGGTTTTGGGGTTGCCGGCTCGCCCTGATTTGAGGTTTATGGGGCTGATTTTGGGTGGGGAAAGCCCAAGAAAGTTGAGGTTACGTCCATAGATAGAACACGATCCATTTCTATGGCAGAAAGTAGAGATGGGAATAATAGAGTTGAAGTTGGTTTAGTTTTGAATAAGCATGAAATGGAGATGTTTGATTCTCTGTTTGCTGCTGGTCTTACAGATCTCTAATAATTAGTATAACTCCATTTTCTCTTTTAATTTCTATTAATTAACAATTAAGCATATATATTTTAGTATAATTGCACAAGGAAATAAGAAACTCCAGTTCATTAAACAAGACAATTTTTTGAATTGCTGGTAAGGCTAGAGTGAACTTTTACACCCAGATCAAGACAATAACTCAACAACGAAAGGATTTACCAGCTGGTGGAGTTTCTCTAGCAATGCCAACTTCACAGAAGATATAGTGAGTTTGTGTGGTTAATTATCTAGTGTAATTTGCTTTGAGCCTTCAATAAATTAATGTCTTTTGCTGCTACTTGTAAAGTTTCCTCCATGCCTACCCACCTCTCTCTCTCTCTCTCTCTCTCTCTCTCTCCCCCTCCCTGTACATACACAGGGGGGACACTTATGAAAGAAAATGAATATACAAAACAATTTTAAGGCTGTAGTTTATTGCTGTTAGGGAAACTCTCTGTTTCGGTTGTTCTGTTTTTATTCATAGTTATCTTGTAACTCTTGTATTTATCCTCTGTTACATAATTCTGTAAATGTAAAAATATGTTGTACACTTATACTATCAGCACTATAAATATTCAGGGCTGATACGTTTTACTCAAGTGAAATACACAATTAATTTTCCCATTAATCTTTCTCTCTCATCATATTTTGCAAGGTATCAGAGCCATTCTTTTTCTCCCTCTAAAACATGGCAAATTCTGTTGTTCTCTTTACTTCTTCTACCACCATGTCCTCCACTATTTCCTCAAGCCACTCCTCAGTCAAACTAAACACTAAAAATTACCTAGCCTGGAAAACACAATTTATTCCCATCCTAAACTATCAAGATCTATACGGTATCATTTATGGCTCTTCTCCACCAGCAAAAACCATTCCCTCTGCTGATGACACCACAATCCAAATTCCCATTCCAGATTATGCAATATGGTTAAAAAAGGATCAGACGCTCCTCTTTTGGCTGTTCTCTTCCCATACAAAAGACATCTTTCCATATGTCATTGAACTCACATCATCACGTGAAGTATGGACAACATTAGAAAATGCTTTCGGCTTAATATCACAAAATCGATAACTCTAACTTCCCATTGAACTCTAGGAACTCAAAAAAATGATCAATTTATCTCTCAATACTTGCAAAAAGCAAAAGCCCTTCCTGATGAACTTAAAGCTGCTGGTAAGCCACTCTCTCCTGCTGAATTTAATATTGGATTTGAGTTCAATAGCATTTTTACTACTCTTAACCTACGCACAGAGCCTATTTCTTTTTTCGAGTTACATGGACAATTGGTGCACATGAAATTCTTATACAGAGTGCCCTTGTTCCACAATCAAATATTGTTCTCAAGAATTCCAATCCGATCCTCCCAACACCACAAGCAAATAAACAAAATTAAGTAAACTAAAATATTTTGAGTAAAAATTTGAAAGACTATTTTAGAAAACAATTGTGTACTGTAACTATCACTCACCTGAAATTCCAATTGAAGTTAGGAATTGGATACGTAGGAACCTCTTAATCTACTTCAGGATTGTTGGAATTTCCTATCCCAAATAAGAAAGAATCAAAATCCTAACAATTAAAATAGCTAAGAAACTTAATTATCCAACATTTAGTCCACTAACTTAAAAATGGGAAAAATCAAACGTTTATGGGAAGGTTTAAATATTTTAAAACAATAATATTATTAATAGCAAGGCTTTATTGATAGTCTAAAAAATTAAAATAAATTAATAATACAAATTTAATTTCAACTTCTTACAGAAACAAAATGTTGAATTGAAGTTTTTCAAAGGATTTAGAACATGAACATCAAAAATCTGTACAGCACCATATGACTTACAAATATACATATATATACACACAAACTAACTTCAATGGAGATTCCTTTAATTTTAATAAAATATGTAGCTTTTGGTTCCAGCCAACAATTTGGCAATAAAAAATATAAAGTGCTAATTTATCAAATTTTATAATAATAATAATAATAATAATAATAATAATAATAATAATAATAATAATAATAATAATAATAATAATAATAATAATAATAATAATAATAATAATAATAATAATAATAATAATAATAATAATAATAATAATAATAAAAAGAAATCAGTGAACTAATGTATGAAGTTTATATGGATTGCTTAGATAAGTTTTCTACGAGTACAATCCCCAGGGAAGACAAAAAAAAAAAAAAAAAAGGAAAATAAATTAATTTTTGGTGGATTTGGCAGGGAAATCAACATTCTTTATACATATATTTAAAACCCCCCAATTTGACAGGATGAAAAACATATTAGCTTCAAGAAAAGACAAAATATAAGAAGTTATTCATTATTTGAGTAAAAGGAATAATTGCCAATACATTAATTGTTTATCTGTTCGTCAACAAGAGCAATCAATGGGAGGTGAAAATGATAAAACTGATTGCAAAACATTAATGCAGAGACAAACAAAAGCAAAAAGTAAAACAATTTAATTAATTAAAAGTTTAAATTGACTAACCTTGAGATATTGAGAATTGCAGTCTTAAAACCCAAGTAGTGTAAAAAATTAGTACAAATTCTAAAACTCTATATTTGGTTAGCTATGTAGGGAAGAAAGTGTTTTATTTATTTATTTATTTTGACTGGATGTGATTTTCAGATGGAGAGTTTAATTAGAATATGGAACTACAATTTAGGGAAGTGGAAAGATTTTCAGTTAGTTTTATTTTATTATTTTATTTATTTCTTTTATCTTTATTAATAACAACAACAAAAAAATATTAGATTCAGAAATAAAATAATAAAAAAATTTATTATAGAAAAACAAGTTATAACATTCTTCCCACCTAACAGAAAATTTGTCCTCGATTTTTTTTCTACTAAAAGTTCAAAAGATACTAACCAGAATTAATGAATAGCTGAGGATGCCTAACTTGCATTTCAGATTCAGCCTTCCAAGTAGCTTCACTATCCCTATGATGTTGCCATAGAACTTTGACCAAAGGAATTTCCTTCGATTGAAGCTTCCTAATTTGATGATCCAAAATCTCTATTGGTTGCTCCTCATAAGATAAATCCTCACTAAACTTAGCAATCTGAGGTTGTAAAACATGAGAAGAATCCGAAACATACTTCCTAAGCATTGAAATGTGGAAAACTGGATGCACATAGGACAAGTTAGGTGGAAAAGCCAAGCGATATGCAACCGTACCAATCTTTTTAAGAATCTCAAAAGGCCCAATATAGCGAGGACTAAGTTTCCCTTTCTTCCCAAATCTCATAACTCCTTTCATAAGCGAAACTCTCAAAAACACTTGATCTCCAACCATGAACTATACATCTTTACGCCAAGGATCCATATAACTCTTTTATCTACTTTGAGCTATCAGGAGTCTATCTTGAATAACACGAACCTTCTTTGAAGTCAATTGTATTAGTTCTGGCCTAGTTAATTTTCTCTACAATTTCAGTCCAGAACATAGGAGATCTACATTTATGCCCTTATAAAAGCCTTATAAGGTGCCATTTCAATGTTAGCTTGATAGCTATTATTATAAGCAAACTCTATCAAAGGTAGATGATGATCCCAATAACTGCCAAAGTCTATAACACAAGCGCGAAACATATCCTCAAGGGTTTAAATGGTCTTTTTTGATTGACCATTTATCTGAGGGTGAAAAGATGTACTAAACAACAATTTAGTCCCTAAAGCTTCCTAAAATACCTTCCAAAAATGATAAGTGAACTAAGTGTCATGATCGGATACAATAGAAATCGGAACACCATAAAGCCTAACTATCTCATCAATGTACAATTGAGCTAGTTTGGAATAACCACAAGTCATCTTCATAAGTAGGAAGTAAGCAGATTTAGTCAACTGATCCATAATCATCCAAATTGACTTATAACCACCTCGAGTGCATGGCAACCCGACTACAAAATCCATAGCAATATTCTCCCACTTCCACTCAAGAATAGAAAGAGGTTGAAGCAAACTAGATGGTCTCTGATGTTCTGCCTTTACTTGTTAACAAGTAAGACATTTAGCCACAAAATCAACGTCTCTTTTCATCCGACTCCACCAATACAATTCTCTCAAATCTCTATACATTTTGTAGCACTAGGGTGCACAGTATAAGCAGAATAATATGCCTCTTCTGAAATCTCCCTTTTTAAACTTTCAACATCTGGGACACAGAGTCTACTACCATAACGGAGAAGCTTATCATCCCCTATTGCAAAATCCCGAACCTTACCCTAATGAACATCATCCATCAACCCTTACAACTTAGGGTCTACTTGTTGAGCTGCTTTAATTCTATCTATAAGGACAGGCCTAACATAGATATGAGTAAAAAGAGAACCCGACATCACCTCAAATTTCACATCCGGTCTATCAACTCATGAAATTTTCTAACCTCGGGCCTCTTCCCTACAGATAAATGAGCTAAATTGTCTGAAGACTTTCTACTTAATGCATCCACCACAAAATTAGCTTTCCCAGGATGATATTGTATGGTAAAATCATAGTCGCACTTCAAGAAGCCTTGGGCTCATGATCATGAACCTGTCATGGGGCTTTTGGATGCAGTAAAGGTTCATTTTCTCCATATCTGTCTCTTCTTCACAAAAACAAACTCAAAATGTTATTTGGCCTAATCATATTGTCATTTGCATGCAGAAACCGGTAATTCTTGCTCTCTCCAATCCTACTTCACAATCCGAGTGCACTGCAGAAGAAGCTTATACATGGAGTGAGGTAAAACTATCTTTTTCCCCCTCAAATATTGCATACAATATCTCACACCGTGCATATAAAACTGCTGCAATATGGATACACTTAAAAAAAAAATCAGACTATGCCTTCATCTTGATTACGATCCTTTTCAACCTGCAGGGTATGCTAGTGGAACTCCATTTCAGCCAGTAAGGTTTCTCTCGTGTTTATGTCAGAGCTTGCTTTTTGAGAGGATGTTGTCCATTATTTATTTATTTTTCACTCTACTTAAATGAATTGCAAGTCCCACATATATCTCAAGAAATGCTATAATTCCTTGGTTTTGGAGGTTTTAGCTCCTCTCTTGTCTTCGGTTCTTGGAAGTTTCTAATTTCTCTACTTAAATATTTTCTGAATTAATAAGAAAATCTAATTCTCTACATGTTCTATTTGATATTGTAGCAACTCAAAAGGTCAAGGAAATCTAATTCTCTTAATTGATGATTATATGTATATATATAATTAATTGATGATTACATGTATACATACATACATATATATATATATATATATATATATAATTTTAAGACAATTGATGACTACTTTTTTGAGGAGTGGTGTTGTCCCTAGTCAGGTAGATTTTTTTAATTTTTATTAATTTATTATGGTTGTCGTTTTTTGCTGTGCTTCTGTTGTTGGTGCAGTTCTGTTTCAGTCTTTTTATTGATTTAAGTTTTGCATTTCACAGATCGGGGTAATTACACCCTACGAGGGCAGAGAGCATATATTGTGAACTATATGTCAAGGAATGGTTCCTTTAGACAGCAGCTGTACAAAGAAATTGAGGTGATATATAGATTTGATTTTCTGGAAGTAGATTTTGTTCAATCTTTGGTTGCAATTGTGTTATTTTATATATTTGCTGCAGGTTGCAAGTGTTGATTCATTTCAGGGAAGGGAAAAAGATTATATAATTTTATCTTGTGTTAGGAGTAATGAACATCAGGTTTGTTTACCAGACCTACTTGTTTAGAAAGATGAAAAATAGAAAAGTACAAAATATTCTGATTGTTGAGAGTCCTGGTATCTATGTGTGCACATACGTGCTGTTGTGCATGTGTTGTCTCAATTCCACCTTGTTGCTATCTGGCATCACAACTTTCTTGAAGAAATACCTTTTGTTGCTCTATTTTATGTTTGTTTTGTTATAGTGTTATGATTAACTTGACATAATTCATTAAGGCATTGTTTATCAAGAAGAAAAAAATCATAATCGGTCATAGATGCATTATAGGTAGGGTCTAGTGCACTTGACTGTACTTAACTTTAAACTATTTAGGGTTGAGAATACAGATCTCAGCATTTCACCTGGTCTATTCTAGACTATATTATCATTTAATGAAGCATAAAATTGAAGTTCTTGCTTTCTTGAACTTGATCATGACAAATGCATTTGATGAAAAGAAAGCTAGAATTGATTTATGGTTAACTTTGATATTCTAGATTTTAATGGCGTGCATTTTGTTGGTATGTCCAAAATTTTATTCTTATTTTTGCACCTAGATTGGATTATTTACCTCTTGCAGTATGCTGTTACATCTGTTAAGCGTGCGGCTTTGTAATTATCAATTTTTGTGTTTGTCATCCCAAAAGTAATTCTTCTATTGCTTTCATTATTATTATTATTGAATTTAATCAATGTTAATTCTATGGGAGGCTTAGAAATTCTAAGGCTATATTTATGTACTTTAATTTATTTTCTTCAAATGACACTGTTGTGAAATGCATTGAAACTCAACTTGTGGATATCTTTACATAGGGTATCGGATTTCTCAACGATCCTCTCGGAGGCTCAATGTTGCTTTGACGCATGCTAGGTATGGGATTGTTATCCTGGGAAGCCCAAAAGTTCTGAGCAAATAACCTTTATGGAATAGCTTACTAACACACTACAAGGTATGTGTTTATTATCTGTTGTATTGGGGTGTTTCACGAAGTTTCCTTCCTAGCATTATATTTGCTTCTAAACTGCGCTAGATGCATGATATAAATTTATTTTTAAAATATTTTTTTAAAAAATACTCATGTCGCTATTAAAATAATTCGTATTTATTTTTATCTGTAATGGTAAAAGTAAATATATAATATTTCATTAAAAATAAATAAGAACAAATATAAATCAGTTTAATAAGGATAAAAATAAATATAAGCTAATTTGATAATAATGTATGAGCAAATATGAGTTAATTCTTTAAATATAAGGTATTTTTGAAACGTTCAATTTTTTGCTATTTGAATTTCAATAACAGAAAATTGAGACTGGGTAAAAGTATATCTACTACCCCCTCAACAACTCAGCTATAATCTAAATTTGGCTTAGTTAGTTAGTTCCTATCCTATGAAATAAACTTCAATAGCACAGGAAGGGAAAAGGCCTAGCATGAGAAAGAGGAGTCCGTCAGCATAGCCAAGGAGACTGCCCAAAACAAAAAACAGAAGCTCTAAAATTTCAAAGTCATCCTTGGCTACCAAACAATACTTTTACCATCATGCAAGACTTCTCTTCCTACTCTTCGACATCATATATCAAAATCTATAATTTGATTGGAGATTCTTTTTATCTATTTATATACAAGAAGAGATTGCCTAACATGATAAATAAGAGCCTGTCAAATTAGCCAAAGATGACTGCCTGAAACCATCTGCCTAGCTACATTAATTCGGGTTAATTATTAATTTATATTTACATATATATAATTAATATATATGCAATTAGCTACAACCCCAATCAATATGTATGGCTAGATATAGGACCAGGCAAGTCATCCTTGGCTATCAAACAACACTCTTCCTTTTCATGCCAGACACTCTTCTTCATTGATTAACATCTACCCTCAGATGCCCATATTACTATTATTTCAGCTCTCTATTTATAACCATTCCAAGAATACAAATTTTCAGGCCAAGATTTTGACATTACTTTGACTTTTGCAATTCTCAAGGGTTGTTCAAATGTAGGTTGGGTGGGTTATAATTGATTTTTCCTCCAACCCATCTAAATTTTTAAATGAATTGAATCCGACACAAACAAGATGCATTATGAACTATTTTTTTTTTATGTTAGGTTGATTGATTTATATGGATTATATGAATTATGTTAATTTTTTATATTATATTATAAATATATAAATTATAAATTATTTATATTACCTAATTCTATTATATATCAATATTCATACTCTGAATTCTCTTTTAACTAATAATTATTTTTATAATTATAAAGTAATAATTACAACAAAACAAAACGTATAAAAAAAGTTATCTAATTAATTTAGACACAGATAAATTAAAGAGTGAAAGGATTGTGGATGTTGTTTAATTTCTTGGATTTTTTTCATGTTCAGCTCAAAATCCATTAAAAAATAACTAAAAAATTAAGAAATTTTGAAAAGAGTTCAATCATAATTCCTTATTAAGTGTTATAAATTACTGTTTAAATACGTTCTAAATCCATTTATTAACTACCATAGTGGTTGGATAGAGTTACTTGTACGAATAATAGGACCATTAGCTGATGAATTATAAAGCTAAAACTCATCACTAGCAAGTTGTCAAATGCAATACAAGAGCAATTTACATTGAATTCTGAACACAATGTAAGCTTCTATTTTACGTTCTTCTTACTAAGAATCTTTACTCTTTTGATTGAAAATTTTTAAGTCTAAGTAAAATATTTTATTTTCAATTAATCAAAAGTTCCATCATTATATTCATTCAAAATTGAAATGTAAAAGAAAATGAAGACATGAGGACAATGACGGCAAATATTTTCTGGCTCCATTTCTATTTGCATACATAATTAAAAGTTTAGATGATTGAAGGAATTTGTATGGATGAATAATGAGGAAGCTGTGGATAGAAAAGAAAGCCTGGCATGAAAGAGAAGAGTGTGTCTGAATAGCCAAGGAGACTGCCCGATATATAACTAAATTTAGAGCCAAATAAATTAATAAAATTCTCTTAATTAATTAAAGAATCAGGCAATTCATTATATATATTCTTAAAGCGGTGTTTATCAATCAATATTTTTGGAAAGATTTTGTTCTCTCTTGACTTTTGCCAGCTTTCAGGACCTCATGTGGGATTAATTTCATCTATGGTCACCAGACTTACGTCTAATCGCTCAAAAATAACTGACTTATTTTTCATGACTTAAATGTCACTAAACTTATCAGTTTTTTGCAAAAAAGTCACATTAACCGATTTTCAGCGATTACTATTGTCAGAATGCTGACGTGACATATCACATCATATGCCTGGATATACATGACATGCCTTATCAGCAGTCACGTCACCAGAAAAGGCCACGTGTGTCCAGAAATATAACGTGACATGCTGACGTGTCGTGTGATCTGACCTGTTTTGGTGACGTGACTGTTAACGTGTCATGCCACGTGTGTTCAAGTATATTGCATGGCATGCCACGTCAGTATTTCGACAATAATTATCGTCGAAAATCCGTTAAAATGACTTTTATAAAAAAATGTAATAAGTTCAGTGACTTTTAAGTCATGAAAAATAAGTCAATTATTTTTGGACGATTAGAAATAAGTCTAATGACCATAGATAAAATTGATTCCCTCATATGTCATGTCTACTACTTCTTTTTCTTTTTCTTTCTGAAGATGGAAAATATACCAAAATTTCAACTTCTTTTTCAACATTCTTTTAAATTTGACTTTCATTTTTCGGTTTATTTAGGAAATTGAAAATAACAAAATTTAATATCATTTTGCATGCATGCATAGTTATATAAATCCATTGTGGGGCAAGTTCATGCCTATAGTCAAACCATCATGGTATTTTCTTCAGAAGAAGAATATATTCCCATTATGGAGCAACTATATGAGAATTGAAAAGTCAAAGCAACGTCAAAATATTGAACTGAAAATTTATATTCTTGGAATGGTTATAAATAGAGTTTTGAAATAATAGTAATATGGGCATCTGTGGGTAGATGTTAATCAAAGAAGAAGAGGTGTCTGGCATGAAAAGGAAGAGTGTTGTTTGATAGCCAAGGATGACTTGCCTGCTCCTATTATACCTAGCTATATATATTGACTGGGGTTGTAGCTAATTGCATATATATATATATATATATATATATATATATATATATATATATATATATATATATATATATATATATATATATATATATATATATATATATATATATATATATATACACATAGAATTAATGTAGCTAGGCAGATGGTCTCAGGCGACTCTTTGGCTAATTTGACATGCTCTTGTTTATCATGATAGGCATCCTCTTCTTGTATGTGAATAGATAAATAGAATCTCCAATCAAATTATAGATTTTGATAAATATGTTGAAGAATAGGAAGAGAAGTCTTACATGAGGGCAAAAGTATCGTTTGGTAGCCAAGGATGACTTGCCTGTTCCAAATATATGTGTGAAGTTCCAAATTTTTAAGGCTTCTCTTTTCATTTTCGGGCAGTCTCCTTGGCTATGCTGACGGACTCTTCTCTTTCATGCTATGCTTTTTCTCTTCTTGTGCTACTGAAGTTTATTTCATAGGATGGGAACTAATTACTAAGCCAAATTCAAATTATAGCGGAGGTGTGGATGAGACCAAATATATAATAAAATAAACAAATTGCTCTGAGTGACAACTCGGATACTATTGTAATGTTACAACTAAAATCTTATAACAAGATTTCTAGTTGTTATTTGATCATAATTACTACTGAATACAGAATTTTTTGAAAACAAAAATACCCACAGAAAAGGGAACAAAAATTAAATTAGAGACAAGCAATAATTAAGGTCAATTAATTGATTAATTAATGATAGTGGAGAAATTGTATGTTCAGAAAAGGCCACATCTGTCCATGCAATAATCTTGACGTTGTGCTTTATTCTTCTTGTACGCATTTACGATCGGACTTACGAAGCAAGAACTATAACATTTATAATCGAAAGTGGAGGGAACTCCACATTGTCTGATGCAAAAATCTGTTTCGCAAAAATTTTTGTCGCTGCTGGGGCAGTTCTTGGTGCAATCTTCATAACATTTGACAACCTGCAGGGCCTCATCCTGGCATTTAACCATCTTAATCATCAAAATCCCCAGAAACAATGTTACTAACATCTTTCTTTTTCCTGTCTTCATTTCTTTCTATTTATTTCTCTTCTCTCTATCTCTCTATTCTTTTTTATTTCCTTTCTGGGTGTTTCTGTGATTATTATATACACATAATTTTGCTAAATAATTCACTGCTTTATTTGGCTAATTCAGAATTTTACGGAAGGGTATGAATAAGAAACGAAAACAGTTAATTTAATATTTGGGGTCTATCATTAATTTAGGAAAAAAAAAGGCTAAATTTGCTATTGTACTATGTACAATAGTACAGATTTGCTATTGAATTATATTTTGATTTAAAATACCTTTTTTTTTATTTAATTAGCTCATATTTGCTCCTTTATTATGAAACTAGCTCAAATTTTCCTATGTAGTTACTAAATTAGTGCACATTTGCTTCTATCTGCTGTTAAAAACTTGTTTATATTTTTTCTGCCATAATAAATAAAGACAGATGTGAGTCACTTCAGTGATGACAGAGGTATTATTCAAAAACAAAAAAAAGTTCAGGAGCAAATCTGTATCATTTTGGAGACTAAAGGGGCAAATTTAACTCTTATCCTAATTACATTTTTACGCAAAATAGCGTGACAAAAAATTAAATTTCAGAAATTCTTACAGCCTCCCAAACATAAATGTAGTTTTCCGGGGGATGGATGCAATTTTTGTGATAGACACAGTAAATGCATCAAACCAGCTGGACTTAATAATCCATCGAAATGCCTCTAATAGCTGCATTCAAAATATTGAATGGTTTCAAATTTAAGTCCTCATTTTCTCCTCCTTTCTATTAAAAAATAATAAAGAAAAATCCCTCAAAACAGTATCTTGCTAAAAATTATCTTCAAATCGAAATAAATGGTCCAAATTTTACAATCAAATTTTTTTTTTTAACCATCGTCCAAAGTTCTGATGCAGCGAAAAGCTGCTAATTACCGGGTTGGATTAACTTTATTAAAAATGAGAAATATTTTCTGAAATTTTAAGGACAAGATTAATCATCCCTCTTTAACATCTATAGTTGTTATACTCTGCGGCAAATATAGTCTATTTTTATAGGCAGTAAAAGATTAGATAGTAACGTATGTCAGATAACTTTCGCCTGTTAGAGAGAAGTTATGTCCGATTGAACGGCCTCGATCCCTGTGTTGGTTTCCCATTTGACGAGACTTATATAGGCCATTATCCTAGGTTCCTTTTGGAACTTTTGGGCCTTGAACCTTTTATATTTTTGGATGTTATCACTTATCTCCCATCAATTAGTTCGATGGAAAGTCGAAGTTGCGATGCTGCAGCCGTGCTAGCTTGTTTGATATTGCTATTGACAGAATAAGCTCTGAATTTGGACGTAGTAGGATAAATAAACCGATGAAGATAGTTCGTCAGTCTGAGGCTGGAATCGATACATCGATCGGGACAAATCGTCGATCAGAATTAATGGATCATCAGCCTTGAGAGGCTAGAATTGATACATCGATTAGGATGAATCATCGATCGAAATTAATGGATCATCAACCTTGAGAGATTGGAATTGATACATCGATCGGGATGAATCGTCGATCGGAATTAAGGGATCATTAGCCTTGAGAGGCTAGAATTGATACATTGATCGGGATGAATCGTCGATCGAAATTAACGGATCATCAGTCTTGAGAGCCTGGAATTGATACATCGATCGGGATGAATCGTCGATCTGAATTAATAAATTATTAGCCTTGAGAGACTGGAATTGATACATCCATCAGGATGAATCGTCGATCAGAATTAATGGATCATCAACCTTGAGAGGCTAGAATTGACACATCGATCGGCATGAATCATCAATTAGAATTAATGGATCATCAGCCTTGAGAGGTTGGAATTGATACATCGATTGAGATGAATCGTCGATCGAAATTAACGAATCATCAGCCTTGAGAGGCTGGAATTTCCTTGCAAATTTCATCCTGCGAACAATTGTTATAGTCATAATCATGGTTTCTCATTGTTTTACTCCTCTATCCTATCTATCTGATGGCTGCAGACATGAGGCATTATTGATTGCCTCTAGCACTTACTTGTTTCTTTTCTTATTGATAACCAACTGGGCTTCAGTCACTACGATGTACCCCCTCAAGGGTCGATTATTTTTGTAGAGATCAAGAGTCATAGTTTTTTTGGTTCATTTTTTGTTGCCTTATTCGTAGTTGCTGCAAGCAGAAAATTTCAACGATAACGGTCAAGGGAGGAGCGAAGTTACCTAATAGGGTCGCCGATTGGCCGATGATTGTGATCGTGGTTGCTTAGTGCGTGTTTTTCAGAGAGGGTTTGCAATATAGCGATAAGATTTTAATCACGTGATCATTTGTTTCATATAGATTGGACCCTCAGTGGTTTGTTTCATCAATCAGTTGTTCTAACGTTTCCAAATGTCACTTCGCTTCTCCTAATTTAATGATGGTCGCTTTGTTTTTATGTGCTTTGATGGTTGATTTTCCCTTTTGATGCTTCAGTTTTTGATCACGTCTTAATGAGATTTGACACGTGGTGATCTCATTAATACCTTTGCAAGATGTTCAGAAGCGGCTATAAAAGGGACTTCCTTCCACTTTGCCTTCTACGTTGTATCTTTCTTCTTGCTTTATCTTTTCCTATCTCCTCTTTTAATGTCTGTCGCTTTCTGGTAGTTAAGCTTGACTATGAGACCTCCAAACCTTCTACGGTTTACCATCACCTTTCCCATTTTAGAAAGAGGAATGAAAAAATGGGCCTTTAACTTATCTAGATATGGCTTGCTCTAGCAAGTCATACGGCCTGCTATCGTTGCGATTTTTCTCTCTCTGCCCTTGGCTTTTCAATTGATCATGGTAAAGGATAAATGTTTGTATTTTCTTTTCTATCTTTCTCAATGCTGACCTATCGATGGAGGGCTGTAATGAGAGATGGTCTCATTGTGGGGGTAGTGGTCGAGGCGGTAGCGAGGCTTTTTTCCTCTTTTCTCCCTCTAGTCTTGTTTTTTCTTTCTTGTAGTCCTACTTTTTCTTCTTGTAATCATGCTTTTTCTTCTTGTAATCCTAGCTATTTTTTTCTTCTCTTCTTCTCTTCCTTTTTCTTCATCCCTCTTATTTTCTTCTTTTTTCTTTTTTTTTGGCATTTTTTTATTGTTGCAAGTAAAAAGAAATCGTTGAAAACTTATAAAGAAATAATAACTTGCAAAAAGGTAATGGTGATTGGATGGCACTTATCTTAGTGGAGACATTGCGTCACTGTAATGGCCTCAACGTTGTACTGATCGTGAATAGTACTTTCTGACAGTGAATAGTGTCTCCGGGCTGAAAACGACATCCGAAAGTGGAAAAAAATTTTATTGGACTATTGGAAAGTATTAGTCACGAGTAGTTTGGGGTTAAAATTTGAAGTAAAATTGAGGTCAAATAGGCCTCCGAAAGCCAAAAGAACGAAAACCGAGAAAATTAAGGTTTAGAGTTTTTAATTGAATTTTGATCGTTTTGGTTACTAAAAATATCAAATGAATTATAAAAATTATCAAAATTTACATATATGCCTAAAATAATGTGTAGAATATTTTGGTAGCAAAAAGTAAATTTTTCGGCCACACTGATATTTTTGAATCGGACCGATAAAATTGAATCGGACCCAAAATGAACTCCGATTGAGCTAAAATTTTATTTATAGCCTATTTTTGATGTGATATAAATAATGGAATCAAATTTGAAGAGAATTGAAGTTGATAAGTGGGATAAATTAATTAGGGCTAATATTAGGCAATTATTAGGCCTAAACTATTAAATAGTTTAAGCCCATTCAAGGCCCAGCCCATAGCCCATTTATAAGACATATATAAGATGATTGTCTCAATAAATCTCCAGCAGCAACTCATCCCTTCTTCTTCCCTTTTGGTGGCCGAATTCCATCTCTCTCAAATTCCTCTCTTTTTCTTTCAATTCTTCACAAATTCCCACCAAATCAAAGCATACTAAAGTGATTTCAGCCTCTCTAGATTACCTTCATCAGCTCCAATCCTTGATTCAAAGAAGAAAATCAAGAGAAATTTAGAGTTAAAGTTTAGGTGTCAAAATTAGGTATGTGAAATTATTGCTTTTTATTTGGTTTTTAGGTGCCTACTACTAATTTTGGGTGCCTAGAGTTCATTTTTGCTGTCAAATTTAGCATTTGAGGCCAAAATAATTGAGTTATCATTGATGGAAATTTCGGTTTGTTAAGGAATCCAAGAAGAGGAGCAAATTTCTCAAGCCAAATGAAAGGGAAAGGAAGCCTAGGCAAGGGTAATCCATAGAAAAAGGTGTGTGGCTAATTAATCCTTTTATTTCCCTATTAAATTAGTGAAATTCCTTTAGGTTTCTTAAGAAAATTTTTATGTATTGTGTTATAATTGAAATTAATGTTATAATTATGCATTTAGGAGTTATATAAGCCTATTAGAAACTTTAAATGAAGTTAAAACCAATGATATGATGGACTTGTAGTGTAGGCCGAATGGTATGTCATAAGAAATTAGTATGAAATTTGATGATTTTAGTGATTTTAAGCTTCCTAATGTTAATACTAATGTAAATTAATGGTTATGAATTTTTATAGAATTTATGGGAATTAAATAAATATTTTCGGAATAAATATTAATTAGGTATTAGTTGAAAAACGTGACATTTGAATGAATTATGGCATAATTTATTGATTACATGGTGAATTACTGTGAAATATTTCGTAAAATGTGTAAATAAGATTGACTGTAATTATAAAGTATTAATACTGTATTGACAAGAAATGAAAAGTAAGAAAATATGTGCCCTTAGAAAGAATCAGGCAGTAAAACCTAGTTCAGGATATAATTGGCCGGCCATAGGGATACATATACCGCGGTACAAGTCATGACGACTTGCCTTACTATGGACGGATCACTGATCTTCATGGTATATTTATCATACGTACTGTCATATGTCATATGTTATATGAGGAATGATTCTTGGAGGTCATTTCTCATTCTGTTATGGCCCTGTGGGGTCCACGTCCCGCATATCCGATCTGAGAGTTTTCTGTCGGGTCTGTACTAGGGACATATTGATAAGAAAATGTTAAAAGTATGAAAGAGAAGCTAAAATGAAAGTTTTATATGAAAAAAGGACTAAAATGAAAAGAATTTAGAAGTTAGGGGTAAAATGATAATTTGCCTAAAAGGTGAAATTAATTGATAAAAGTAACAAAAGAAATAAGTAATAAGGATAAAATGGCAATTTAGTCAACTAATTGGGTAAAAAGCCAACCGTATAAAGTTAAAGGACTAAAATATAATTTTACATGAAAAAGGTTAAATTAAGGATTAAACGGTAAATTATAAGTTAGCTAATAAGGTAAGATAAGAAAATAAGGAACAAAAAGGGCAAACTAGTAATTAACAGAGTAAAAAGGGCATTTTTGTAATAAATGAGAAGTTTAAGGACTAACTTGAAAATATAAGAGAGTTTATGAATTGAACGGGAAATTGGTCATTCATAAAATAAATATTGCTTTTAAATAAGAAAGATCGATAATAAATTACTTAAATCAAAATTATTAATACATTTATATTCTAGGGAAATACTATGAGTTTTAGTCACAGCTGGGCATGTTTAATGCTCAACACGTAGAATTTACTGCGTGCAGGTACAGATAGTCTGGAGCGTGGGTACACAGAGGAAAATTGAAGCTAAAGAGTTAAAAAGAATATTTTTGTGGCATGTATATATATATATACCTGTCATGATTTGTATATGAAGATAATACTGTAGCTATTATCGTATTATGTATTATTTATGGTAGTATGGGGATAAGGAATTGCAGGGAATGGATGAAATATAAGTGTTGCTTGATAATAACTGTGGATGTGTTATATGATTGATATAAACTGTTGTGCCTCTGAGAGGCTGTGTAAATGTCTGTTTTTTAGGGGGGGCTAGTTAAGAATATAGCCGTTATATTGTCAAAATTTTATTAAATGCATAGTAATTTTTGGACAGTTATAGGTCATTGATTAATGAAAGTTCATATGCATACTGATTGTTAAGGGAATTAGGTAAAAAAAATATTCGACCGACTGCCTGTCCGATAAGACCGTTACAGTAAGGGTGTTACATTTTGTGGTATCAGAGCATTGGTTTAGCCGATCCTAAGATCGGAGTGGGAAGAAGTATGATTTAAATTCCTGTATCTATATATATACATGCCAATTGTAAGTGATAAAGTATAGTGAAAATCTAATGTGTACCTGCTCCTTTCTGTTTTATAGTGTAAAGATGTCATCTGAGCGAGATAGGCTGGTGGGGGATGGTGAAAGTGAAGCTTCAATAGGTACTGGACAGCAGGAGGCCCCACAACCACAGGTTTCTCCTTCAGCGGTGCCACCCCCACCTCCACAGCCAGACTTCCTTGATCTTATGGCTGAATATATCCAGCAACGATTGCAAGCGAGACCAACACAGTCTTCTCAGACAGTTGTTCAAGTTCAGCCAGCTCCACCTAGAAGAAGACCCATTTTGGAACAGTTAAAAAGGTTGGGAGCTGAAGACTTCTCTGGAATGGATCCTTTGACACCGTCTCAGGCTGAAAATTGGTTGTTTAAAATAAATAGGCTTTTTGAAATCACCAATAGTTCAGTGGAAGAAAAGTTGGAAGGTATAGTTGCTTTGTTGTAAGGACCAGCTTTTATTTGGTGGGATTCAGTTAGGAGGCACACCCCAGCAGATCAGTTGACTTGGGACTACTTTGTGTCTCAGTTTGAGTTAAAATATATTGGATCAGAATACAAGTTAGCTATGCAAGATGCCTTTTGGAGGCTTAGGCAGGGTAATAGAACAGTGGCTGAGTATGAGCGCGAGTTTGAGCGCCTCAGTGCATATCTTGATAAAAGTCAGACTACAGATGAAAAGCTACGACAGAGGTTTGAGAGGGGATTGCACATCGAGCTCAGACAGATTATAGGGACCCAGCAGTACCCTATTTTGAGAGCCATGGTAGAGGCATCTATTAAGTTAGAGACCATCCAGACTGAACAGGCTGAGAGGCAGTCTCGATTTCAGCAAAAGAGAAAGCAAGGACAATCGAGTGGAAAGGGTGATCAGAGTAAAAAGTCAAAGGGATCATGTAAACCTCAGAGTCGTCCTCCAGTTCCAGCAGGACGAGGCCGGGGTAGTGCTGCTCGTGGCAGAGGTTCAGCTACTCCAGCAGCCAGTATCCCTCGAGATAGAGATAGTGGGACAGCTACAGCTTGTGATTATTGTGGTAAATTTCATAATGGGGAATGCAGATTCCAAACTGGAGCATGTTTTAGATGTGGATCCAATGAGCATCAGATTAAAGATTGTCCGGCATTACCGACTGCTTCAGTTACTTCTTCAGCATCAGGTACTGGGTCCTCTGCACCGAGAGGTCGTGGTAGGGGAGCTGCCCCCATTACATCAGCCTCTAGACCAGCTGGACAATCATCTCAGGGTCAGAGGAGATCTGCAGGCCAGACTTATGCTGTCAGAGCCAGAGAGGAGGAGGATGCTACAGATGTGATAGTAGGTACATTTCTCCTATTATCTGATTCAGTTCATGCTTTGATAGATCCTGGTTCGACTCATTCCTATATTAGTACTGCATTAGCTCAAGATAAAGGGATGAAAGAGGCATGCTTGAACCAGGATATCTTGGTGAGTAATCCTTTGGGGCATAGTGTAATGGTAAAAATGTGTACAGACAGTGTCCTATCAGTACCCAGGGACATATATTCCTGGAAAATCTTATTGAGTTGGCCTTCCATGAGTTCGATGTGATTTTGGGGATGGATTGGCTATCCGCCCACCAAACGACTATTGATTGTAAAAGAAAAAAAATCACGTTAAAGCTTAAAGATGATCGAGAAATTACAGTGGTTGGTGTGCGACATAATTATATGTCTGATGTCATATCTGCTACTGCAGCTAAGAGGTTGATCAGGAAAGGATGTATAGCCTACATGTGTTATACAGTGGAGGCAAAGAAAGATAGCTCAAAGGTGTCAAAAGTACCCACCGTTAGAGATTTTTCAGATGTGTTTCCTGATGAATTACCAGGTTTACCACCTGACAGGGAAGTGGAATTTTCTATTGATGTGGCTCCAGGTACTGCACCCATATCCATTACTCCTTACAGGATGGCTCCAACAGAGTTAAAGGAGTTGAAGATTCAGTTACAGGAATTACTTGACAAGGGATTTATCAAACCCAGTGTTTCTCCCTAGGGAGCACCAGTTCTATTTGTTAAAAAGAAGGATGGGACGCTCAGGCTATGCATCGACTACAGACAGCTGAATAAAGTTACCAAAAAGAATAAATACCCCCTTCCTCGCATTGAAGACTTGTTTGACCAGCTAAAAGGAGCGGGTGTATTTTCAAAGATTGACTTGAGATCAGGCTATTATCAAATGGAAGTAAAAACTGCAGATGTGCCTAAGACTGCTTTTCGTACTCGGTATGGCCATTACGAGTTTCTAGTCATACCATTTGGACTTACAAATGCACCGGCTGCCTTCATGGATTTGATGAATACAGTTTTTCATCCTTATCTGGATCAATTTGTAGTGGTCTTCATCGATGACATTCTGGTATATTCTAAAACACTAGAGGAACATGATAAGCATTTGCGAATTGTCCTACAGACTTTGAGAGAAAAGCAGTTGTATGCTAAGTTCAGTAAATGTGACTTTCTGGTTGAATGAAGTATCTTTCTTAGGCCACGTGATCTCTGCAGAAGGTATTAAAGTGGACCCATCAAAGATTGAAACAATTCTCCAGTGGAAGCCACCTACAAATGTGACAGAAGTGAGAAGTTTTCTGGGGTTAGCCGGATATTACAGGAGGTTTATAAAGGGTTTCTCCACTATTGCAGTTCCTTTGACTCGATTATTACAGAAGAACACCAAGTTTGTGTGGACTGACAGATGCCAAGAATGTTTTGAGAAACTCAAAAGTATGTTGACAGAAGCTCCTATTCTCACTCAACCCTAACCGGGTAAGGATTTTGTGATCTACAGCGACGCCTCCAGAAATGGTCTAGGCTGCATTTTGATGCAGGAAGGCAAGGTGATTGCTTATGCCTCCCGACAGCTCAAGACTCATGAAAAGAATTATCCTACTCATGATTTGGAGCTAGCAGCTATTGTTTTTGCATTGAAGATATGGAGACACTATCTGTATGGCGCAAAATGTTATATTTACACTGATCACAAGAGTCTGAAATACTTGTTCACTCAAAGAGAACTTAACCTCCGACAGAGACGCTGGTTGGAGTTGATAAAAGACTATGATTGTTTTATCGACTACCATCCAGGAAAGGCTAACGTGGTAGCTAATGCACTTAGCAGAAAATTCATGACAGGTAAAGTAAATGGTTTCAAATGAATTGATATAGGTAAGTGATATATGTAATTGACTAATAGTTTTGGTTGCAGCTCTTCGAGCTTTGAATATTAGTTTGAGTATGACATCAGATGGAGCTTTGCTGGCGGAAATGCAATTGAAACCAGACTTTGTGTATCAAGTGAAAATGGCTCAGAAAGAGGATGATCGATTGAAAACTATTATGGAAAAGATAAAGAATGGCAACGAAGGAGACTATTCTCTAAGTGAAGATGGAAGCCTCTATTACAAGAAAAGACTCTGTGTTCCAGATCAGGAAGAACTGAAGAAAAATATCCTTACAGAGGCACATCATAGTAGTTATGCTATGCATCCGGAGGTAACAAGATGTACCAGGATTTGAAATCTTATTACTGGTGGCCAGGAATGAAGCGAGATGTAACAGAGTTTGTGAGTAAATGCTTGATATGTCAGCAAGTAAAGGCTGAGCACCAGGTTCATTCTGGATTACTTCATCCCATTTTGATACCGGAGTGGAAATGGGATAGAGTTACTATGGATTTTGTTTCGAAATTGCCTGTCACTCAAAAGAAACATGATGCTATTTGGGTGATTATTGATCGACTCACCAAATTTGCTCATTTCTTGCCAGTCCGGATGGATTATCCTTTGACCAGATTAGCAGAGATCTATATTAATGAGATAGTGAGACTTCATGGAGTACCATCATCTATTATTTCAGACAGAGATCCCAGGTTTACCTCTCATTTCTGGAAGAGTCTTCAGGAAGCTTTAGGTACCAGACTCCACTTCAGTACAACTTTCCACCCCCAGTCAGATGGTCAGTCAGAAAGGGTAATTCAGACTCTGGAGGATATGCTACGATGCTGTATACTAGAGTTTGGTAACAGTTGGGAAGTTAAGTCCAAGGTTTATTGGTCCCTACGAGGTACTTCAGCGAGTAGGTCCAGTAGCTTATCGCTTGAAACTACCTTCGGAGCTGAAAAAGATCCACGATGTGTTCTATGTATCTATGCTCAGGAGGTACAGATCTGACCCTAGCCATGTCATTACAGCAGCAGATATTCAAGTACAATTTGATATGACGTATGAAGAAAGACCGGTGAAGATCTTGGCTAGGGAGATTAAATAGCTGAGAAACAAGCAGGTCCCATTGGTAAAGGTTCTATGGCACCATCACAATGTAGAGGAAGCTACTTGGGAACCAGAAGCGACCATGAGACAGCAGTATCCTCTACTTTTCTAATCAGGTAAATTTCGAGGATGAAATTTATTTGTAGTAGGGGAGAATTGTAATGGCCTCAACGTTGGACTGATCGTGAATAGTACTTTCCGATAGTGAATAGTGTCTTCGGGCTGAAAACGACACCCGAAAGTGGAAAAAATTATTGGACTATTGGAAAGTATTAGTCATGGGTAGTTCGGGGTTAAAATTTGAAGTAAAATTGAAGTCAAATAGGCCTCCGAAAGCCAAAAAAATGAAAATCGAAAAAATTAGGGTTTAGAGTTTTTAATTGAATTTTGATCGTTTTGGTTACTAAAAATATCAAATAAAATCTAAAAATTATCAAAATTTACATATATACCTAAAATAATGTGTAGAATATTTTGGTAGTAAAAAGTAAATTTTTCGATAGAATATTTTGGTAGCAAAAAGCAAAAACTATTAAATAGTTTAAGCCCATTCAAGACCCAGCCCATAGCCCATTTATAAGCCATATATAAGCTGATTGTCTCCAGAAATCTCCAACAGCAACTCATCCCTTCTTCTTCCCTTTTGGTGGCCGAATTCCATCTCTCTCAAATTCCTCTCTTTTTCTTTCAATTCTTCACCAATTCTCAACAAATCAAAGCCTACTAAAGTGATTTCAGCCTCTCTAGATTACCTTCATCAGCTCCAATCCTTGATTCAAAGAAGAAAATCAAGAGAAATTTAGAGTTAAAGTTTAGGTGTCAAAATTAGGTATGTGAAATTATTGCTTTTTATTTGGTTTTTAGGTGCCTACTACTAATTTTGGGTGCCTAGAGTTCATTTTTGCTGTCAAATTTAGCATTTGAGGCCAAAATAATTGAGTTATCATTGATGGAAATTTCGGTTTGTTAAGGAATCCAAGAAGAGGAGCAAATTTCTCAAGCCAAATGAAAGGGAAAGGAAGCCTACGCAAGGCTAATCCATAGAAAAAGGTGTGTGGCTAATTAATCCTTTTATTTCCCTATTAAATTAGTGAAATTCCTTTAGGTTTCTTAAGAAAATTTTTATGTATTGTGTTATAATTGAAATTAATGTTATAATTATGCATTTAAGAGTTATATAAGCCTATTAGAAACTTTAAATGAAGTTAAAACCAATGATATGATGGACTTGTAGTGTAGGCCGAATGGTATGTCATAAGAAATTAGCATGAAATTTGATGATTTTAGTGATTTTAAGCTTCCTAATGTTAATACTAATGTAAATTAATGGTTATGAATTTTTATAGAATTTATGGGAATTAAATGAATATTTTCGGAATAAATATTAATTAGGTATTAGTTGAAAAACGTGACATTTGAATGAATTATGGCATAATTTATTGATTACATGGTGAATTACTGTGAAATATTTCGTAAAATGTGTAAATAAGATTGACTGTAATTATAAAGTATTAATACTGTATTGACAAGAAATGAAAAGTAAGAAAATATGTGCCCTTAGAAAGAATCAGGCAGTAAAACCTAATTCAAGATATAATTGGCTAGCCATAGGGATACATATACCGCGGTACAAGTCATGGCGACTTGCTTTACTATGGACGGATCACTGATCTCCATGGTATATTTATTATACGTACTGTCACATGTCATATGTTATATGAGGAATGATTCTTGGAGGTCATTTCTCATTCTGTTGTGGTCCTGTGGGGTCCACGTCCCGCATATCCGATCTGAGAGCTTTCTGCCGGGTCTGTACTAGGGACATATTGATAAGAAAATGTTAAAAGTATGAAAGAGAAGCTAAAATGAAAGTTTTATATGAAAAAAGGACTAAAATGAAAAGAATTTAGAAGTTAGGGGTAAAATGGTAATTTGCCTAAAAGGTAAAATTAATTGATAAAAGTAACAAAAGAAATAAGTAATAAGGATAAAATGGCAATTTAGTCAACTAATTGGGTAAAAAGCCAACCGTATAAAGTTAAAGGACTAAAATATAATTTTACATGAAAAAGGTTAAATTAAGAATTAAACGGTAAATTATAAGTTAGCTAATAAGGTAAGATAAGAAAATAAGGAACAAAAAGGGCAAACTAGTAATTAACAGAGTAAAAAGGGCATTTTTGTAATAAATGAGAAGTTTAAGGACTAACTTGAAAATATAAGAGAGTTTATGAATTGAACGGGAAATTGGTCATTCATAAAATAAATATTGCTTTTAAATAAGAAAGATCGATAATAAATTATTTAAATCAAAATTATTAATACATTTATATTCTAGAAAAATACTATGAGTTTTAGTCACCGCTAGGCATGTTTAATGTTCAGCACGTAAAATTTACTGCGTGCAGGTACAGATAGTCTGGAGCGTGGGTACACAGAAGAAAATTGAAGCTGAAGAGTTAAAAAGAATATTTTTGTGGCATGTATATATATATACCTGTCATGATTTGTATATGAAAATAATACTGTAGCTATTATCGTATTATTTATTATTTATGGTAGTATGGGGATAAGGAATTGCAGGGAATGGATGAAATATAAGTGTTGCTTGATAATAACTGTGGATGTGTTATATGATTGATATAAACTGTTGTGCCTCTGAGAGGCTGTGTAAATGTTTGCTTTTCAGGGGGGGCTAGTTAAGAATATAGCTGTTATATTGCCAAAATTTTATTAAATACATAGTGATTTCTGGATAGTTATAGGTCATTGATTAATGAAAGTTCATATGCATACTGATTGTTAAGGGAATTAGGTAAAAAAATATTCGACCGACTGCTTGTCCGATAAGACCATTACAGTAAGGGTGTTACAGTCACCCCGATCGACTTATTCCTTTAAGACTGGTGTAGTTCATGCTGAGTTTTGCTTATTGATTTTTGGTGACATGGCACGAAGCAAGCAAAGTGTGCAAATTCTACGGGGGTGTCAGTGGGTTAGTGGAGCCAAAAGCTCAATTAATTCGATCGGATATCACTTGCTTTATTGAGCTCCATACTTTCCTTTTGGGTGGTTTCCCAGTTTGGGTCGAGGCTTGCTCAAAATTAAGGGTGGTCTATCATTCTTTGATTGCATTTTTCAACAAGCGGCTGCATCTGAATGTCTTTTTAATTTCTTTGTAACCATTGGTTGCTTTTGGCTGTTTTGTTGTAATTGCAATACATGCCTCATATTTTCATAAATGGGATTGATTGTTCTTGCCTCTTTTTATTTTTTATTTTATTTTACTTTTACCACGGGTTCTCCCGACTGCTTTCTCCTCTTCTTAGGCTTGTAGTTGGTTTCCTCTTATTTTTCATATCGTGTTATGAGTAGGAGGTGTTTTGTAATATCTTGATTAGATGTAATGTTTTTGATAAATTTCTTGTTTTATTGCTATTTTTGATGCGTATATCAACGTATCACCATAACAATTTTCATCGATCTTTCAATCGGGATAACAGTAATTTTCATCGATCTTTCAATCGGGACTTAGTCAATCTTTTGATAGGGGTAGCTATGGTTTTCTTCAGTCCTTTGACTAGGGTAAGAAGCGCGACCCTATCGGTCTTTATGTTCTTGTTTTGGAATTGGATGAAAGGGCATGCTTTTAGGGCCTTTTTCGTCTTAGCCGTTCTTCCCGTAGGACTGGTCTGGGCTTTGTTGCCTTTTAGCCTAGATCATCAGGGGGAACAGGGCCTACTTTTTGTATCTTTTTCTCCTTTCCCTATCTAACATTCCTCTAGTTGTCTTCATCAATAGGGCATTATGCTGGCCATTACTTCTTTTTTTGGGATTTTCCTTCTCCAATCTGACTTCCTCTTCTCAGTATCTTTTAAATTTGTTAAGCTTTTGGGTGGTTTCCCAGTTTGGGTCGAGGCTTGCTCAAAATTAAGGGTAGTCTATCATTCTTTGATTGCATTTTTCAACAAGCGACTGCATCTGACTGTCTTTTTAATTTCTTTATAACCATTGGTCGCTTTTGGCTATTTTGTTGTAATTGCAATACATGCCTCATATTTTCATAAATGGGATTGATTGTTCTTGCTTCTTTTTATTTGTTTTGATTTTACTTTTCCCACGGGTTCTCCCGATTGCTTTCTCCTTTTCTTAGGCTTGTAGTTGGTTTCCTCTTATTTTTCATATCATGTTATGAGTAGGAGGTGTTTTGTAATATCTTGATTAGATGTAATGCTTTTGATAAATTTCTTATTTTATTGCTATTTTTGATGCGTATATCAACGTATCACCATAACAATTTTCATCAATCTTTCGATCGGGATAACAGTAATTTTCATCGATCTTTCAATCGAAACTTAGTCAATCTTTTGATAGGGGTAGCTATGGTTTTCTTCAGTCCTTTGACTGGGGTAAGAAGCGCTACCCTATCGGTCTTTATGTTCTTGTTTTGGAATTGGATGATGGGGCGTGCTTTTAGGGCCTTTTTCATCTTAGTCGTTCTTCCCTTAGGATTGGTCTGGGCTTTGTTGCCTTTTAGCCTAGATCATCAAGGGGAACATGGCCTACTTTTTGCATCTTTTTCTCCTTTCACTATCTAACATTCCTCTAGTTGTCTTCATCAATAGGGCATTATGCTGGCCATTACTTCTTTTTTTGGGATTTTCCTTCTCCAATCTGACTTCCTCTTCTCAATATCTTTTAAATTTGTTAAGCTTGCGGAAGGGAAGATGTTTTCGAGATAGTCTTTAGGCTCTGGCATTGGACCCTACCCAATTCACCTAGAGGCATAAAGAGGGGACGACTGTTTCATCCTCCCCAAAATGTTTCCCAGTAGGCACTTCTGGAGTCTCATGTACCATTTTCTTATTGGACCGAAAGGGAGATATTCTACTTCTTTTCGGTCTTAGAGCGTGACTTTTCACTTTCTTTCAGTCTTAGAATTCTGCCCTTGCTTATTCAGATTCCTGCGTAGCTTCAGAGACTTTTATAGAGTCTGCACATTTTTCCTTTTTCTCCGTGGCATTCCATGCTTGTCATACGTTGATATCTCATGTAGTCTCGGGGACTTTCATGGAGATCGTGCATGTTCGATGTACGATCATTCATGTAATTTTAAAGACTTTTATGGAGACCTCACCATATAATGATATCTCGTGTAGTCTTGAGGACTTTCATGGAAATCATGCACATTCGTCATATAGTTATGAATTTATTCTTTTTTCGTGAAATGTGGGAGCTAGATGTTTCTCCTCAGCCATCGGCTCTCAATGAACGTACCAACTGATACATCACAAAATTTCATAGAGAGTATCTCTGTATTGTAATGGACGAGAAGATTGGCTAAGCAAGTGGTAGTAGATTTTGATCGGATTGTCTTTGATGGAACCTGCAAAAAAGTGCTTAGCCCAATCGATTATCTCGGGCTTCAACACTCCAATGCTTAAGTTAGCAAGAGGCAAGAAAAATCTTTAGAGAGATAGTTTGTATTATTTAGAGAGAGAAAAGCATATCCTTATTAAAGGGAACCTGCTATTTGTAGAGTCAAATAAGTCTTGAGTAGTGTGTCAAATAGTTGTTCTATTCTACAGTATGTATGTTTATTTTTGCAGGTAGCGACGATTAGATAATGGCATATGTCAAATGACTTTTGCCTGTTAAGGAGAGGTCATGTCCGATCGAATGACCTCAATCCCTGTGTTGGTTTCCCATTTAACAAGAATTATATAGGCCTTTATCCTGGGTTCCTTTTGAAACTTTTGAGCCTTCAGCCTTTTATATTTTTGGGTGTTATCAATAATTTTATAGCGAGTTGGTTATAAATAAATTTCTTATAATAGAAAAATAATTGCATTTCTAATTTTTTTAACTAATATAAAAATGGTTTGAAAAACAATTCCTATATTAGTACATTGCATAGCCCACCATGTTGATTCGAAGGTTTTAGAATTAAAATTATGAATCATGTAACAATTACTACACAGATAAAGGCTGGAAATATAGTTTTGCTTTATGTATTTTGTTCACATATACATCAATATATATGGAGATATACAAAGGTAAACTAAGGAGAAGTCGAGTTTATCTAAAATTCAAATACAAGTAACAAAAAACAGAGTATTTGTTTAACTTAATAACATGAGCTGTCAATGTTATCTAACACCCCCTTGTAAGTCCTTGGCCAAAGACAATGGCAACTGGTCACGATGTAGTGAAAAATGATTGTTGGACAAGGGCTTGGTAAAGATATCTGCAAGCTGATCATGAGTGTTAAAGAATTGGACACAGAGAGAACCATTGACCACCTATTCACAAATAAAATGATAATCTAATTCGATGTGCTTCGTATAAGCATGTATAATAGGATTGAATGAGAAATAAATGACACCAATATTGTCATGCCATAAAGTAGTAGTAGAAACAGGAAAATTGAGCTCTTGAAGGAGAGATTTGAGCCAAAGAAATTTAGATGTAGCATTGGTAATGGCTTTGTATTCACTCTCAGTGGATGAACTAGCTATAGTGGGCTGTTTCTTTGCTAACCATGAAATTAAAAAAGGTCCAAGAAAGATTCCAAAGCCACTGGTGGAACACCAATCATGAGGATCACCTCCCCAGTCACTATCAGCATAGCAATCAAGATCAAGTGAGAATTTGGAAGAAAGAAAAAACCCAAGTGAGGAAAACATTTGAGATACTGAATTAGCCTCTTTAATGCCTTCCAGTAAACATCAGTGGGTGAATGCATAAATTGACAGAGTTTGTTAACACTACAGGAGATGTCAAGGCGAGTCAATGTGACATATTATAATGTCCCAATCAATTTTCGGTATAGAGTAGGTTTTGAAAGGAACTATCTGAGTTCTTGGATAGTGGTGGCGAGGCAGACATTGGTTTGAGGTAGGAATTGGCTTCATCAAGTCCAACACTACAAATGATATCTTGAATATACTTAGACTGAGAGAGCAATATGCCATTAGAGGAATGGGACACTGCTATACCAAAAAAGTAGTGTAATTCACCAAAATTCTTAACAGGAAATTCCTTGCACAAAACAAAGAGTGTGAGAGATTAAACCTGCTAATAAACCAATAATTATAATGTCATCAACATATACCAACACAAAAATCACATCAGTATTCTTGCAAAAAATAAAGAGAGAGGAGTCAGCCTTTGATAGAACAAACCAATGGAGCTAGAGAAAGGAGGCTAGGCATGAGAACCAAGCTTGAAGCACCTGTTTAAGACCATAAAAGCGATTTAGCTTGCAAACATGGTAAGGACGAAGAGCAAATACAAAGCCAGAGGGTTGTGTCATATAGAAAGTTTCCTATAAATGCCCATGAAGAAAGGCATTAGAAATATCAATTTGCTTTACAAGCCAATTCTTCATGCTAGTAAGAGACAAGATAGTGTAAATAGTGGTAGCCTTGATAATAGGGCTAAAAGTTTCCTTGTAGTCAACACCCTCTTGCTGATTAAACCCTTTTGCTACAAGGCAAGCTTTTGTACCGCTCAATAAAACCATATGCTCACCACTTGATCTTGCAAACCCACTTATTTGAAAAAACATTAGCATGTAATGACTTGGGAACTAAGTCCCAAGTGTTAGTAGACTTTAAGGCAAAAATCTCATCTGACATAACAGATTTTCATTCATTAAACTTACTAGTTTAATGATAAGTTGTAGGTTCATGTTCAAGGTAATTAAGGGGTTGTTTAGATTTTGTAGAGAGATGGACATGCTTAGTCATGGTGGTTAAGCGAAGATGCATTTGGTGAATGTAGAGAGGGGAAGATGGCAAAGTTGGTGGGGTAGTAGGATACTTAGTAAAATCAACAACTAAGTCAAGGCCTGGCACAGTGGTAAAGGAAGTATGGGAAGGAGAATGAGACTAAGGAAAGGGATGGTCTAGTGAGGGAAAGGAAGCATTGGAGGGAGAAGGAGAGGAAGAGATACTTGATGACAAATTTGATGGCAAGGAAGAGAGGATGGGAGTGTGAACCGTGAGCTATGGTGTAAAAAAATGAGGACCTGTACCAAAAGAGGAAGAACGTGGAGAACACAACTTGAAAAAAAAATAGAGGTTCATCAAATTTAGCATGGCAAATAATATAGATACGGTCAGTGTCAATGTCTAAACAAATAATGCCATGATGATGAGAGGATTGACCAAGATAAACACAAAGTTTGTTATGAAAAAACAACTCGTGAGAATTATATAGGCGAAGATATGGATAAACCATGCAACCAAAGACACGACAGTTCAAAAATGAAGAGCCCGACCATGTAAAAGACAGTAAGGAATTTTATTTTTAATATTGGAACTCGGTAAAGAATTAATGTGATTAATAGCTTGTAAGAAAGCATAAGGCCAAAATCGAAAGTGAACCAAAGCATGAGCAAGCAAAGTTAAACCAGTATCAACTATATGTCTACTTTTTCTTTCAGAGAGTCCATTTTGTTTATGAGTGTATGGACATGAAATGCAATGAATTATTCAATTTTTTTTTAAAAATACCAATTTAATCTTTGATACTCACCGACCCAATTCGAGTGGAAAGCTCGAATGGGAGTATTAAAGTGAAGTTTACATAGGATTCAAACTGCTTGAAGGTGAGAAAAACATCACTTTTATTACGTAAAGGAAATAACCAAGTAAATCTTAAATAATCATCAACAAATAAGATAAAATATCTTAAACCTAAGTTGCTAAGCATAAAGGATAGACCCCAAACATCGAAATGAATAATGTCAAAAAGCCTACAACTACAATGATCAACAGAAGCAAATTGTAATTTTGCTAATTTTCCTAAATGACAAAAAGAACAAGGAGGAAGATGGCAAGATTGAGATGGAGGCAGATTGTGATTAGTAATTAATTTATAGACTGTTTGAGAATGAGGATGACCAAGGCGGGTATGCCACATATCAAAGGAGATGTTGGAATTGAGAAGAGCTTGCGAGTGAGGCGGAAGAAACTCATAGAGATCTTTCCTTGCAACAGGATATTGCCTGTGTCTTCAAATCCTTATCAAAGAAAGGGGAAGGAAATTCAAAATAATAATTGTTATCTCTAGCAAATTGTTGAATAGAAAAAAGAGGCTTTGTTAAAGAAGGAACGTGAAGAACATCTTTAAGCATCAAATTAGTATGTTTAAATGAAGGGAAGAAAATATTACCAGTGTGAGAAATAGTCATAAAGTCCCCATTACCAATAGACACTTGATCACCACCCCTGTAAGCTTGAGGATCAGGTAAATTTTGGTAGTAAGGGCTCATATGGTGAGTGGCACCGATGTCTGAAAACCAAGGTTGAGGAGAGGGATAGTACATAGAGGGAGCAAGTTGTAGAGGCATAAAATAATGAGAAGGATCAGGGTGCCAAGAAAAATTGGCTTGAGGATGAGGAGGATAGGAAGGTGGCATGATGCTTAACGCCTGCATCATTTATCTGCAGTATGATTATGATAGCCACATATTTGGCATTTTCGTTTGTTATTTTTAGGAGAATTATGCTGGACAACAGTAGTGGGTCATGGGGTAGGAAGAAGAGGTGCAAAAGGCCTGGTAGCAAGGTTGACCACAAGAGCAATTTGTTGACTCTAAAGTAAAATTTCATTAGATAATAATTGACTATATAACTCAGAAAAAGGAATAGAGTCAGATCTAAGATTTAAAGCAGAAATAATGGGATGAAATTCAACACCAATATTATGATAAATAATAGCATTAAACTCAGCTAGACTGATTGGTTTTCCAACAACTTGTAATTTATCAGCAACGAACTTTGCCTTTTGGAGATACTGAAGAACAGACATGTCATTCTTCTTCAATTCTTGAAGCTCCACATGCAACTGAAGTTGACAATTTCGGGAGACAAATCCAAAAGAACAAACATGCCTTCCATGCCGCAGCAGAGGTAGTACATCCAACGATAGGGAAAGACATCTTCAAAGAGAGAAGATAAAATCCAGGAAAGAAGCAGTTGATCTTGTTTGAACTAGGCAAAATAGTTTGGGTTAACTGTGATTTGTTAGATGTCAGAGGAGCAAGAAATTGTTTGGGGTGGGGTAAGAGTGTCATCAAGAAGATTGTTTATCCCGTGATAATTAAGAAGAGGAAGGAACTGAGTTTTTCATTAGAGATAATTATGGAAAGTGAGTTTAATGGCAAAATTGTAAGTAACTGTTGTGGAATTTACTGCAGAGGCAAGTAACAACAGTGGTAGAGACAACGGGGGTAGAAGAAGCAGAGAAAGGAGTGATTTCTGACATTATAGCTCTAATACCATGTAACAATTACTGCATTATGTATTGTGTTCACGTGGACATCAGTATATATGGAAATATATGTTTTAGGCAAACATTCTTCCACTATTAAAGTAAGTAGTCAATCCTCTAGTTTTTTCCCTATATGAATTTCCATGTTCCATTTTCTTGTTTTTCTGTAACATCCTGAGAAGAGAAGATCAATTTTCACCTAGAGTTTTCAATATTTTTTTTTCCATTTTTTTTTCATTTTAACTTTATAAGATGGAAAAATAGAATAACATGCTGGCATTTTTTTATCGATTAAAAATTCAAAAATTAATAGTGTCAAATTTTTAATGCTGCATATCACATCCTTCTTAATTTTTATCCCATTAAAGACCTAATGTTTCAGCAAATAAAAGATCGAGAACTCAAAGTGAAAAAAATAAAAGTATGAGAATCTAATTTTCAAAAACCTCAAAGTTTAACCGAAAATCAAAAGTGATTTTTGCAAAAATAATAATAATAATAATTAAAAGTTGAATTAATTTTGTTGCAAGATAATTTATATATGTGATTAGCTTTCAAGAAGAAGAGGTATAGTTGAATCGCTTCTGTGATGGTCGTTGAAATTAACCTCTTGAGTGCTGGGCTGATGTGACTAGCAATAATTCTGCAAATGCAAAATCTTTCTCTGTGACATTAATTACTATTGCCGGGTTAGCACTTTAATACTAAAAATGCATTTTTTAGTCAATTTTATTGAAAAAAAATAACATGGAATATATATATATATATATATAATATATATATATATATATATATATATATATATATATATATATATATATATATATATATATATATATTCTCTTTGCCTCCATATAATTGCTTAACTATTAATTTACTTATTTATTCAATAAAAACCTTTCAAGATGGACAAGGTCATGTATCTAGCTATCAAGTTGGGTTCGATAACTCATGATTTCGATCGTAGAATCAATCCATATTTCAGTAGAACCCAAGTCAATGCCCTTCCCACTAATAGAAAGATTTTTATTCTTTCTGATTGAGATTTGAATGTTTGTATTATGAGTTTGATTCCATTTTATTCAATACATTTAAGAAATTAAATATAAGTTATTAGATAAAAATGTGGTATATATATATATATATATATATATATATATATATATATATATATATATATATATATATATATATATATATATATATTCTAATCTTATTGCCGACGGTCATGAGATTCAGTTGTGCTATAATTATTAAAGTGTTGGCATAATAATCTCTATATTTGGCGACAAAAGCTATAGAAAGCGACAGCAATGGCGCACATATATATGTTGAAAATAGAAGAGGATCTTTCTATTTTATTTTTTTTCCTAAATTCGATATATAATCGACTAAGTTAATGAGTGAATTTCATACACATTGCTTCACTTATCTGATGTTATTTTAGTGGCTACGCTATCTACATAGCACATATTGACATATGGTCTCATAGCATTAAATTTACTCTTGAACTGTGTGAGATGATATAAATTAATTTTTAATTTTTTAAAAAAAGTACTCATGCTATTAAAATAACTTATATTTATTTTTATTTGTAATGATGAAAATAAATATGTAATATTTCATTAATAATAAATGAGAACAAATATGAATCAATTTAATAACAATAAAATTAAATATAAATCAATTTGACAATACAGTATAAGGAAATATGAGCTAATTCTTTAAATATAAAATTATTTTTGAATCTTTCAATTTTTTGGAAACCGAAAATTGAGACTTAATACAAATATGGAACGGGGAAAAAATGGAAAACAAAAGGAATTCGACGACACATGGCATAAAATTGAGACAAGCTTAGGGTACATTTTTATGACGTGCCGAAACTTGATAGAAGTATATCTACTACCCCCTTAACTACTCCGCTATAATCCAAGTTTGGCTTAGTTAGTTAGTTCCTATCCTATGAAATAAACTTCAATAGCACAGGAAGAAAAAAAAGCCTAGCATGAGAAAGAAGAGTCCGTCAGCATAGCCAAGAAGACTGCCCAAAACTGAAAATTCGAAGCTCTAAAAATTTGAAGCTTCACAAATATATTTGAAACGGGCAAGTCATCCTTGGCTACCAAACGACAACTTTTATCCTCATATAAGACTTCTCTTCCTACTCTTCAACATCATATATCAAAATCTATAATTTGATTGGAGATTCTATTTATCTATTCACATACAAGAAGATAATGCCTATCATGATAAATAAGAGCATGTCAAATTAACCAAAGATGACTGCCTGAGACCATCTGCCTAGCTACATTAATTCTCTCTCTCTCTCTCTCTCTCTCTCTCTCTCTCTCTCTCTCTCTCTCTATATATATATATATATATATATGCAATTAGCTCCAACCCCAATCAATATGCATAGCTAGGTATAGGAGCAGGCAAGTCATCCTTGGCTATCAAACAACACTCTTCCTTTTCATGTCAGGCACCTCTTCTTCTTTGATTAACATCTACCCTTAGATGCCCAAATTACTATTATTTCAGCTCTCTATTTATAACCATTCCAAGAATATAAATTTTCAGGTCCAGAGTTTGACGTTGCGTTGACTTTTTCAATTCTCATATAGTTGCTCCATAATGGGAATATATTCTTCTTCTGAAGAAAATATCATGATGGTTTGAATCTAGGCATGAAATTGCTCCATAATGGATTCATATAATTATGGGTCTCCATACACGCAAAAGAATATTAAATTTGTTATTTTCAATTTCCTAAATAAATGGAAAAATGAAAGTCAAATTTAAAAGAATATTTAAAAAAAGTGAAATTTTGGTATATTTTCAATTTTCAGTAAGAAAAAGAAAAAGAAGAAGTAGTGGACATGACACATGAGGTTCCCGAAGCAGAAAGTCAAGAGAGAACAAAATCTTTCTGAAAATATTGATTGATATATACTCCCTTAAGAATATATATAATGAGTAATTAGAAATTTGATAATTGATAGACATAGAGACGTCTTTATCCACCTTGAGAGGTTTCCCGTTGGCATCTCAGAACCAAATTCTACAACTTATAGTCAGCTTATACCTTTGTCGTTTTATATTCTTATTATCCATATCATCTCATCAGCACCAAAAAGCTCTTCTATTATAATATGCAATCATAAGAATATATTCCATTCCCTTATGAGCTGACCTTGGTCATAATCTAGCTAGATGATGGAAATTGGTTGCGGAGGCTGCTATGAACCTCATCTTTACACATATTATATTCCTTTTTAATGCTATAAATACACCCAAGACTAACTATATCTTCAAGAAATAAGTAGGAAGAGTGTTCTAGCATGAAAATGAGAGTCTTTTCTGGTAGCCAAGGATGACTTGCCTGGTCCTAACCAATTTGTTTTTATTTTTATTGCAAAATTTTCAATAAAAAAAAAACTTTGTTTAAGTTTCAGGCAATCATCTTTGGCTAATCTGAAAAGCTCTTCTTTATCATGCTAGGCTTTCTCTTCCAAAAAAGAGCCTAAAAAAATCATTCCATTATCTAAATATTGAAGATGAACAGATTTGTCTAGATTGTCTATTGAAAAAAAAAGTATTTAAGACAGAAAAGAGGCTTAGCGTGAAGAAAATTGTGCTGTTTGTTAGCCAAGGATGACTTGCCCGATTCTTTAATTAATCAAGAGACTTTATTAATTTATTTGGCTATAAATTTGGTTATATATCGGGCAGTCTCCTTGGCTACTCAGACACACTCTTCTCTTTCATGCCAATCTTTCTTTTCTATCCACAACTTTCTCATTATCATTCATTTATTCATCCATACAAGTTCCTTCAATCACCTAAACCTTTAATTATGGGGTCAATTTTACCCATTATCACTGAACTTGGATATTATTATCCAAAAATAACTGACTTATTTTTTATAACGAAAATGTCATTGAACTTAATACCGGCTTGTATAAAAGTCATGTTCACCCATTTTTGGTGATGATCCTAGCCAAAATGATGGCATGACACGCCACATCAGTAGCCTTTTGCTGAAATAATAATGTGGCATAACACGTCAGCCGCCACATCACCTGTTGAAACAAATAAATGAAAAAATGACACATGTCAACCCATTTGCCTTAACCAAATCCTAATCGGATTTCAAATTAGGTCATCCATCCAAATTGGGTCTTGCTAAAGTGATGGGCTTCCAGGCTTATAAACCCATACCACTCCCTTTCCCTTTCCGATGTGGGATATGGGAAGGGTGTAAAGCTTGAGAAGATCACACTTTCATGGTTTTTCTTGTTTTTTTAACCATTTTTAACCATTGAATCCATCACATTTTCATGATTTTTTTTTTGCTTTAACATTTTCATGGTTTTTTTTGCTTTAACCATTTCTAATTCTTTCATAGGATGTGTATGCGATGGTTAAAGAAAAAACACCATGAAAATGTGAATCTTTTTTCATGGTTTTTCTTGCTTTCTTAACCATTGAATTCATCACATTTTCGTGATTTTTTTCTGCTTTAACCATCACATACAAATCCCATGAAAGAATTAGAAATGGTTAAAGTAAAAAAAAAAATCATGAAAATGTGATAGATTAAATGATTAAGAAAGCAAGAAAAACCATGAAAATGTGATCTTCTCAAGCTTTACACCCTTTCCATATCCAACGTCGGAAAGGCAAAGGGAGTTGTATGGGTTTATAAGCCTGAAAGTCCATCACCTTAGCAAGATCCAATTTGAATGGATGACCCAATTTGGAACCCGAATTGGTTAAGACAAATGGATTGACATGTGTCTTTTTCTCATTTGTTTATTTCAATAGGTGATTTAACGGCTGATGTGTCGTTTCACATCATCTTCCGGCAAGAGGTTGATGATGTAGCGTGCCATGTCATCATTCCGGTCAGGATCATTACCGAAAACTGATGAACATGATTTTTATGCAAATCGGTACTAAAAATTGACCCTTAATTATGTATGCAAGTAGTTATGGAGCCTGAAATTTCTTAGCTAAAGAAAAACTCCATGTATTTACTCTTGGATTAAGCTAATGATAGAACTATCATAGGAAAAAAAATGATTCTGATGTCTTATAAAAAAATCTCTACAAAAATGAAAATTTAATACAGAAAATAAATGTCATATATAAATTCTTGTGAATTCAATCGGCAATGTTTTGTGCTCTATTTGAACTAAGTTGAATATATTTCAATTTGGATGTAACGGTAATCCCTCTGATGATCAAATCCGATGGTTTCACCGAGTATTAAATTATATATAAGAACTTCTTAGAGCTATACAACTTTTATCAACCTAGCATCGTGCCCGAAAACCAACTTTGTTAGATATATTGTCATTGCACTTCGCAAAGCCACAAGGCTATTACGTACCTAAACCAATCAAATTCTCAATATTTGATCCTTGTAGCATACTGCATAACTTGAATGAGCATGCATAAATTTATATCTGATTTATGGATCGAATTTGTATTGAAAAAAAAAAGTTTAAAAAACGCGTAAGCTTGGCCAAAATCTAACCCAAGCCCGATCTTTGAACAGGCATTGGTGCATCAATAGCAACTCTTCCTCATACTATGCATGGGCCTCATTTCCTATGGAGAAGTCTGCTTCACACTCTCTCGAAGAAGGACAATGCTCTTCATCTGGTTATCCAAAAGAGCTCACTTAGTCCTGATCTCATCATATTGAGCTCGGTGATGGTGTTCCTTTTAACCAGCTCAAGGAGTATATTTCTATATGGCAAAAGCAGATGTCAATATTATATATATATATATATATATGTTATATTTATAATTCAAAAAAGTTAATTAGTACTAGCTACTTGTACTTTTGTTTATATTCTTCATAAATTTTATTTTATTTGTTATAAGGGGGCGTAAATATCTATAATTACAACTATAAACGCATTTGGAAAAAAATTAAATCTAAAATTTCATACACTTTTAGTCGAGTATTAAGCTATCAGATCAACTTTTGAAGGTTATGAATTTAATTCCGCTTCATGTATTCTAACTTGTCAAACTTAGTTCATATATACTTTCATATCCCATTCAGATATTGACCAAACACTACTTGTGTTTGTATTCCTAAATGCAATCATCTCTTCTTACCCGTTATCTGAGTGAGATGTGCAATAATGGTACATAGTTTTGTGTAAGACATGTTATAATATGGTATTATGGTTAATATATTTCAAAAGATGGTAAGATTGTTACTGACAAAGGGTGAATTGATGAGTAATACAAAATTTGCTTTTCAAAACTGAAACAATTAGAATTGATATGTTGATGAAATATAGAATTCAAAAAACCAAATTAAAATCTCTAAAAATATTTTGCTCATGATTTTTTATTAAGTCTTTTTCTTGATGATTATCTGTTTAGAAAACAAACTTAAACTTGAACAATTGTCAAGAAACCTTTTTGCAAGATCTGATTGATTTAAAATATATGAAATAAAATGATTTAGAGCTCAATTATAGATATAAGATTCGACATTTTATCTACATTATCTCCTTTAACAGAACTCATTTTAAAAATTTTCTTTCTTTCCGGTGGCTTCATTTTAATTAGAAGCAAGAGCTAAGCTGTTTTAAAGTAGCTACTCAAACCTTTTTTTTTTTTGAAGTAAAATCTTTCAAAAACTTAACCCTTTTTCTCAAACTAAAATAACTTGCTAGTTGCTTTTTATATCCAAACAACCTAACCTCACTTTTAATCTCACAAGTATATATAAAATCTCACTATATGATTACCATAATCACTTTGAGGGAATAGTGAGAATGTATAAGCGTCAATGAGATGGAAAAACTAATATTAAATATTTGAAATCGGTTAATTAAAAAAATATAGTACTTCTTATAAATTTTTGGACAATCCTCACATCACAAGCTCGCTTTTGGGGTTAATTAAGTTTAAAGTCCCTTTTTTTTACATGGTATTAGAGTCACTAAATTTTAATATTGGGCCACATGCAGATGCTCAATTCTGCAAACTTCGCACTTCATGTTCTCTATATGTGTTTGACCTTAAGCGTGAAAATCAGTGTGTTAAGTATTTTGTATCAGCTAGTTACAAAAAAATGTAATACTCTTAATAAATGTTTAAACAATTCTCATCTCACAAACTAATTTTTGAAGTTGAGTTAGCCAAATCCATTTTTTTTTCACACTTAATCCAAGTAATAAAAGATGTTTCCAGCTCAGAATATAACTTTCCACTTAACCAAGAAGCTCAATTCATAGACTTTTTGTAAAAATAACCATTAAGTGTGAATCCTTTCATAAAAAACGTTTCCTTCTTTTAATTTTGATCAAAAAAGCATTTAAAGGGTATTTATATATGTTAAGAAAAAATCAAGGATGAATTCCTTTCTATTTTGTAAATAAAAAAAAAGTTATTTTAAATAAATTTTTGTTTGGAAAGAAAATAAATTTAAATAAGCTAAATCAAAGCTTTTTTGTTTTAGGGAAAAGTTTACCACAATAAATGCAATATGTGTGATTTTTTACAAATTATTTTCTAAAAATCTATTGATCTTCAAATCTTCTAAAATATAGCAGACCTGATACTGCTTCTGATTAGAAGCTTGAAATGAACAGTCCTGCCTTTAAATAGAGCACATCCATCATATTTGAATTTCATTAATCTACAAAATCAAGTTCATGGGTTCCAAAATTAATTGGTTTGAAAGGTTTTATTATCCATCAAAGTCATAATAGGCTGAATTGTAGTCTTTTGAGCCAATAAAACTATCGCGTCTGATGTAACAAAATGTTTATAAGATAAAAATAAATAGCTAAATGCCTTTGATACGAGAGAAAATTAAGATCATTTTAATAGGAGACAAAAGTAAGGTCTCGAGAAGTCCTGTTAGACAGAAAATCTTGCTGGCTACGGAATTACGACAGCCAATAGGATTTCAGCAATCACCAGCCAACTGTTATTGTCTCTCCTAGTTAGCATTAAAAAAAACAAATGACGTGTTTGTTTTTTTTGTGGTATAATCTATCCAATATACAAAATTCACTTGTCTAACTAAACTAAATTCGCATTAAATAAATTCATAAAAAATGATAAAATACTTTCTCTCAAATATTTAACAATATTCATTTTTAAAATTCGAAATTGAAACATCTGATTAAGAGAACATGCACATATATCATCACATCTCATCTATTAAAAGTGCGAATGCATCTTTTTAGTTTTTAACGCACCTGAAATCAGTAAGTGTATATGTTGCTCTCTAACACTTTAGCATGTCAATTTTATCTATGATTATTGGACTTACGCCTAATCGCTCAAAAATAATTGACTTATTTTTCCATGACTTAAATATCACTAAACTTATTACATTTTATCAGAAAAATTATCTTGACCGATTTTTGACGATTACTCTTACCGAAATACTGACATGGCACGTCATGTCATATATCTGGACATACGTGACATGACACATCAGCAGTTATATCATCAAAAAAGACCACGTGTATCCAAAAATATAACGCAGCGTACTGACGTATCGTATGATAGGGCTTCTTTCGGTGACGTGGCTATTGACGTGCCATATTATGTGTGTTCAGGGCTTATGACGTGATGTGTCACGTTAGCATTTCGGCAAGGATTATCACAAAAAAACTCAGATCTAAATTCATTATACTATACCTCAATAAAATCATAATTTAAATTACTCAAAAAAAAATGATAGTCAATGTTAGATGGCTTTTAATTTATTCAATCAAATCTAGAATGTGGAACTTGTTAATCAAAATTATACATACATTAAAAGAAAAAAATCATCTTGTCAATATTATATATATAATGTTGTTTTTTGTTAATCTTTTTTGCATGACTGTCCATTAGTGATGAGTTTAGACAACTAAGACTTTTTATATGCTCTATGCAGTAAAAGATAATTTGAATTCAAAATTTTTACAGTAAGTTTTGTCCGTAATACGGATTGACAATTTTAATATAAAAAAAAGTTTATACATCTTTACATCAATTGTTATTGATTCGATGTGAAATACTTAACATTCACGAATATTAATTAATATCAACCTAAATATGTAGTGGATTTTTTTATGAAATTCATAAAGGTGAATTGAGTTTGGGGTTTTGACCAAATTCCAAATTTCAACAGAAGACATGATATATCCAAAAGACTATTTTCATATTGACCACTGATTCTACTAATAGAGCATCAATCCATCTTACATTATTCTACCATATTTAAAAGTAAAGTCTTGGCCAACTTGTCGCTGAAAGAAATGTTTCTTCCATCCACTTATTGAGTTTTAATAAATTTTGTTCTTTTGTGGACCATTCCAATCCTAAAAGGATACCTCTCCTTTATATATATATATTATATATAATATTTATCCAGAATTTACTCGCCAACTAATTTAAATTTGCACTTAACAAATTTATAAATGGAAGTGCTTACTAAATATTTAAAAATATTTAATTTTCATAATTTGAATTCAAAACTTTTAGTTAAAAAAAATTATTCATATTCTCCCTCATCTGTTGAAATTAAGATACCTCTTCTTTTAACTGCATCCATTATTAGTAAGAAATTAAAATAAAAAATCACCATTTATTTATTAAATTTTCTTGTCATAATCCCTAAGTAAGTAGATATCCTAACGAATTTTAATGCTATCTTTCAGAACAGAAAATAGTTGACATTACAAGAAAAATATCATGTTTTCGAGATATACTAAAATTTGTATGGAAATCTAAATTAATTAAATCAGTAAATTTTAAATATCGGATAGATTAAAATAAAAATTGAAAATCCTCGTTTCTCCCCTCATGTAAGATTTATTTCATAATTTTTATTTGTTCTGAAACGTTTTTTGTTTTGATAATTACATCATTTTACCAAAAACAGTAAAATTTGAACTCTGATCAATTAGGAGAGCTGTAATTGTATTAAAAATATATATATATTTGTAATCTTAAGCACAAACCAATGTATATAGAATTTTATTCCTAAAGTGATAAATTAAATTTTGTTATTGTAATTTCATTGCAAGTTAAACGTGACAATTTTCATTGTGAGTCAGTTGATACTGAAAAAAGACTAATTAAATTTTATTATTCTCAACTCTTATCAAAGTTTTATAGCAAGCCTAATAGCCTAATTGAGAGTTGAGATAGCTTGATAATTGTAAGCTTATCGGTTAATTAGCAAGGCTGATTTTGTTGCTGTGGAAGTCGCCAATTCTTTTCTGCTTCTTTCCTAATCTCTATCCATTGTAATCAGATCCGAACCCAACTTGTCAACATCCAAGCCCACTAACCCAAGAACAAAGGCAGTGGTGGAAATGATGCTGGGCCGGATGGCGTCTTTGCTGCTGGATCTGGGTGTGGAAAAGATTGGGGAAATAAGTATTTAAAACCATATTCACTTATAGAAAACTGCCCAAATTTTTCAGAAAAATTTTTCACAAAATATAGAAAATAAAAATTATATTTATTTTGATCAATTTTATAAAATAAAAAAAGAAAATAAATTTTTTCTTTTTTTAAAATAAAGAAGAAATTAGAAAACTAATAAAAGATATTTTTCAAATTTTTTGAATAATCTTAATACACACACATATATATACACATACATACATGCATGTATATGTAGTACATGCATACATACGTATATATGGATATCTATATATATATATGTATGTACATACATAAATATACACATACACACACACACAAACACACACACACACACACACACATATATATATATATGCACATATATATACACATACATATGTATGTATGCACATACATAGATACATACATATATATTTATGCACATATATGCATATACATACACATACATATACATATACATATACATATACATATACATATACATATACATATATCTATATGTGCTTGTATGTGCATACATGCATACATATGTATATATATGTGCATGCGTATATATGTACATACATATATATACATATGGATATGTATATATAAGTATGTGCATACATACGCATATACTTACATGTACTTATGTAATACATATACATATGTGTGTGTGTGTGTGTGTGTATATGTGTGTGTGTGTGTGTATATATGTGTGTGTGTGTGTGCGCGCGCTTATATACATACATATATACAGAAAATAAATACTCTAATTTTTTATTTGTTGATAAATAAACGTGTTTTTTTAATTTTTTATAGAAAATAAATACTCTAATTTTATAAGAAAATAGAAAACAGAAAATAAAAAATTATTTTTTGTAAGTAAACGTATCCTAAATTAGGATGGCAAAATCCATTTTCAATTCTTGGATCCCTTTACCAAAAAAAGAAAAAAATTGACTATATTTATAATTTATGAGGTAACACACTCTTTTATTAACCGCACATTAGCATGTGTATTTTAATTATCGTTAAATAGTGTGTTATGCTAGTAAAATTTATTCTTAATCGGATCTTTGAATTTGTTTATTTTTTCACATTGTTTCCCTAAACTTTTATAATTTTTAAGTTGAATTTCTAAATTTTTATGAGCTTCCATATGGAGTTCCTATAAAAAAAAAAATTGAGGCGCATTTTAACAGCAATAGAAATACATGCGTGTTAGTCTTGTTAATAAAGGACAGTATATTGTCTTACATTAAAGTAGATTGATCTAATTAAAACAATTTTTTATAAAAAGACCATATGTAGAGAATTTTAAAAATTCAGAAACTTGAAAATGAGTTTTGCGAATTGGAATTAATAAACTAATGTGATGAGAAAATACAAAATATGAGGTATGAAACGCCAAGTTAACAATGTTGATCTGAAATTAAATTAAAACGATAAAGATAAATTAAATAAAAAAGATGATAGAAATTGTGATTAACAATTCAAGCATTTGGAATAATGATAAAAGCATGGATCACGTGATAGGCAGAAGATTGAGTACTGTTGAGAGTGATTATACATAAATTAAAGAGACTTGGCTGGCTTGATCATCAAAAAACAGAAAGCAATCTTGAATATTAATACAAAAGATACATCATCAATCAGAAGCAATCAAATTAAGCAATTATCGCGGCAACTTCAACAGCTGAGAAAGTAGAGAGGAGTAGATGATTGTATCTTAGACTGTGTTTATGATGCAGCCACTTGAAAAGTAATGTTTCCGTTTGTGAGGCAGCTAAGGGCATCATCTACCATTGTTTTTTTTTTTTGGGAGTGCTGAGTGCCAATGCCACTCCACCACACCAAATCCTTCTCAACCTTCCCCCTAGCATACTTGTATGCATTGTTTATGCCGTCGCCGACTGCTTTTTTGGAAATGTTGAGTGCAAGTGCGACTCATCGATCATCAAAGGATCCGCAGACTGTAATGGAGAATCCAGCCAAATCTGAAATCGAAAAGTATGTGGAAGAAAAGATCCGTGAACTGCTCGAGAAACCTTGCGACATAGCTGAAATTAAAAGTCAATTGGTCGAGACTGCTGCTGGTGTGATTGGAATCTGCATGCAATGCACTGACAATTCATGTGTTTAACCAACACCTACGTACTTCTTCGACTGGGTCCTGCTATTTATAATGGCAAAGTTGTCGTTTCTTGAAGTTAATGAAAGAAAGAAAGGAAAAAAAAATTAAAGAAACGCCACGTGTCATGAAAAGCCCCTCAAAGGAAATAAAATAGATAAGGATACATGCATAAAAATCTATTAACAATAACTCTCTCTATCACTGGGGAATAAAAAATAAATAAAACCAGAGATATCCTCTTTCTTTCTTTCAAAGAATAAATGGATATTCCAATACTAACCCTCGAATATTCTTATCTTACCGTTATTTATGTTTCCCTCTCCTTTATTCTCCCCCTCGCTTTCCCTTCAGTTTCCTCCTCCTTTTCTACCCAACCAAACACACCTAAACAATCGTAAACCCTCCCCATTTTTATACCACTTATGAAGTTCGGCAAGAGCCTTAGCAACCAGATCGAAGAAACTTTGCCTGAATGGCGAGACAAGTTTCTCTCCTACAAGGATCTCAAGAAAAGATTGAAGCTCATACAGCCCAATAAAAGCAGTGATAGGCCCAACAAACGCCCAAGATTACACGCCGGAGAGTTTACAGACGCCGGCGCCGGGGACAATAAGGACGGCATGACGAAAGAGGAAATCGATTTCATTAAACTATTGGAGAACGAGCTCGAGAAATTCAACACCTTCTTCGTGGAGAAAGAGGAGGAGTATATCATCAGATTGAAGGTATTTTATCTATATATATCTTTCCCTGTTTGGTTTCCTATAAATTTCTTGTTTCGTCTATAGAGTGAATGGTAGTAAATTTAAATTGCGAAATTTGAGGAATATAATTATAATCTGTTAAAATTGAGCTTTAAACGACGTCGTTTAATCATAAATCTAGGGATTTTATTTCAGAGTTGCAGCAGAAGGATACAGTAACAGGCAGTTAAATACGTTAAGTCGTTTGTGTGGGTCAACGACCAGTTATTAATTGCCAGCTGTCCCCCTTAACAACTGTTGAGGGAATTGTCCCTTGGTATATTCTTCCAGCGTCTAGCTACATATACCATGTGTCTATTTATCCATGTCAAGTCAATTTTTTTTTTATTTTAGTTTATTCATAAATAAAAATATAATTTTTTAAATATATCTTATACATAATAAATATAAATTTTTTTGAGAAAAATAAATTAGTATAACATTATAAATGAATTTCTTAATTTTAAAAAAAAAAGTGGACGGAGAGAGTCAGTTTATATTATTTATTCTTTTTATGGTAATAATTTTTGAAGTTTGAACAAGCAAAACATTGTCTAGTGAGTTTTGAAAAAATGAAAATTTCATTGATTATGTGATATATTCTTGGACCGACTCACCATGGAATAATTCTTAGCTAGTGAGTTTTTTTTTTTTTTTTGTGATAATTCAAGTTCTACAAGGCTAAAACAATTTAAGGAAAAATTCAAGTTCTTACTAATATAGTAAATACTATAAATCAAGAGTTGGTTTCTATTGTTAGATATGCGTAATTTGGAAGTAATTTTCTGAAATATGGGATTCAGGAGTTGCAAGATAGGGTGGCAAAGGCAAAGGCTTCCAATGAGGAGATGATAAAATTAAGAAAAGAGATTGTTGACTTCCATGGAGAGATGGTTTTGCTGGAGAATTATAGTGCCCTTAACTACACAGGTACCTAAATCTTCTTTTATTGACCTCCTGATTCGAAACAGTAATTTACAACTAAGTATACATTTGTATATGAAAAGGATTGGCAAAAATTCTGAAGAAATATGACAAAAGAACTGGGGCTCTAATTCGGTTGCCATTCATCCAGAAAGTACTTCAAGAGCCATTTTTCACAACTGACATGCTATACAAGCTTGTGAAAGAATGCGAGACCATGCTCGATCGCCTTTTCCCCACGATCGATCCTCCATCTTCTTCGGTTGATGAATGTAGCAGCCCTTCGACTTCTGCTACCACCGATGGAATTCTGAGAGTCCCGAAAGAGCTGGCCGAAATCGAACATATGGAGAGCTCTTATATGAAGAGCACAATATCAGCATTGAGAGTTTTGAAGGAAATAAGGAGTGGAAGCTCTACTGTTAGTGTGTTTTCATTGCCTCCGTTGCAGATTAGTGGGCTGGATGATACTTGGAAAAAGGTTCCTATACTGAAACAGGTCGCCAAGTAACATGTCTCGGATACTAACATAGATGTAAATCTTTTTTTTTTTTTCAGATAAACATAGATGTAAAATGTTTAATCAAACAATTATAAACAATATGATATTGGATATCAGTTTTACAGATATAAATTTTTTTTCTTATTACCATAAAAGATTTTGCAATACCGGATATTGAACAATATCTAGCAGATGTTATTTGATGCGATTCTGGCACTGGTTACGCAGAGAACAGACTTCAGATAATTGCATCAGTTTGTACGAGAATCCTTCTTGTATTAATTTTCTTCAATTTATTTATAAACATTTCGCCCCTTTTCTGTTTTGTCTTATCCGATCGGGGACACTGCAAAAAGTAGAATGAAAAGAGAAACTAGTGGAGTTAACCAAGATGACTGCCATACCTATAAGAAGCTCAGGCTTCAGTTATAAAATATAGTTTGATTTAAGCAGATGCTACCAAGCGACACTTTCCTCTTCACATAAGCTAGTTCTTGAGTCCATAGCAATCATGATTAATTCATGAATCAAAGACAATTTTGAAGAAGAGAGAAGGCATAACATGAAAGAGAAGAGCCTGTCAAATTAGCCAAGTTGACTGCCTGAAAACCCATTTTTTGGGTTCTTTTTGGCATATTAATTAACCCAAATTGCTAGAAGCAGGCAAGTCATCCTTGGCTATCAAACAACCCTCTTTTCTTCATATTATGCCTCTCTTCTCCATTTTTGTTGGTTTTTCTACATTTGTAACTATATATAATTGTTCCATCACGGAATATATTGTCTATGTTTAGCACATAAATGCATGTATTTGGTTTCGAATTGCATGAACTTGTATGGTTTGACTAGCTAAGTATATTAAAGCAAAAAGAAAACTGCATACATATATTCTTCATGAGATGCTTCTCAATAAACTATAGGGGTCAGTGTTGGAATTTAATTAAAGGCCAAATGTGCATTTTTGCCTCTAATATTTTTTAAAATATACAACTTTGCCCCTAATATTTTAAAACGGAGATTTTTGCCCCTAATGTTTGTAAAATAGAAAATTTTTGCCCTAATTATTTGCTTTAGTTAACTTTGACCGTTTTATTTTTAGTTGACCTCTGACGTGGACATATAATTACACATGACAATCAATTATTAGACACATTATTTGACACGTGGCAGCGTGTGTATTTGACGTGAGGGTTGCTCATTGATTAAAGTTCGGTCGCTAAAAATAAATATTCGTCGCTAAATTCTTACATATTTATTATTATTATTATTATTATTATTATTATTATTATTATTATTATTATTATTATTATTATTATTATTATCATCATCATCAATTTAATTTTATTATATATATAAATTTGTCCTATAATTCTCCTTTCTCTGTCACCTTTTTCTAATGCCAGACTGATATTTGGCATGCAAATGGTTTGCAGTATTTGGCATGTAACGATATATACATCTTCCTTCTTCTTCCTTTGTTCAAAAGTTGATGCTGTAAGTACTGGTAATGAAAGTCCAGCTCCGGATGCCAAGTATGCGCTAACATGGTTTCAGTTCGACACACGTAAATCTGAGAGTTAATAAGCCGATCGAAAAGATTATATATATAATGAAGTTGAATCTCATAAGAATTTGGTTGATGATGTTGCACATTCTTTGAAGAGACTCTTCAAGCATTTGATTTTACCATTCCTAATGAAATTCTCAGGTTTTTCTTTGAAACCTCTTGTTTTCTTCATAATTTTCAAAGATATAATAATAATTTCCTCTTAATGGTTCCCAATTAATGTTCTTAATGGTATAAGCCGCCTTCTACATGATCTAGCATACCGTATAAACAGAACTTTAATCAAGCTCCTATAACGGGTCATACTATGAAGAATTTTGAATATAACTTGGTAGCTTTTTAATTTAACTTTCGCTTTCATTTTAACCATTTCTGTCTCAGATGTGAGTTTAACTTGGTAGCTTGCAATTTTGGTTCTGTATCTCATTGAACGATCCACTGGCTCAATCTTCCCCCACTGACGTGCTCCTCGAGTTTGAGGACAGTGAACAAAAATCTGATCCTAACATGTCTTTGTAATCCTTGCGAACACCCCATAAAATCTCTCCACATTTCTTCATGCTTGGCCGGCTATGTCTGCGAGGACCTAAACACTGCAGTAAGGCTAATTCAAGAGAACCCCAATCAACATATGAAATGATAAAAAAAATAAAAATTTCCATTGCCAATGATAAGTTCTTCAACACAGAATCTGCAGAAAGAGTAAAAACAAAAAATTGATTCTTTATTATAAATGTTTGATTAAATCTGCATTAACTGCCACAAAAACGGAGATCTGACCTAATAATTTAGGAAAGAAATGGATAAAAAAGTCAGTCAAGTAATCAAATGTAAATAGCAACAGGGAGGAAGAAGTAGCTAAAGAAAGTAACTGATCACAAACACTAATTTTTCCATGGATGTGGGAAGTTCTAGGAAGAGATGAAATTGAAAAATCGGAACCTGAATCCTCAGCTTTCTCTGATTAAATATTAGTTTCCACTTAACTTTAACTAAGAAAAACTAATAATTGGATCTATAAAAAAACTAAAAAAAAAAGACTTAAAATTACGAGTCTTTCTTGAAAAAACTTAATATTAGCTAACCCCAAATCAGCCACTAAAAAAATAAAAACTATGTCAAATTTTCAAGCCAAATCCTTAAAGTCAATCGTCTAAAACTAACCCCAAGTGTAAAAATCAAACCTTTGATAAAGCATAACTAAAGAATAAGGAAAGAGAAAAGAAAAAGGAAAAACTCCCATATCAAACCGCACCATCAACAATACTAAGTAACCCCATAAACCAAATTTCCATATTTCCACATTCAATCACAGCCATCAATGATTCAATAAAAAAAATCTAAAACTTGTTTACTTAAAAAAAATAAAAACTATTTCAATTTTTCAGAAAATTTTTTAAAGAAAACAGAAAATAAAAATTATTTTTATTAATCAATTTTTTAAAATAGAAAATAAAAAAATTAATTTTTTAAAATAAAAAATATTAAAAAAATAATAAAAAATATTTTCTAAATAATATTAATACACGCATACATATATATATGCACATACATACATATATGCATACGCACATATGTATCTATGTACACATATATATACATCATACATATATATGTATATATATACATATGTACATACACACATATGTATCTATGTACATATGTATCTATGTACATATATATGCATGTACATATATATATGTATGTATGCACATATATGCACACACACACACATGTATATGTATGCGCTTGCATGTGCGTACATACATATGTATGTGTATGTATATGGATATATATGTATGTACATGTATATACATATCCATACATAGACACATACATATACATATGTAATGTATATACATATGTATGTATATATGTATACGTACATATGCATATGCATGTGTATGTATATGCATATATGCCCATACATATGCATATACATATATACAGGTATGTATGCACATACACATACATACATATACAAACACACACATATAGATATATATATATATATATATATATATATATATATATATATATATAATAAATACTCTAAATTTTCATTTGTTGATAAATAAATTTTTTTAAATTTTTATCGAAAATAATTAATACTCTAATTTTTTTTAAAATAGAAAATAAAAAATTATTTTCTATAAATAAACGTATCCTAATCTTTCCTCAATACCAAAAAAAATAAACAAAATTTCAAACTAAAATTCAAAACCCACTGAAAAATTAAACCGCAGCCACATTGAATTCAAAAATAAAATAATTGCACACAAATTTAGTCATGTACCTCATCGTTCTGATATTGTTTTCGAGCAAAAAAAGCAAGGTGAAGACCTCGAGCTAAGTCCCAGTCATAAATAGCTCTGCTTCTTGGATTCAAAAGAGTCTCATAAGCCTCTTGTACCTGAATAAACCTCTAGGTATACTCCTTGACCCGATCCGACGGCAATACATTCGGATGATACTTCCTAGCCAGCTGCTTATAAGCCTGCTTTATCTCAAGAAAACTCCCAGTTTCGGGTATACCTAGAAGCTTATAGAATCTCAAATCGATGGCGACACTCTCACCCAAAGCAACCTTTGCTTGAAATGAAAGAATTCGAAATCGAGTCAGGGCTTGCAGCGAAGAGTTTAGTTGGATTTGGATGTTATTGTGGGGGCGAAGATCATGGCGGAGTGGTGAAAGCGAGGGGCATCGCTTCCTGGAATGGTTAAATATGTAAGATTTTTAGGGACAAAAATTTATGTTTGGGAAGTTTGCTTTTTGCGATGAAAAGAATAATCAACGAGTAATCCTGACGTGAAATATATGTGCTGCCACATATCTAATAATTGATTATTTAACGATAAAATGATTAAAGTTAACTGAAACTAACGTTGAGGATAAAAATATCTTATTTTATAAATATTAGAGGTAAAAATTTTCGTTTTAAAAGATTAAAGGTAAAATTATACATTTTAAAAAATATTAGTGGTAAAAATACATTTTGACCTTAATTAAATATTGAAACTATATAAAAAATGAAGTGGAGGTACGATTTTCATAAAATGGCTTTGACAGATAAAAAGATTCAGCTACTGTTACCGATGGACGGAAGGGCCCATAAGAATTTTACAACAAGTATCTAGGTTAATTTAACTCTCTTTTATTTATTTATTTATTTATTTAATAAGAAATTTCCAAATTTCAGAGAAATTAGAGCAAAATAAACGAAAAACAGTATAAAAACATTGCAATCGGACTCTTGTACTTATTAACAATTGAGTTTGTGGAAAATTCATTTTCCTTAAAAGAAAACTTATTTAAATCGGATGTATAAAAAAGTTTATGACCAAATAAATAATAAAACTGACACATTAACTAAAAATAAAGTTAAAAATGTAGTAAATAAGCAAACACCAATCAAGAAAAAGTTTTTATAATACCCTAATTCCTCAAATTCTAAATCCAAATGAGAAAATAATAACAATAATAATCCCAAATCCCCAAATTGTGCCTTAATTATCATCAAATCATCAAAGTACAAAATATCCAAACTTTACAATAATTATCGCTTTTATAATTAATTAATTAATTACATTGTACTTCTTTGAGAAGGGCTTCTCCAGAATCCAGTACTATAGAACTGGTTATTGATTCCCACGTTTCTTTCTCAAGATCAACGGCCTGGATTTCCCCATCATCGTCACGGCCACGATCACCGGCGGCCACAGCAGCTCTCACTTCTCTCTCTAATTTCTGTATGTCCGTCTCTTTGCCGGACCCAGGGCCCAACAAGGCCAACTTCTTCTTTTTCTTCATAATACGGTGTCGTTTATGGGCCTTCCTACAAAGACACAACGGCACCTTAAATAACGTCAATACCAATAAATGCATCAGCGTACACGGACAACAACAACAAACCGCCGCGCACTCAGCCGCTGTGCCACCGGCAACCTCAGCCAACCTCTGAGTTTTCCGATATCTCTCTCCCTCTGATGTCGTTTTGATCACTTTCACTGTGGCTTCGCTGCCATTTTCCTCTGGTAATGTCTGTTTGATCTTTTGGTTCCTAGAGGGGGATTCAACCAGAAAATGGCGACTCATTCTCGACGAAGAAAGCGGCTCTTTCAAGGATTAGAACATGAGATTTTCTTGGAAGGGAGAAAAGGATGGAATTTTTCGGGAAAATGGTTTTGCTAATAGGCCATTGATGATGGATTGTGGTGTAAAGAAATAAAAAATAAAAATAAAAATTTAAAGGAGCAAAAAAGGGAAGCGAATGATAAGAATAGGAGACAGCAGTTAATCAACATATAAACCGATTTTTAAGCCGAGAAAATCGAATTTCGGTCACGCTATGTTTTTCTACGTGTATTCAAAGGTTTATATTCTGATTAACTGCTTTCTCCTATTCTTATCATTATTGTCTTCTGTTCTTATCATTGATGATGGATTAAGGTAAAGACAGTATATTCAAGAACTCAGATTCTTGATTCAGAAAATAAATAAATAAGATTCTCATATATGATCAAACACCATCCAAATATTTCTTGTCTATTAACAGACTGTGAACCAGCTGTAGTTCTCAGGCTAGCCCACAAGCTGCAGCACCACTAATAAGTTCTCTAGTTTTGGCCAAATGTTTGCTCCCGTTAAGGTGTTGCTCCATGTTTCCTTCACATGTGCATCTTATATTACAGATCTTACACCACCACTTGCAATTTCTAACCTCAACAACATTTACTTCCCTTCTCAGGTTTGAGGAAGCCTCAGCTTTTGATGTCCTTTTCGGCCATTTAAGCTTGTTGCAGGCATTCCTATGCTTCTTTCCTTCAAGATGTTTTATAATGTTATTCACGTGATTAAGTTTTAGTTCACATATAACGCAAGTCCATGGCTCAAAAGAACTGTTGGAATTTGGTTTGGCTTTCAGCTGCTCTAAAGCCTCTGCATGTCGCTGACCGCAAAAATGGGAAATGAGGTCTGTCTTGCTTGTTGCTCTTACATTACATACAACACAAGTCCATGCACCAGTTACTGCCGAAGGTGAGGAAATGTTGCTTTTCTGTGGCTGATCCTTTGCTTTCAGCTTCTCAGCAGCTTCAGTATGTCGCCTTCCTTGAAGATGTGAAGTATGATCTTGCATATTTGAGGACATCTCAAGACAAACAGAACCCACCACCCACATTTTGGCGTCATCCGCATGTTGCGTACCTGTTTCCTTATTTTCAAGAGCTGGACCAGTATCCACCAAATCACGAGTCTCATTATGCGATGTCTGGTTATTGGCTTTTTTCTTGTCATTGACATTCTCAGGTTTCCTCCCTTGACGATGTGAAATAGGGTCTGCCTCACTTCTGACTGGTTCCTGGCACAAAACGGTCGGCTTTATGACATTCTTTGAATTTTCTTTATGACAAAACGTCGGCTTTATGACAAAGCAAAACGGATTTGTGAATTTCAAAGTCAGTCGATAATCAGGTTTGTAATATTAAGATCATTTCAACTTTATGAACTACAAGGACATGTGACCGATTACACTAATAAGGAGTGCATGAATCATTGAATAACGAAACATAAATCCTTGTGCAGCTTAGTAATCCAACTTGGAAGGTTATAATAAAAATCTGGTATATATATGTCAAACATTATTCTTCACCAATTGCGACTCAAAGCCTATGGACATGTACTACCATTGGAAGCATACCTTGGAAGCAATAAAATTCTCCATAGCTTCAGGTTCCATATCTTTAGCTTCTCCCTTTGCCTTGATAAAAAGTTCATCTTGCTCCAACAAAACTAACAGTTTGGTCAACCAATTGAAGACAAGGCAAGGATTCGTAGAGAGGAATGGATGAACAAGTTGTTTATAGACATAGAAAGAACCATCGAAATGAGGAGTCACCAAGCAACTAATTATCATAAGCTTTATGTAAGGCCAGTAGGGCAACCTTGCATAGGCAGATGGGAAACTTATATCAGAATTCAAAGAAAACAAGTTAAAGCAGCCACAATTTAAGAAGAAACGCCAAATTTGCAGCTTGGCTTCTGTATCTATGTTTATGCATAACACACATTACCAAACAGATGGTACAAAGAAACATACACTCTTAAATCCAGTCTTTTAATATTCCTAGACTCCCATCAATGTTTTCGTGAATCATGAAGTACCCGCCCTTAAGGGTAGATTGATAGAAATGATCGCCGCCCTTATGGGTAGATTGATAGAAATGACAATTCAAATCAATAATATGCATTTGTTGAGGCTATCATAAACATATCTGCCAAAATAGATAGCAATAAAATGCACTGAGAAATGAAGAATGTGTAGCAAAATTACCACTCAAGTAGATTCTCAAAAGCATGTTCAAATAGCAAAATCAAAGAAAAGCAGATCCAATAAGTGATCAACTTCCTGATATCCGAGATTGAGTTGGTCTCAATTGCTTGAATAGAAGCATATCTGTCAAGTATGGCAATTATCATCAATTCATATACAATCAAATAGAAGCATATCACTTTATCATATAGTTTTAATAGCTAAAACGATCGCTAGTTCTTCACATTTGACAAAAAGGTGGTCCAATTCTATAACGTTTAGCTGATTATAAGTATAGAAATGTAGGGCAAGGAGGCTCACAAGGGATATCCCAAGGCAAAGAGAGGCCTGCAAGAGGAACACAAGAATGCAAGTCAAGAGAAGGTAAAACCAGAACAAGAAACACAAAACCAAATCATAACTATCCGTTAATTGGGACAAAACAAGAGGACAGATCAGTAATTGCAAAGTCAAACTCATCAAATCATAACTGATCAAAAGAAGCAGATGAACTTAAACTTCAATCATTGAAGAAGAAGGAACAAAACAAAAGGGATTTAAAAGAAAAAGAAAGAAAATTAGAGAACCAATTTGAGAAAATAAAAAATACAACTTCACACATTACAAGTATCAGGAAGCTGAAAGTCTGCTACTTTACCATGCAAGAAGGTTAAAGCATTCAACAGCAAACTTGAAGAGAAGACCCAGCAAACCCATCTTCCAATTCAATCTTTTGAATGGATTTCGTGGCTTAACTCTCCATTATATATGGTAAAATGGAACACCAACGCGGTTAATTTCGTGGCTTAACTCTCCATTTTATGTACTAAAATGGAACACCAACGCGGTTAAGTAATAAATAAAAGAACCCATTTCTAGTACAAAAGAAAATGCTAGGAAGAGAAGTGAGGAACTGAAGAGGCAGCTTCATGGTGAGAGCTCTTCATTTGAAATGTCGAATTTACCCCCTGGTTGGGTTCTTTATTTGTAATCGCACGTTCAGACGGGGGATACTCGCTGTTGATAAATGGCACGTGGATGTGTCGCAATGAATATCTACTGGGAAAGCGAGTACAAAGGAAATAATACTCGCAGTGGAGATATAAAAAAGAAAATTGTGTACGTAAGGCTTGTGAACTTTGTGCATGGGAAGCTCAATAATGAATTATATTTCCAAGAAAAATAGCTTGCATTTTCCCATATCTTTTTTAAAGATTTTGCAATACCGGATATTTAACAATCTATCAACTGTTATTTGAAACCATTTTGGAAATGGTTATGCAGAGAATAAACTTCAGATAATCGCATCAGTCTATACGAGAATCTTTCTTATATTAATTTTTGTCAATTTATTTATACACAGTTTGGCCTTTTTCTGTTTTGTGACTTTGTCTTTCTCGATTTGGGACACTGCAAAAAGTAGAATGAAGAGAGAAACTAGTGGAGTTCACCAAGGTGACTGCCTATAACCTATAATAAGCTCAGGCTAAAGTTATAAAATATTGTTTGATTTATATATATGCTACCAAGCAATACTTTCCTCTTCACATAAGCCAGTTATTAAATCCATAGCAATCATGATTAATTCATGAATCAAAGGCAATTTAGCAGAAGAGAGAAGGCATAACATGAAAGAGAAGAGTCTGTCAAACTAGCCAAGGTGACTGCCTGAAAACCTATTTATTTGGTTCTTTTTGGCATATTAATTAACCCAAATTGATAAGAGCAGGCAAGTCATCCTTGGCTATCAAACAGTCCTCTTTTCTTCATATTATGCCTCTCTTCTCCATTTTTGTTGGCTTTTCTACATTCATAACTATATATAATTGCTCCATCATGGAATATATTCTCTATTTTTAGCACATAAATGCATCTATTTAGTTTCGAATTGCATGAAATTCTATGGCTTGTCCAGGCTATGCATTTTAAAGTAAAAAGAAAAATGCATACATATATTCTTCATGAAATGCTTCTTAATAAACTATAGGTAATGAAGTGGGCTTATACGTGTGGAACAGAGGAGCTACCATTACTGATGGGCGGAAGGGCCCATATGAATTTTACAACATGTATCTAGGCTAATGTAATTCCTTTTTTTTTTTTTTCTAATAAGAAATTTCCAAATTTCAGAGAAATTGGAGCAAAATAAACGAAAAACAGTATAAAAACTTTGAAATTGGACTCTTGTACTTGTTAACAATTGAGTTTGAGGAAAATTCATTTTTCCTTGAAAAAAGACTTGTTTAAATCGGATGCATAAAAAAATTTATGACCAAATAAATAATAAAACTGACACATTAACTAAAGAAAAAAAGTTAAAAATCTAGTAAATAAGTGAATACCAATCAAATATGAAATATGACAAGAATTTTCCTTTTTCCTAAATCAATTTTCTGTTTGTCAAGAAAAAGTTTTGATGGTTTCATTAGGATTTGGTAAATGATTCTCATAAAAGAGCAAAACTTGAATACTGTGTAACTAGAATGAGACATGGATTCAGGTAAAAACAGTATATTCAAGAACTAAAATTCTTGATTCAAAAAAAAAAAACACTAAGATTCTTAATATATGATCAAACACTATACAAGAATCACAAACAAGAGATCATGTCCATCTTTCTTGTATATTAAAAGACTGTGAACAAGCTGGAGTTCTCAGGCCAGCCCACAAGCTGCAGCACCACTAAGTTCTCTACTTTTAGCCAAATGTTTGCTCCCATTAAGGTGATGCTCCATGTTTGCTTCAGCTGTGCAGCTTATATTACAAATCTTACACCATAACTTGCAATCTCTAACCTCAACAACATTTACTTCCCCTCTCAGGTTTGAGGAAGCCTCAGCTTTTGATATCTTTTTCCGCAGTTTAAGCTTGTTGCAGGCATTCCTATGCTTCTTTCTTTCAAGATGTTTTATAATGTCATTCATGCAATTAAGTTTTACTTCACATATGCCGCAAGTCCATGGCTCAAAAGAACTGTTGGAATTTGGTTTGGCTTTCAGCTTCTCTAAAGCCTCTGCATGTCTTTGACCGCAAAAATGGGAAATCAGGTCTGTCTTGCTCTTTGTTGTTACATTGCATACAACACAAGTCCATGATTTTGCAGTGCTCTTATAATGTGGTTTGTCTATACCTGATTCGGGACATGCACCAGTTTCTGCTGAAGGTGATGAAATGTCGCTTTTCTGTGGCTGATCCTTCGCTTTCAGCTTCTCAGAAGCTTCAGTATGTCGCTTTCCTTGAAGATGTGAATTACAATTTTGCATATTTGAGAATATTTCATGACAAGAACAAACAAACCACCTTCTGGCGTTGTTCATATGTTGCGTGCCTGTTTCCTTATTTTCAAGAGTTGGACCTGTATCCACTGAATCAGGAGTCTCATTGTGGGATGTCCGGTTATTGGCTTTTTTCTTGTCATTGAAATTCTCATGTTGTCTCCCTTGAAGATGTGAAAGACGGTCTGCCTCACTTCTGACTGGTTCTTTGCACACAACAGCCGGCTTCATGACATTCTCTGAATTTTCTTCGTTGGGAAGATGGATACCTGTTTCTTTATTTTGAGGTATGCCTGTTTCCACTGAAGCAATTTTGCTTTTGGACGACTGGTTCTTGGCTTTCAACTTCTCACAAGAATCCTTGTGTTGTTTTCCTTGAAGATGTGAATTGAGGCTTTCCTCACTTGTTGTTCTGAACTGACATACAGTACAAGTCCACTCCTTTTGCATTTTCATCGAAGGCGATATGTCAGGAAGATCACTACCTCCTACTACTGAAGCTTCAGTCATTTCTTTGATCTCCACAGGAGCAAATGTTATGTTTTCCGACAGAGCAAAGTCAGATTGCATTTGGGTAACCTGCAAATGCAGTAGATGTGGATTTCAATTAGCACAATCTTGAGCTTTTGCAGTTAATTCCACCTGTTTTTCTTGTTCTTTCTCAAATCGCACATGTTATGTATATTCAAGCACAGAAGTGAAAGAGATTCTGTTATTAACAAAATTTCTTAAAAGATATACTTCTGTAGAAGATTAAAAGCAATAGATAAACTTCCAAGAACACCTGAAAAATGGAAAATCCCACCTGCTTGGTTGCATAAACTTCATTCTTCTCAGTTATTTCCAAAGCATTGATGTCTTTCTGCACAACTTTAGGCTGTTCAAACTTTGGCTGCATTGACAGAAGATGTAGAGAACAGTAAGGTAGAGAGCAAGTGTCAATTTGGTACATTTAAAAAGACATTCTTCCTTAACAATACAAAATACAAATTCATTTTGCAAGTTTTTGCACAAATGCAATTATGCAAGAAGTGATAGAAATCAAACAGATTTGTGAATTTCGAAGTCAGTCCGATAATCAGGTTTGTAATACTAAATCAGGTTTGTAATACTAAGATCATTTCAACTTTATGAACTATAATGACATGTGACCGATTACCCTGGTAAGGAGTGCATGAATCATTGAAAAAAGAAACATAAATCCTTCTGCAGCTTAGTAATTCAGCTTGGAAGGTTACAATAAAAATCTGGTATATATATGTCAAACATTGTTATTCACCAATTGTGAGTCAAAGCCAATTGGCATGTGCTACCGTTGGAAGCATACCTTGAAAGCAATAAGATTCTCCATAGCTTCTGTAACACTCCCATGTACCCCAAGAGGGAAATAGGAGCTTTACCAAAGACTTATAATTAAACATATATAAGCTCGTCTACATATCACATGACATCAAATTTTGACTTCAAAGTCTAAAATTCACATATCACTCGACTCTATACACTTTCCTATGCAAGCCAAGACATACATACTTACATAAAACTAATCTTATGATTATGCGAAATGTATAAATTATGCAGCTATTATAATATATACAAACTTATATACTCAACTATACATTTATAGCTTAATCTATATTCTACAACTTTTATGCCACAAAATGAAAGGTACATCTATTGCTGACACCTTTTGATTCATCTTCATCAACCGCTCCCAACCTTCACTACATGCTAATCTTCGATCCCATACTTACGTTGCGGAAAAGCAACTCATAAGCTAAGCTTATACTTAGTGATGTACTACCTAATATAGATAAATAAATAAATAAATAAATAAATAAGAAATTAAACAATTGTCTTAGAAGAAGTAAATTAAGTCTTTAGATTTATAAAGAAAAAGACATGAAATATAATTTGATTCGGACTTAAGACATAATGTTCCAAACTTCCTACATATCTCTAAGATGGAAATCAAAACCACGTAATTATGCCTATTAATTCTTTATCATGTCAACTATTAGGAATAACCTTTAATAACATGTCATAATTTTACAAACATTAGATTGGAAATGTATTTTCAATTTATCTTACTTACACTTTTAGACTTTGTACACAAATGCCAATTGTAACTGCTTTATTTGTGCCTTAACCCTTCTTAATGTATTTATTGTATCACATTTGTCCATATGTATTCATCATATTCTCATTTATTCCTTGTTAAGTTCATTAAGGCTTAGTAGCTTAGCTCACTTTACTACATTTGATTCAAGCTCATATAATTCAAATCGTTAGGAATAGGTAAATCACTAGCCTTATCTATATCCTGATTCATTACTTACCGTATCCTATTATTAGTCTCTTTCATTTCACTTTCCCTAACCTTGAGCATATATCTCACGTATTTGTTACTATACCTAATAAAATAGCATAGGCTAGCTTTATTGCTTATTCACAAAAATTAATCCTTAATCATACTAATATGTACTACTTTCCTCATATCAAAACTCTACGTCAAAATCCAACACTATGGCTCCAAAAATTTCACATCATTCATTCACTTATAGTCATTATAAGTGAAGATACACTTATGTATTAGATGTTGAAATCATATAACAAGTCTTGCATCGAATCACACATCAAGTTCACTTATACGTATATCTCATTCATATTTATTAGAAACAGAGGAAAAAGGATATGCACCAAGCTGGAATTCTTTTCAGACATTATAGCCAATCAACAAATCAAAAAATAAAGTTAATAGGCCAAAATAGAACAGAACAGAAACAAACCATATACAGATTTGTCTGCTATTTTCCATAGGCGTGGATAACAGGTACAAAAGATACCCATTTATGGTATCAACAAAAGATACCTCAAAGTATCAACAGAAAATGCATGAGCCTCAAACATCCAGAATATACAATAGGTACCAAAACACAAGTCAGAGAATACTTATAAGAGTCGAAAGAAGGGACATAAGTCTTAATAACAGAAGGCACTGTAATATCACAGAAGCAACTGTAAAACTTTCTAGACATGCCTATTTGCCCACATCCAAGACTCTATCAGGTCACGGTGTGGATAATGGGAATTGAGAGATCATAAAATGGTATCTACAGAAGATACCTCAAAAGACATCACATCACAGAAAAGACAATGTTGCTAAATCATATGTCAGATAAAAACATACCAAAGTATATGACAGAAAACACTAGTCAGTGTCACAGAAGTAGCTACAAAATCCCTATATGTATACCTATCTATCCACAACTCAAATTACAGCAGGCCAAACATAACATATTATTAACATTTTTACTGAAACAAAATGTTTTATGTGATTTCCTTTGAATACTGAATATGCAATATCATTATCCAAATGCTTATATAAATTCATAAACACATGTACATGGCCAAACACTTTTAATAAGTATGTTTCCAAATTGCATATATGTGTGTGTGTGTGTGTGTGTCACATATATACATAAACAAGTACTTATAATCAATGTAAAAAAAACACACACACACACACACACACATATATCAAACGTATACAAATATTTACTTTTCATACATCTTATTCATGTCATTATCTTTATATACTATTATATGTTCATACATATTTAATCATCATATAACTCTAAACATATGGTATGTGCACATACTTACTCATCATATACCTATAAACATATAATAAACATGCATCATGTACCATGGGAGGTTTGATACAAGTTTGGGATCGTTTTGTGAAGAAAAATTTATGATTTAGCTGAAAAACAGACCTCATGGCTGTCAAGAATTTATGACAGCCGTGTGGATTCATTTTAAGGGATCTATAACCGTTTTACACGGCTTTCAAGGCATTTTACACAACTATTTGGGCTCTTGACAGCCATGTCGGTTGTCCAGGATGGCCAAAATCAGGACAACTTCCTTAGTCCAAATTGATCTGTATTTTTGAAATTAAAGACATAGATTAGGCCAAGGTATCTTTTTAATAATTGTTCCTATATATCTTAGCTTCCTAACAAACCAAGAATCAAGTGATTTTGACTTGTAAAATGGGAGTTATGGCCAAAATACTACAAACTGTCTCTGGAAACTTGTTCAGATATGGAATTGTTGCTCTATCGTTGAAAACTTTCTGGGAACATTGGGAACAGAATTGGATCATAAGTTCTTCATGAAAGTTACTACATTCTGAGTCTAATTTCTGTAGAAATTTGATTCATGTTAATTGAAATTCTATAGTAAGAGTGAAACCCCAAATTAATACATACTACTTCAATGCAAGGGACAGAATGGATTCACTGAATTCAAACCTTATAGGTACCTTAGAGACAGAACTAGATTCTGGTCTCTTCATAGAAATTAATTATAGGACTGTTTTAAATTTAATATGAAATTTGAATCACTCATTTTCAAGGTCTGCAGGCCGAGTTATGGTCAAATTAGTAATAACTATCCAGAAAATCCTCTACTTGTCTCCATTGCAAAATTCCTTAACAATACAACTTTTACTACATAAAACCAAGCACATAACGTCAATTCAACTCAAAAACAACAATTTCACATCCTTAGCAATTCATATATCAATTCAATTCATGCCAAATTTCCACACACATGCATGTAATCCCATACCTCAGCAAATTGGCCAATTTGGACTCCTTTAACTCTCTTCTTTCTCCTTGCCCTTCTTCTTGTTGCTTTCTTCCACTAAAACACATTATGAGCTCATATAAATCTCTACATCATCTCATAGTTCCATCTATACAAATTTAGAAAGAGAAAGAAGATATGCTAGATTAACACATGAACTAACCTTAATTTGCTTTAAATTATACTTAATTTTTGCTCCTCCTTCTTAAACTTCCCTATACATGCAATTTTGTGTGTGAATTTTGGTGGAAAAGAGGACGGAATTTCTGTGTTTTTGGCCCAAGAGTAGTTCAGCCACCACTTGAATTTCCTTTGGAAATTTTCTTCAATTTTTTAGAAATATGCATGTTGAATGCTCATTGGTCCTTACTTTATGACTTCATGAATTTATAATTTCACCCAAAAACTTAATCTAATCACATATTGGCATATATCTTATCTTTATTTACATATTAACCTATATCTCATGTTTATTTATGCATTTGCATCTCAATTTGAATAAATTACTGAATTGCCTCTCGACTTTTAAACTATTCCCCTTTAATGTACCTTAAATTTTCTTTAACTTGCTTAACCTTTAATGTTCACTTCATAGTTCACCCTAAACATGCCACAATGCTATTAGGGTGTATTTTGGAGTCTTACAGCTTCAGGGTCCATATCTTTAGCTTCTCTCTTTGCCTTGATAAGAAGTTCATCTTGCTCCAAGGGAACTAACAGTTTGGCCAACCAACTAAAGACAATGCTAGCATTCGCAGAAAGGAATGGATGAACAAGGTTTTTATAGACATAGAAAGAACCATCGAAATGAGGAGTCACCAAGCAACTGATTATCATGAGCTTTGTGTAAGGCCAGTAGGGCAACCTTGCATAGGCAGATAGGAAAATTGTATCAGATTTCAAAGAAAACAAGTTAAAAGCAGCCACAATTTAACAAGAGACGCCAAATTTGCAGCTTGGCTTCTGTACCTATGTGTATGCATAACCACATTGCCAAACAGTTTGGTACTTGAACCCACCACTCTACTCTTAATACTTGTTGCACAGAGAAATGTGCACTCTTAAATTCAGTCGTTTAAATTTCCTAGACAACTCCCATCAATGTTTTCATGAATCATTAAGTACCCACCCTTAAGGTAGATTGATACAAATAACAATTCAAATCAATAATATGCATTTGTTGAGCGTAATAAAATGCAAATGGGACAATAATATTCTCTATTTTGTATTGAAGAAAACACAGATATATATACAACAATAGAAAACTAATTAGGAAACTAGATAACCTATAAATTTCCAATTATGTACATGGAAACTAAATAATCTACAGATAATTACAATCAATTCTGTAACATTGAGGCTATTATAAACATATCTGCTAAAACAGATAGCAATAAAATGCACTGAGAAGTGAAGAATGTGTAGCAAAATTACCACTCAAGTAGCTTCTCGAAAGCATGTTCAAATAGCAAAATCAAAGAAAAGCAGACCCAATAAGTGATCAACTTCCGGGTATCCGAGATTGAGTTGGTCTCAATTGCTTGAATAGAAGCATATCTGTCAAGTATGGCAATTATCATCAATTCATAATTCATATATAATCAAATGAACAATCACTTTCTATCATATAGTTATAATAGCTAAAAAGATCACTAGTTCTTCACATTTGACAAAAAAAGTGGTCCAATTCTATAACGTTAAGCTGATTATAAGTGTAGAAATGCAGGGCAAGAAGGCTCACAAGGGATATCCCAAAGCAAGGAGAGGCCTGTAAAAGGAACATAAGAATGACTGTCAAAAGAAGGTAATCCCAGAACAAGAAACACAAAACCAGATCATAACTATCTGTTAATTGGGACAAAACTGGAGGACATATCAGTAATTGCAAAGTCAACCTCATCAAATCACAACTGATCAAAAGAAGCAGATGAACTGAAACTTCAATCATTGAAGAAGAAAAGGACAAACCAAAAGTGATTTAAAAGAAAAAGAAAGCAAATTAGAGAACCAATTTGAGAAAATAAAAAATACAACTTTACACATTACAAGCATCAGGAAGCTGCAAGTTTGTAACTTTACCATGCAAGAAGGTTAAAGCATTCAACAGCAAACTTGAAGAGAAGACCCGTCAAACCCATCTTCAAATTCAATCTTTTGAACGGATTTCGTGGCTTAACTCTCCATTAACATATGCTAAAACGGAACTCCAACACAATCAAGTAATAAACAAAAGAACCCAATTTTTTTTTCGAGTGTAAAAGCAAATGCTAGGCAGAGAAGTGAGGAAGTAGAAAGCCAGCTTCATGGCGAGAGCTCTTCATTTGGAATGTCGAATTTGCCCCCTGGTTGGATTCCTTACTTGTAATCGCACATTCAGACTGAGGATACTCGCTGTATATAAATGACGTGGACCTATTGCAGTGAAAACAGCTACGGGGAAAGCGAGTATAAAGGAAATAATTAATTAATTAATTTTGAACTAATTTTGATACGATCAATAAAATAATTAATTAAGCTTAAAAATGAGAAAATAAAAATGCACAAAAAATTTAAAATGGTTCGGCATAAGCATACGTCTACTGGCAAAGGGATGCAAAAATCCAATAATTATAATAAAAAAATACAAAATAGAATAACAACACTTAAACCCTGTAACTCAATTACACCCAAAATCGAATTGAAACCAATTAATTCGGTTAATTCAATTTCAGTTAGTAATTGAAAATTAAAAAAAAAAATCGACATTTTCTACTATATTATATGATCATTTTGCAAGAGCAGCAAAAGCAACTATTTTATTGAAGCATTGTCAATGCAATGCTAAAACCTGTCTCAAGTTTAGAAGTATTGAGTATATTAGCTATGTAAGTACATACTGCAAGGGAATTAATATTAAAATTTTAATTAAATATTGTTGTGTGTCTCAGGAACTTATAAGCTGACAAGCCATTAGCCTGTTGTTAGTTGTGGCTATTGGCCATTCTCATCATCTTTCTTCAAAATATTACTAGCAGGAGAAAGATAATTGTGCATAATTATTACTAGCAGACTAAACATTTAGAATCCGACGATAATACTAATAATAACAGACTCTGTACAATGGCTTCGAGCAAGGTATGAACATAGGACCTGTTGTATAAGAAAATTGTTGTTTGTGATGTAATTATCTAGAATATTCATTTATTCCTTTTCTGCTTTTGTATTACAGATACTGTGAATATGCGTTATTGGTGCTAGAGCACTGGCCTGGTGCTCCAGAGATACAGCATGTAGCTGATCTTTATGAAGATATGATAAGGTGTTGCCTACTGTGAATCATGTGTTGTATATTTAAGTGTTCAATGGTAGGGATGAAATGTTATCTAGTGCAAGCTTGATTTCTAGTTCTAATTTCGGGAAGTTGCCTAATGGTGGGACAGTAGGACGACTAGGGGTGCACAAAAATGCCAATGATGGAACAGAGTATAAACTTCAGGAGTGTAATATAAGATGCAGTCTTCAAACTTCTCGTTACTCTTATTAAAATGCCTTAGGCTGTTCGCTCAAGTGCTAACCTTGAATCTGCCACTGAAAGTTGTTTTGAGTCTTTCTTGCAAGTCAATTTTGTATTCAACTATTTCATTAAAAGAATTATATTTACATTTTTTTTTCAAAACTTTGGATTCAGCAGTTAGAACAACAATGGGGGGCATTGAAAGATCACAGCTTTAACATGTTGCTAGTAAATTTCAGTAAATTTTACAATTATATTGGTATTGCTTACATAACAATTAAAATTAGATAATTTTGTACAGTATTACAAAATATTGTGAACAATATTGATATTATTTGTACAGTAATTATGATGTATATACTGAGTTTTTGGATTAAAATTATTAATATATATTTTTAATTTAAATTTCAGACTGTGTATTGAATTTATTGTGTTTATTTTTGCTCTTGCAAATAATTTTTGCAAAAAAATGTAAAAAAAATAATAAATAATTCATATTTACCAACGAAATACTGACGGACATATCCGTCGTTTTTCTAAGACAGATCAATAATTTTTATTAATTAAATTTACCGATGGATTACCGACGAAATCTGTCAGTAAAAGGTCAAACTAATGAAATATCCGACAGATTTTTAGTAAAACTACCAACGGAAAATTTTTTATACTTCCGTCGGTAAATCTTGCCGACGGATTTTTCGGCGATAAATTGCTAACTACGAGTGTTTTACCGACGAAATTCCGTCGGCAATCCATTAAAAAACCTTCGGTAAGAGCTTTTTCCATCGGTAAAATCAGTTTTTTTTTGTAGTAAACTGGTGTCCAATACCAGGATTTCAGACTAAACCTCACCTAACTATTAATCAAGCCAATATAGCTTAGAGAAAACATAAATTTCATGATTCTTACGGTAATAAAGTTGGGGACAATAATTTAATATATGTACTTTTATTAAATCAGGAACCAAGCCTCATCTTAAACAAAGCAGTCTCTAATGGAAACTTTAAATGAAGATTTCATAAGTATAAGCAAGTCCCAAGTTGTGAAGCCATGAGCCTCTCCCTTTTAGAAATAGCATTGGATTCAATAACACATGGTTACGATTAATTAAGTACTAGAAATAGTTCATTGGTTATGCATATAGCTAAGAATAATAATACACGGAAGAGAATTATAAAAGAAGCGCCTTATGACTTCTATTCATACGTAGTTCATATTCTTTAGAGGTGAGAAATTCAGCAAACAACTCATATTAGTTCCACATTCCTTTGTTCAACAAAATATAACATGATTATAAACTAGCATACAATTTAGACAGGGTTCAGTTTGCTTAAAAGGGGAAATTCAACTTAATAAGCCATTTGCAAAATATAAGAACTATCAGAGATATTTACATAACATCAGTTAAATAAATATTTGCAACTTTTAAAGTTGTGAAGTTACTAGCGCACTTATGTGATCTCAAAGGTATTGGTATAAATTTAGAAATCAAAAGCAGGAAATTGCAATTTTCTGCGGGCTGTCCTTCTGGCTAAACCTACCAACGTCTTATTCTAACAATCCAAGCATGGTTCCTTCTAATGTCCAACTTTCAAGCTATTAAAGTCAAGTAGACAAAGATCATACATACATATATATATATATTGGTTTACAGGCTCAATAAAGTGGAGGCAGCCAATTAAACTTTCAACCTGCATCTTGGAAGATTCTTAGCTGAATCTTTTAAAGAAATAATATACTTATAAGCCCCATAATCCGATCATTACTAAGTTTATGCATCTTTAATATCATCACAATAATTTCAGAGAATGAGAGTATAAATTATAGAATGCATAAACACAACAGAGGGAAATTACAAATTACCAAGTGACCTAGCTGAGCTGGGGTTTGTCCCAGCCGGGTTGCATGCTTCTAGACCAAAAATGCACTAGTGACCCAGCTGAGCTAAGAGGTGTTCCGACCGGGTCGATTAATCCCTGCAAATTCTGCATAATAATTTCCAAGCTCAACTGCTGTAACTATCACACATTTATGACATAAGTATAAACACATGTTATATTTGCATAATCCTCAGCCCGACCTTACTCCCAAAAGCATAAATTCAACCATTTGTAACAATCTATATAAAAAAGAATTTGGGAAAAATACACAACTGTCTCAAACTAATAATAGCCTAATTTCCAACTTAATCTTAAAAGTCATCCATAAATTCACCTATAGTTTTCTGCCAAAATTTCCAGTTTGACTCAAGTTTAGAGGTCATGAATTCATCTATATGCACTTGCTTCTAATTCTCTATCAGAGAATCCTGCATCTACTTCTCATCTTGACCGCTTATGAGATCTACAAGAGAAAGAAGTAACCCCACAGTTACTCAAAATTAGCTCCAACAAACAAAAGATTATACAACAGAATTATATAACCTGGATTCTTGCATGTACTTGTTTAACATTCACAATTTATTTCCAAACATTTACATGATTGGAGATAACAATACAGCAAATAGAACTTTGATTAAGCATTTAATTGACTATTACTTACCTACAAAAGAGATGACAGCCCAACCTTTAAGCCTGTCTATTCTCTTTAATTTCGTGTTGCTCTCCAGCTTATCATGAAAATCCCTATAATTATTACTCAAAATTTCTATTTCAGAAGCCCATCATGAATTTACAGAACAAGGAAGACAGATTCAATGATATTCAATTTACCTTCAAATACCATTCTTGTTTCTTCAACTAACACCCCTTCCCTTCTTTCCTTGATGATTTCTAGTAAACTTAGGATTTCAAACTGGTAGAGAAGAAGAGAAGACAGAGAACAAAACAAAAATAGGTTGTTCTCTCTCTTAGCTAGTCAGCCTCTCCATAAAAGACAGACTTCCTTCTTAGCCATTTTATAGATTATAGAAACTTAATGTCAATTTCTTATTAGTGGCCTTTAAAAATCTTAGTATAATATCACTTTAATCCCTCATAGTTATTTTCAATTACTAACTTCACTTTTAGAATTAACTTCTATTTCAATTAAGCCCTTAGATGAGAATTTTTATGTAATTTCGTAACTTTATAATATACTAAATGCCCGAAACAAATTTGTAAATATCAATTACGTCCTCAAAATCTTTCAAGGTATAATTTGGGACATTACAAGATGAGGATGGGGATGAAGTTGATGTTGATGTTGATAATGAAGAAGGGGCAATAGAAAATGATTATGAAATGAATAAAGTTAAATGTGATGAAGGGACAGTAAGTGAAGAGTAGGTTGAACCTGAAAATCTTATGTTTAATGATCTTGATTATAATATTCCAGCTAATGATTATAACTTCCAAGATGCTGTAAAATCATTAAAAAAAATGATAAGAAGAAGGGTTAGGCCAATTGATAGTGCATGTAGCTAACATATAGCTGAGATTCACATAGCTAATATTGATTCCGAAGATGAATCTGAATACTATAACCCAGAGGAATTGGATTCAAGTGTTGATAATGATAAGGAAGCTATACAAAGGGTTGAATACCCTAAATTTAATAAAGAGAAACATATGGAGAAGCCTGGTATACTTAATGGAATGAAGTTTCGGGAATTTTGATCAATTCAAAAGGGTAAGCAGAAATTAGGGCATAAATAATAGGTGGAATTTGTGGTTTCCCAGTGAATGGTTTGGGGGGGGGGGGGGGGGGGGGGCATTATATAGTTGATTTAGTAGCAATGACTTTTAGGAGATAAGAGTTGACAGAGTTACCATATGCACATGCAACAGCTGGTCTCATTGCAAATAATGATAACCCATATAATTATTTAAGTGATTACTATAGTGTTGAAACATTCAAGAAAGTATACTTCCATTTCCTTAATCCAACTAACCCTAAAGACTTATGGCATGAAGTGAGTGATGGAATCGATGTAATTCCCTCAAGTCTAAGAAAAAGAAAAGGAGGAGAAAGCCTAAGTGTAGGAGGAAGCAGCCTAAGGAACTTGAGCAAATGAGAGATAAAATAAAAAATAAAAAGCCAAGCAAAGAAAAGCTATGAGCACAAATGAAGCTAGAGGAACTCAAAAATTATCCAAAAAACTCATTAGTAGTAGCAAGTGTAGGGTATGCGGTGAGATTGGACATAATACTAGACGACATGGTTCTCAAACTAAGAACTCAGCACAAAATAAAAAACCCAGCCTAAATCTAGTGTTAGTACTCGGGTAAAGAAGTTAAATATTTAGATCATTGTTCATTTTATTTGTTTATTTATTTATTTATTTATTTATCTATTTCTATTTGTCGTAAGAAACTATGAGTCAACCAACACAGTCAAGTGTTGCTTTAATAGCAGTAAATGAACCCGTGAAGAACAGGAAATTCAATCCAATTAAAGCCAAGCAAGTGAAGAAGGGCAAAGTTGTTCCATCAAGGTACAAGGGACAAAGTTCAACTCATAATCAAAACTCTATACATGAAGACTCTGTAACATGAAGATCAAAATTTGATGATGCTGTCCTTTGTTGTTTTTCTTTTGTATTTTTGTTGAATTGAGCTGCTGTAAATATGTTACACAACCATATTTGCCCAGACTTCAGCTGTTATAAAAGTTATTAGCTGCTGAGTTTTTCTTTGTGTGCTATTGGACTTATGCAAATGATGTAAATGATGCAGTTGTGCATGGAATTTTTTTTTCTTTTTTTGAACTGCTGTAAATTATGAAGTTGTGTTTGGAATTGCACTACAAATGGTGTACATAAAACATCGACATCAATAAATTGATACCAACTTCTGTTTATTTTTTATGTTATTGCAATATCACCATCAATTTCATATTTTATATTACACAAATATTTAGTTTGTTCAGTTTGTAAAGAACTTATTGTTAAGTATAAAAGTTCTTTATACAGTTGATCACACCAAATAAACAAAATCCAATAAATAACAGAATAATAATAGCAATGCTTCAAGTTAAATTTTTGAAGTAATAAGTGCACATGTTACATAATTCTCATCATAATTATCTATTGTTCTAGTACTAAATGAAAAATATTACAATAAAAAAACATAATAATAACAACAATGCTCCAGCGGTTAAAGGAGCAAATCCTAGACTTTCCATGTCCCTTTTGATTCTTTGCAGCCAACTTCCTCTTTCATCCCCTGTGATTTTTCGTAGCCAACTCCCTCCCCAACCATACAATTTTTCTTAACAAACCATTTATTATATAATTAGCCTTATTAGGTAATGGCATATCATACCATTTAAAAAATCCACATCCTCCATTTTTCTACATTCAAGAAAACCCATATAAATTACAGTAAATGTAAACTCAAGTTTAGATCTCAGTTTAAAGCTTACCCGAGTAAGATAATAAGTGAAAAACTTTCTCATTTGATTATCTTTAGTCTTGAAAATTTTCATTACAGCTTGAACTTGGCAACCACAATAAGAAATAACAATTCCTCTTCCTTCACTGTTACTATAATGGTATTCATTTTCTGATGAAGAAAAATAAATTGCCATGGAAGAAGAGATAAAGATGAGGGAGAGAAAATGAGATCTTCAGACACTGAGAGATCGAAGGGGAGATTAGATCGTGATCGATTTTTGTAATTTTTGTGCTATAAAATAAAAATTGAGTTATTTTTTATTACAAATCGTAGTTAAGTGATCATAACAGAACAATCATAAAACTTTAATGACCACGGATAAAATTAATCTCCTTTTTTCTTCATACTATGCCTCTATTCTTCCTTTTTGTTGGTTCTTATATAATCATGTATTTGGTTTCGAATTGCATGAACTTGTATGAATTGACTAGGCTATGTATTTTAAAGTACAAAGAAAAATGCATACATACATTCTTCATGAAATGCTTCTCAATAAACTATAGGTGGTTAGCCGTTGGAATTTAATTAAATATTTAAACTATATAAAAAATGAAGTGAATGGCCTTGATATATGAAAAGATCCGGCTACTATTACTGGTGGGCCGAAGGGCCCATATGAATTTTACAATAAATATCTAGGGTAATGTAATATTTTTTTTCTAACCAAATAAGAAATTTCCAAATTTCAATGAAATTGGAGCAAAATAAACGAAAAGCAGTATAAAAACTCTAAAATTGGACTCTTGTACTTATTAACAATTGAGTTTGGGGAAAATTCATTTTTCCACTTAGAAAAAGACTTTTCTAAAGTTGAAATCTGATGCATAAAAAAATTTATGGACCAAATAATGTGACAAAACCGAATTTTAGACAAGATTTTTCCTTTTTCCTAAATCAATTTTTTATTTGTCAAGAAAAAGTTTTGATGGTTTCATTAGGATTTGGAAAATGATTCTCATAAAAGAGCGAAAAATGAATATTGCGTAACTAGGACGAGATACGGTAAAAACAGTTTATCCAAGAACTAGGATTCTTGATTTAAAAAAAATGCTAAGATTCTTAATGTACGATCAAACACCATTAACAGACTGAACCAGCTGTAGTTCTCAGGCTAGCTCACAAGCTGCAGCGCCACTAAGTTCTCTAGTTTTACCCAAATGTTTGCTCCCGTTAAGGTGATGCTTCATGTTTCCTTCACCTGGGAAGCTTATATTACAGATCTTACACCACCACTTTCAATCTCTAACCTCAGCAACATTTACTTCCCTTCTCAGGTTTGAGGAAGCCTCAGCTTCTGATGTCTTTTTCGGCAATTTAAGCAATTTGCGGGCATCCCTATGCCTCTTTTCCCTTCTCAGGTTTGAGGAAGCCTCAGCTTTTGATGTCTTTTTCGGCAATTTAAGCAACTTGCAGGCATTCCTATGCCTTTTTCCTTCAAGATGGGACATGATGTCTGTCTTGCTCGTTCTTGTTACCTTACATACAGCACAAGTCCATGGATTTGCGTCTGTACCCGAGTCGGCAAATGCACCAGTTTCTGCTGAAGGTGAGGAAATGTCGCTTTTCTGTGGCTGATCCTTCACCTGCAGCTTCTCAAAAGCTTCAGTATGTCGCTTTCCTTGAAGATGTGAAGTATAATCTTGCATATCCGAGCATATTTCATGACAAAAAAAACAAACCAAACACCCTTCGGAGTTGTCCATATGTTGTGTCCCTGTTTCCTTATTTTCAAGAGCTGGACCTGCATCCACCAAATTAGGAGTCTCATTATCGGACGTCTGGTTATTGGCTTTTTTCTTGTCATTGACATTCTCATGTTTTCGTCCTTGAAGAAGTGAAATACAGTCTGCCTCACTTCTGACTGGTTCTTGCCACACAACAGTCGGCTTTATGACATTCTCTGAATTTTCTTTGTCGGGAAGATGGATAGCTGTTTCTTTATTTCGAGGTATGCCTGTTTCCACTGAAGCAATTTTGCTTTTGGACAACTGGTTCTTGGCTTTCAACTTCTCACAAGCATCCTCGTGTTGTTTTCCTTGAAGATGTGAATTGAGGCTTTCCTCACTTGTTGTTCTAACCTGACATACAGCACAAGTCCACTCCTTTTGCATTTTCATCGAAGGCAGTATGTCAGGGAGATCACTACCTCCTATTACTGAAGCTTCAGTCATTTCTTTGCTCTCCATAGGAGCCCATGTTATGTTTTCTGACAGAGCAAAGTCAGACTGCATTTGGGTAACCTGCAAATGCAGTAGATGTGGATTTCAATTAGCACAATCTTAAGCTTTTGCAGTTTAATTCCACCTGTTTTTCTTGTTCTTTCTAAAATCTCACATGTTATGGATATTCAAGCACAGAAGTGAAAGAGAGTCTGTTACTAACAAAATTTCTTAAAAGACATACTTCTTTTAGGGACTTTTTTATATAAAATGCTTTTGGAAAAAGTTTTTGTGATTTTGGGGTGTTTAGAAAAATAATTGGGTTTCTGGGGTTTTTTTCTTATTTTTTTTTCTCCTAGTCCTGTTTGTTCCCTAGATAGGGGTAACATTATGGTGCAATAGTTAGATTGGCTTGTCTGGTTTTTAGTCTTTTAGTGAACTTATGGGTTCATAATGGCGGCAACACTTGTTGTTTCTGGTTAGCTGTGTCTATCATGAGAGAAGCTTGTGGAAGTGGAACTATTGTCTATTGTTTTGTTCATTGCATTGATTTTTATTCTGTATGATATTTAGTTGGATTACACTTCATGCCATTCCATATGTGATGCACCCACTCTTCAGATTCTGCAATAGTGTGTTGCGGAATCTAACAAAACCCCAGAAACCCAATTATTTTTCAAAACACCTCAAAATTCCAAATACTTTTTTTCTGAAGCATTATTTATAGAAAAAGTCCCCTTCTTCTGTAGAAGGTTAAAACAATAGATAAACTTCCAAGAAGACCTTAAAAATAGAAAATCCCACCTGCTTCATTGCAGAAACTTCATTCTTCTCAGTTATTTCCAAAGAATTGATGCCTTTCTGCACAACTTTAGGCTGTTCGAACATTGGCTGCATTGACAGCAGATGTAGAAAACGGTAAGGTACAGAGCAAGTGTCAATTTTGTACATTTGAAAAGACACTCTTCCTTAACAATACAAAATACAAATTCATTTTGCAAGTTTTTGCACAAATGCAATTATGCAAGAAGTTATACAAAGCAAAACAAATTTGTGAATTTCGGGTCAGTCTGACAATCAGGTCTGCAATACTAAGATCCTTCAACCTTATGAACTATAATGACATGTGACCGATTACCCTGATAAGGAGTGCATGAATCATTGAAAAAAGAAACATAAATCCTTGTGCAGCTTAGTAATCCAACTTGGAAGGTTACAATAAAAAACTGGTATATATATGTCAAACATTATTCTTCACCAATTGTGAGTCAAAGCCTAGCGGCATGTGCTGCCATTGGAAGCATACCTTGAAAGCAATAAGATTCTCCATAGCTTCAGGTTCCATATCTTTAGCTTCTCTCTTTGCCTTGACAAGAAGTTCATCTTGCTCCAGGAGAACTAACAGTTTGGTCAACCCATTTAAGACAATGCAACGATTTGTAGAGAGGAATGGATAAACAAGGTGTTTATAGACATAGAAAGAACCATCGAAATGAGGAGTCACCAAGTAACTGATTATCATAAGCTTTATGTAAGGCCAGTAGGGCAACCTTGCATAGGTAGATGCGAAACTTATATCAGAATTCAAAACAAAAAACAAGTTAAAGCAGCCACAATTTAACGAGAAACGCCAAATTTGTGGCTTGGCTTCTGTATCTATGTTTATGCATAACCACATTACCAAACAGTTTGGTGCTTGAACCCACCACTCTACTCTTAATACTCACAGCTCAAAGAAACATACACTCTTACATTCAGTCGTTTAATATTCCTAGACTCCCATCAATGTTTTCACGAATCATGAAGTACCCACCCTTCAGGGTAGATTGATAGAAATAACAATTCAAATCAATAATATGCGTTTGTTGAGGCTATTATAAACGTATCTGCCAAAACAGATAGTAATAAAATGCACTGAGAAATGAAGAATGTGTAGCAAAATTACCACTCAAGTAGCTTCTCGAAAGCATGTTCAAATAGCAAAATCAAAGAAAAGCAGACCCAATAAGTGATCAACTTCCGGGTATCCGAGATTGAGTTGGTATCAATTGCTTGAATAGAAGCATATCTGTCAAGCATGGCAATTATCATCAATTCATATATAATCAAATGAACAATCACTTTCTATCATATAGTTTTAAATTTTAATAGCTAAAAATATCACTAGTTCTTCACATTTGGCGAAAAAGTGGTCCAATTCTATAACGTTAAGCTGATTGTAATTATAGAAATGCAGGGCAAGAAGGCTTACAAGGGATATCCCAAGGCAAACAGAGGCCTGCAAGAGGAACATAAGAATGACAGTCAAAAGAAGGTAATCCCAGACCAAAACCAGAACAAGAAACACAAAACCAAATCATAACTATCTGTTGATTGGGACAAAACTAGAGGACATATCAGTAATTGCAAAGTCAACCTCATCAAATCCTAACCGATCAAAACAAGCAGATGAACTGAAACTTCAATCATTGAAGAAGAAAGAACAAAACAAAAGGTAATTAAAAGAAAAGGAAAGAAAATTAGAGAACCAATTTGAGAAAATAAAAAATACAAATTCACACATTACAAGCGTCAGGAAGCTGAAAGTCTGCAAATTTACCAAGCAAGAAGGTTAAAGCATTCAACAGCAAACTTGAAGAGAAGACCCGTCAAACCCATCTTCAAATTCAATCTTTTGAACGGATTTCGTGGCTTAACTCTCCATTAATATATGCTAAAATGGAACACCCACACCATTAAGTAATAAACAAAAGAACCCAATTTTTTTTTTCGAGTGCAAAAGCGAATGGTAGGCAGAGAAGTGAAGAAGTAGAAAGCCAGCATCATGGCGAGAGCTCTTCATTTGGAATGTCGAATTTGCCCCCTGGTTGGGTTCCTTATTTGTAATCGCACATTCAGACTAAGGATACTCGCTGTATATAAGTGACACGTGGACCTACTGTAGTGAAAACAGCTACTGGGAAAGCGAGTATATATGAAATAATACTCGCAGAGGCGAAATAAAAAAGGGAATTGTGTACGTACCGTTCGTAAACTTTTGTGCATGGAAAGCTCAATAATAAATAACATTTCCAAGCTTGTATTTTCCCATAAAACTTTAATACTTGAGGGATATTTCAAAAAAAAAAAATACTTGAGGGAAAAAGAATATTGAAATTTACATTTTATTTTTATGAATGAGCTAAGTTTGAAACTAAATTTTATTTTGCTCATTTAAATTAGATTATTGATAGTTGAAATAATATTCAATAAAATTAAAATGATACCAAAAGAACTGTAGAATGATTTGAATATTTATATTAAATAATTATCTTTTTTAAAATAAATGTATGCAAAATATCACATAAATTTAACTTATTATCCAAGTAAGAGAAATCAAATTTTGATAAAAATTATGTTAGGATTAAACTGCTAAAAATATTTAGATTGCTAATTTTGATACGATCAATAAAATAATTAATCAAACTAAAAAATAAGAAAAATAAAATACACAGAAAATTTAAAGCGGTCCGGCGTAAGCCTATGTCTACTGGCGAAGGGGAGCAAAAATCTACTAATGTAATCATAATCAAAAGAAAATACAACATAGAATAACACTGCTTAAACCCTATAACTCAATTACACCCAAAATCGAATTGAAACTAATTAATTCGGTTAATTCAATTTTAGTTAGTAATTGAAAATTAAAAAAAATTAATAAAAAAATTAACATTTTTCTAAAAACATGTAGTTTTATTTAATAAAATTCCATATATTCCATACTCTATAAATACCCATAAGCAATGCTTCCTTTAGTATGGCAGAATGTGACTAGTGAGAGCATTGGCCAAGGTTTTGGAGTCAAGTTTTTGTGTTGGGCTATACCTGCGCTCTTTTTAAATGCTAAATTCTAAAGTTTGTGAAAACTTAATTGTTAAGTTTTCTTTTACTTAATTGTTGAGTGTTCTTTCTTCACTTAAAAAGCATTTTAGTTCAAAACTCCATCTTTTTCATTTTGTCCACAGCCATTGATAGATCCAAACTCTAAAATTTTATTTTCTAAAGTTCTTTCTTTTGAATCCCTAACAAGAAGAGATCTAGCAACCCCAAGATTCTATTGTCAGTTTGAAAAATACATTAAAGATAATATTATAAAGCTCTTTCTCCTATTGATTTAGTTTATGGCAGGTTTTCGTTTATGCATTCATTCTTGAATGTTATAAACTTAATATCTAATTTTTTATAGTATTTTTATCATTTTTGCTTAGATTTAGGCTGTAAAATCCTTTTTAACGATATTTGTTGTGTGGTAGAATATTATAGATTTTTCATATTAAAAGTTTTATGTTACTCTTTTTTATCTGTTCTCTTTGTAAATTTTGTTTAAAAATTATTTTAATATATATATATATATATTATTTATGTTATTTATTTTATTTCGTATGTTATATATTTTATTTATTTATATTATGCGTTTTATTCATTTCACATCATGCATAATCCATATTTGTGGGTGCAGTTTGGTAGATATAGTGTAGCAGATTTATTTTTATGTACTTAATTATTATTTTATTTTCAGTATATATTTGATATAATAAAAAGGGAGTCTTTGACCGCCAAAATGGAAAATGATATACAAAAAATATTTATGTCAAATAATTGAGATTTTCATTAATAAAACTGGACCAATATTATATTTTATGTGCTAAAAATCGCATATAAATAATAATAATCTTTTAATAATGTAAAGAATTTTTTATGTAATTAAATAATACGAAAATTTTCTTAATAAAACCGAGACTAATTGTCCTTGCTTCCAAAAACTTACAATGAAACGGCTTTCATAATTTCCATGTGAGAACCAATGTCATCATCAAAAGAACTATCAATGAATTACCTAATTTATGGATGCTATGGATATTTTATATTTATGCTAAGATTTAAAGCTTTCCAACGTGATTGGATATGCCTTTAATTTATTTGCCATGATTATGTGTGTAAGAATAGGGATAAAATAATTAATCTAAAAAGCCAAGTATATCACATTTATCAAATGTACAAGTAAAAGTAAGTTTCCGAACTCTCTTTGAGTTTTGGCTTAATAAGGTTGAAATACTATTTTTCAATATTTTAGTGGGTGACGACTTCTTATACCTACCTTATGGTGTTCAACATATGCCTTCCAATGGTCAATTCCCAATAATAGAACAAAAATATCCTGAAACATTGTCTCATGCCTTTTTGAGATTCGAAACTCGACAAATTGGATTAAATCCTTTAACCATTGAGAAGCGACTGACCATTTTGGGGTAAGGAAACCTCAGCCTAACCGGGCCCTAAAAGCGGGATTGGGCAACCAGGTCGAAAGTGAGGAAATCTATCCTTAGAGTTCACTTAAGGGAACGGATGTAAATCTCGACTTCATTACCTGATAAAAAGGGTTAAAAAGGTTTCCTAAGAAATTTTCGAGGAAACAAAAAAAGCAAGCACGTCACAGTTGGGCTATACATGCTCTTAACTTCGCCATTAATTCATTCATTTTACTATCTTTCCAAAAATCTTCATTCCTTCCTTAACCTATCAACAATGAATGGTTAGATTCTCTACTTTCATATGTAAATTTACATGTTTCTCCTTTCTGCTCTCTTAAGTTATGGATTCTTGCTTTGTTTATATTTTATTTCGTCAGATAATTTATTTTGGGAAATATTTGAAAACTTGTAATCAATTACTAGATCTTGGGTATGCTTCATTTTTAAGTCTTCTTATATCTTTCTATCCAATTTAAAATTGTGGCTAAAGTTAAAATAGAGACCTCTCGAATTGCAAGCCCGATATTGATAATATTAATCCTTAAATTTACCTAGTAACATCATTGACATAGGAGAGATGCAATTTTAGAATTGTTGGCTATAAATAAGTTAGAAGACTATTATTCGCAAGGTTCTTTAATTTTTTTTCAGAATAAGTTTTATTATTATTATTATTATTATTATTATTATTATTATTATTATTATTATTATTATTATTATTATTATTATTAGAAGAAGAAGAAGAAGAAGAAGAAGAAGAAGAAGAAGAAGAAGAAGAAGAAGAAGAGAAAACTAGTGCTCTTGAGTTTTTTGTTTATGAGTTTTCTTATTTATAAAGAAGCTTAACATTTCTCCCTCTTTATTTATTAGGTTCGTATTATGCACACGATTTTTTGAAATATTGACGCTGTTTTGGCAATGGATTTGCTTTGGCAAGCGTGTGCTGGGTGGTAGCACCCACTGCAATTGCAAGTGCAAGGACAAAGCTAAACATCAAACCCTTGTCTCCAAGACTGAGTATTATGCTGATCCACACAATTTTTACTCCATCTCATTCTCAAATGTATGCAATTATTCTTATGTTGAACAATTTCTCATATAACCAAGATAGAATCAAAAATAAAGAAAATGAATGTATAATTATAGAAACAAATAATATAAACGAAGAATATAGAATACCTAGATTACAGGAAATAAGGGAAGAATTATTAAAATTAAAAGATATATTAGAAAATGATTTAAAATTAATTTAGCTAGTTCTGAATTACAAGAAATATGAATAATCTAGAAATAAATACGGAAATAATAAAGAAAGAAAAATATATAACACTTCTAAATAAAAAAGGACAAATTACCTAAAAAAGATAAACGTAAATAAAAATATAATACAACTATTAATAAATGAATTAAAATATACCAAAACTCGATTACAAAAATTATATTCAAAATGACGAACATAATAGAAAAATTTGGAAAATATTTAGCTCTATTAAATTTATCAACAATTACAGATATTAATAATGTTATAGGAGAAATAGATAGTCAAATAAGAGTTTTATATGATAATAAATTAGAATATCAAGAAGATATCCCATAAAATTTTAGACAAACATCTTTAAGAGAAATGTATAGAAAAGAAAAATTATTAGTTAATATACATAGGACCTTAATTAATATAAGAAATGATCTTCGAAGACAACAACGATAAAAATGGGTATCAAAATGAAACTTTACCAAGTAAGGAAACAACTCACTGTAGCAAAATTGTATTTTGCGAAAGTATTTATGTAAAAACCCCTAAATGAAAAGACCCGACTACTATTACTGATGGGCCAAAGGGCCCATATGAATTTTACACTAAGTATCTACGGTAATGTAATTTTTTTTTTCTCACCCAATAAGAAATTTCTAAATTTCAGTGAAATTGGAGCAAAATAAACGAAAAACAGTATAAAACATAAAAATTGGACACTTGTACTTATTAAAATTTGAGTTTGGGGAAATTTCATTTTTTCCCTTAGAAAAGGATTTTTCTAAAGTTTAAATCGGATGCATAAAAAATTTTATGGACCAAATAATGTGACAAAACCGAATTTTAGACAAGATTTTTCCTTTTTCCTAAATCAGTTTTTTATTTGTCAAGAAAAAGTTTTGATGGTTTCATTAGGATTCGGAAAATGATTCTCATAAAAGAGCGAAAAAAGAATATTGTGCAACTAGAACGAGATATGGTAAAAACAGTTTATCCAAGAACTTGGATTCTTGATTTTTTTTTTTTTTAAAAAAACTAAGATTTTCAATATACGATCAAACACGAAACAAAAACCACAAAAAAGAGATCATGTCCATCTGTCTTGTATATTAACAGACTGAACCAGCTGAGTTCTCAGGCTAGCCCACAAGCTGCAGCACCACTAAGTTCTCTAGTTTTAGCCAAGTTTGCTCCCATTAAGGTGATGCTTCATGTTTCCTTCACCCGTGAAGCTTATATTACAGATCTTACACCACCACTTTCAATCTCTAACCCCATCAACATTTACTTCCCTTCTCAGGTTTGAGGAAGCCTCAGCTTTTTATGTCTTTTTCGGCAATTTAACCAATTTGCAGGCATTCCTATGCTTCTTTCCTTCAAGATGTGTTATAATGTCATTCACACCATTAAGTTTTACTTCACATATGCCACAAGTCCATGACTCAAAAGAACTGTCGGAATTTGGTTTGGCTTTCAGCTTCTTTAAAGCTTCTGCATGTCGCTGACCCCAAAAATGGGACATGATGTCTGTCTTGCTCGTTCTTGCTACCTTACATACAAAACAAGTCCATGGGTTTGCGTCTATACCTGAGTCGGCACATGCACCAGTTTCTGCTGAAGGTGAGGAAATGTCGCTTTTCTGTGGCTGATCCTTCGCTTCCAGCTTCTCAGAAGCTTCGGTATGTCGCTTTCCTTGAAGATGTGAAGTATAATCTTCCATATCCGAGCATATTTCATGACAAAAAAAACAAACCAACCACCCTTTGGAATTGTTCATATGTTGCGTACCTGTTTCCTTATTTTCAAGAGCTGGACCTGCATCCACCGATTTAGGAGTCTCATTATGGGACGTCTGGTTATTGGCTTTTTTCTTGTCATTGACATTCTCATGTTGTCTCCCTTGAAGATGTGAAATACAGTCTGCCTCACTTCTGACTGGTTCTTGGCACACAACAGTTGGCTTTATGACAGTCTCTGAATTTTCTTTGTCGGGAAGATAGATACCTGGTTCTTTATTTCGAGGTCTGCCTCTTTCCACTGAAGCAATTTTGCCTTTGGACAACTGGTTCTTGGCTTTCAACTTCTCACAAGCATCCTTGTGTCGTTTTCCTTGAAGATGTGAATTGAGGGTTTCCTCACTCGTTGTTCTGACCTGACATACAGCACAAGTCCACTCCTTTTGCATTTTCATCAAAGGCGGTATGTCAGGAAGATTACTACCTCCTACAACTGAAGCTTCAGTCATTTCTTTGATCTCCACAGAAGCCCATGTTATGTTTTCTGACAGAGCAAAGTCAGATTGCATTTGGGTAACCTGCAAATGCAGTAGATGTGGATTCCAATTAGCACAATCTTAAGCTTTTGCAGTTTAAATTCCACCTGTCTTTCTTGTTCTTTCTCAAATCTCACATGATGGATATTCAAGCAAAGAAATGAAAGAGATTCCGTTATTAACAAAATTTCTTAAAAGATACACTTCTTCTGTAGAAGATTAAAAACAATATATAAACTTCCAGGAAGACCAGAAAAATAGAAAATCCCACCGGCTTGCTTGCAGAAACTTCATACTTCTCAGTTATTTCCAAAGCATTGATGTCTTTCTGCACAACTTTAGGCTGTTCGAACTTTGGCTGCATTGACAGAAGATGTAGAGAACCGGTACAGAGCAAGTGTCAATTTTGTACATTTGAAAAGACACTCTTCCTTAACAATACAAAATACAAATTTATTTTGCAAGTTTTTGCACAAATGCAATTATGCACTCAGTGATAGAAAGGAAAATGGATTTGAGAATTTCGGGTCAGTCTGATAATCAGGTTTCTAATACTAAGATCATTTCAACCTCATGAACTATAATTACATGTGACCGATTAACCTGATAAAGAGTGCATGAATCATTGAAAAACGAAACATAAATCCTTGTGCAACTTAGTAATCCAACTTGGAAGATTACAATAAAAATCTGGAATATATATGCCAAACATTATTATTCACCAATTGTGAATCAAAGCCTTTTTGTATGTGCTACCATTGGAAGCATACCTTGAAAGCAAGAAGATTCTCCATAGCTTCAGGTTCCATAGCTTTAGATTCTCTCTTTGCCTTGATAAAAAGTTCATCTTGCTCCAAGAAAACTAACAGTTTGATCAACCAATTGAAGACAATGCAAGGATTCGTAGAGAGGAATGGATGAACAAGGTGTTTATAGACATAGAAAGAACCATCGAAATGAGAAGTTACCAAGCAACTGATTATCATAAGCTTTATGTAAGGCCAGTAGGGCAACCTTGCAAAGGCAGATGGGAAACTTACATCAGAATTCAAAGAAAACAAGTTAAAGCAGTTTTTAGCTTGGCTTCTGTATCTATATTTATGCATAACCACATTACCAAACAGTTTGGTACTTGAACCCACCACTCTACTCTTAAAACTAATAGCACAAAAAACATACACTCTTAAATTCAGTCGTTTAATATTCCTAGACTCCCATCAATGATTTCATGAATCATAAAGTACCCACCCTTCAGGGTAGATTGATAGAAATAACAGTTCAAATCAATAATATGCATTTGTTGAGGCTATTATATACATATCTGCCAAAACAGATAGTAATAAAATGCGCTGAGAAATGAAGAATGTATAGCAAAATTACCACTCAAGTAGCTTCTCAAAAGCATGTTCAAATAGCAAAATCAAAGAAAAGCAGACCCAATAAGTGATCAACTTCCGGGTATCCGAGATTGAGTTGGTCTCAATTGCTTGAATAGAAGCATATCTGTCAGGTATGGCAATTATCATCAATTCATATACAATCAAATAAACAATCACTTTCTATCATATAGTTTTAAATTTTAATAGCTAAAAATATCACTAGTTCTTCACATTTGGCGAAAAAGTGGTCCAATTCTATAACGTTAAGCTGATTGTAATTATAGAAATGCAGGGCAAGAAGGCTTACAAGGGATATCCCAAGGCAAACAGAGGCCTGCAAGAGCAAAATAAGAATGAAAGTCAGGAGAAGGTAAACCTAGAACAAGAAACACAAAACCAAATCATAACTATCTGTTAATTGGGACAAAACTAGAGGACAGATCGGTAATTGCAAAGTCAACCTCATCAAATCATAACTGATCGAAAGAAGCAGATGAACTAAAACTTCAATCATTGAAGAAGAAAGAACAAACCAAAAGTGATTTGAAAGAAAAAGAAAGCAAATTACAGAACCAATTTGAGAAAATAAAAAAATACAACATTACACATTACAAGCATCACGAAGCCGAAAGTTCGTAACTTTTACCATGCAAGAAGGTTAAAGCATTCAACAGCAAACTTGAAGAGAAGACCCATCAAACTCATCTTCAAATTCAATCTTTTGAATGGATTTCGTGGATTAACTCTCCATATAGATGCTAAAATGGAAAACCAACACGGTTAAGTAATAAAGAAAGGAACAGCAAAAGCCAGAAACCTCGTTTTCTTTTTCAAGCAGAAAAGCAAAAGCTAGGAAGCGTAGCGAAGTAGGGAACCAAAAAGGCCGCTTCTTGGCGAGAGCTCTTCATTTGGAATGTCGAATTTGTCCCCCCGGGTAGGGTTCTTTATTTGTAATCGCACGTTCAGACTACAGGTACTCGCTGTAGGTAAATGACACGTGGACCCACGCAATATAAACAGCTTCTAGAATAGCGAGTATAAAGTAAATAGTACTCGCAGTGGAAATATAAAAATGGACATTGTGTACGGATGGTTTGTAAACTTTGTGCATGGAAAGCTTTATAATGAATTATATTTCCAAGAAAAATAGCTTATATTTTCCCATAAAACTAAATATCATCTTTAATACTTGGGGCAAAAGAATAATGAAATTACATTTTATGAATGAGCTAAGTTTGAATTAAAATTTTGTTTTGCTCATTTAAATTAGATTATTGATAGTTGAAATCATATTCAAAAATATCTCATTTCATTTATTTGAGTATATTTATTTCAAAACTACCCCATTCCAAAAATCAACAGGAAGAAAAAGAAAGAAAACGGAGGAAGGGAGAGGAGGCTGCCTTAGTCGATCTCCATGGCAGCTACACCACCACCAACGATGACTCTCACAACTATCAAAATCTGGATGAAATCCAGCATTAACAGTAGCAATAGATGATGAAGCTTTGAGGGCAGCAAATCAAGAGATGAGATCATTATTGTAAGGGGGTGGCTTTGGAGGATTCAGATAGGGATGATGATGGATTCAGATCATCACTGTTTTGCTGCCTTTGTATTCAGTCATTCCTACAAGAACTAGACAAATTAGCATGACTACAAGAACTAGACAAGCGACAGAAAAGCCAACCTTCTTGATTGAAGAAGTTAGTTTGTCAAGTCGGGCTTGTAATGGTGTTCTTTCATTTGAGTCACGAGCAAGGGAGCTCATCACTTCTCCCCATGCAGTGTTCATTCCAACAGAAGTCATAAACATTTTAGCATATCCATCTGCGACTTTCGAACCAGCAAATAAGAAAGGATTCCTAGTGGAATTAATTGTATTTGGACAAAAAAATCCACACAAAAACAATGCATATTTCTTAACCTTGACCAATAAATAAAAATAGAGAGTTCAGAGTAAGCATACCTCCAGCGTTCTAGACTGTATAGCAGCAGTAGGAAGAACCTTCTCCGGCAAGTTGGAAACAACCGAAAGTGTATTCAAATATGTCTCCATAGGCAACATCCGATATCTGGGAGCACTGACACTACTCCACACAAAACACAAATCAAAGCACATAATTTAAACAAACAAAGACGAATAGAGGGAAAGAAAAAAAAAAAGACATAAATGAAAAATTACGTGGTTTAAAAGAAGAAACAAAGAAAGTAAGATAATGTCAGATGGGATGGCATCTTAATTTATTAAAAGTCTTCACCCTTGTCAAAATTTTTATTACCGTGTTGGAGATTAAGTGGATTCAGTAACAGCTTTATGATGTGTCTATCAGACCTATCTTCCATGCCACACACCTGAGACTTGACAAAAATATAGAGAAGAAGAACTCATAAATCTCCGCGAAAATGGGAAAGGTGAGCTGAAGGAATGGGATAGAGTTTATGACTATGCTTACTACAATGATTTGGAAAGTCCAAAGAAGGGTGAAGAATATGCTCGTCCAGTTCTTTGTGGTTTCGAAGAGTATCCATATCCTCGACATGGAAGAACTAATAGAAAATACATTATATTTTATTTATGTACAAAAAGTAAATACATTGTATTTTAATAAAAAAGAAAAGAAAATACAATACATTGTATTTATGCACAAAATGTTGCGAGAAGGATGCAACGACTTCGACGCTTCAAAGCGATAAACACAGAAGAGAAAACAGAAAAGGAATGCAACGAGCGAAAACGAAAACGAAGAATGAAAGGGGAGGATTATATAGGATGTTGCAGTGAATCCGAACCGTACACGTGGCGGAGGATCCGCACTTGGAATAGCGTGTTTAAAGCTGCACACTCAGATCGAGGCACCACTAGCCGTTACACACAGTAAAAGTAGTCGTTATCCCCGGTAAATTAGGAAGCTATAAATGCTCTCCAGTAAATGCACGCGTGGAAAACGGCGTCATCTGGTAAAAGCGCATATAGCAAGGCAACCCTGCCATACAGCCCCCAACACCTGGTCACATATACCGACCTATGTGACCGAACTTCAAATCAAAGTTCAGTACTCACTAAGAACTTAGGCTGCCGTACCAGCTCATTCGGCACAGTCGCCACGAGCTCAAATCCGGCATTACTAAGTAAACTTTTTCGGCAATTGTTCGCCAGTTGCAGACATAAATGTCGCTCTCTGAGGGGGGGACTTATGATAACAACCGGTCTGTTAGGCCATTCAGCGGTCCGGAATAAACCGAACACCTCGATCAAAGAGAGCCCGGCAAACCGACCTAATGCTAAACTCCTCGGTAACGCCTAGCCGAGCTATAGACCGGCAACAGGCTAGCCCCGAAAACATCTCCACCACGTTGGAAAGACAACCGCCACTAACCCACGCTCCCTTGAGATTCGTCGATAATGGGTTAATGGCCGGTAAAAACGGGAAACTCCTTCCATCAGCTCCTGAAAATGCGTTAAGTCCACCTATAAAAGGTGCAAAGACAGGTATGAAAAGGTCACTTAATTTCTGGTAAAAAAAAAATCTCTTATCCTTTCACTCAAAATCTCTAACTTGATCGTCGGAGGCTCCCTTGTCGGAAACCCGCCGGTCCATTGTTTGCTTTTTGCAGGTGTTCGGGATCGCCAGGAACTCACAGTACATTTCTCCTTGTCATCACAATACATTGAGTTTCTTCAAAATAAAATACACTATATTGAATTTCGTCAAAAAAAATACTATATTTATTTATGTACAAAAATAAATATACTGTATTTTAGTTTTTTTCTATTATTTGAAATGCACAAAATAAGTTTTATAAATACTTCTAGTAGTTGCAACATTCTATGAGTTAAATTGTATTAAATTTATTAAATTTTCTAAGTTTCAGACTTCCTGTAATTTCAAAATATTGATTGTATTTCAATTAAATTTCAAAATTTAATTCATGTTGTTATTTTTACTATTAATTTAATCAATATGTGTATTTCCTGTTAACTAGGTGGCAACTTCTAGTAATAACAAACAGTATAGTATCATAATTTCATCATTTTATTTTTAATAACAGACTTTTCTTCGGTGAAATTGTTTAGCAAATTCAAAATAGGACCGCGTTGCTAGATTTTCTTAAATGGAAGACTATCTGTTTTAGCTAAAATTTAGAGTTTGGTTCATGACAATAGAAACTTAATTAACTTGTTAAAAGACGAGGGTTTTTCAAAACTAATTCTTTTTTTCCAGGTAAATACTTAAAATTTATTTGAACATCCTCGTCGCCGCAAGCCGTCACCTCCCCTTGAAGATCCATCACTAGATTTTCATTCCCTGTAAAACACACTTATATATGGAAATTAATGTCAATTGTAAAATATAAATATGTACTTGCATATGTTAACTTTAGAAAGTAGCTAGATTTTGTATGCAAGCCTAGCTGAAGGGGCTTCTTATTATCTTGAGGAAATAATTTTTTTGTTTTTTGTAATTATTGAAAGAAAGCAGCATTTTTTGAATGTAGAGCATTTTTGAAAGTTGGAATATAAAAAATGGCAATCAAAAAAGAAAAAGTTTTAAAAATGGTATTTATGAAAGATAGAAAATGTGAAGGTATAAATATGAATTTTATTTTTTGTGGCATTTGCAAAAACATCCCAAAATAAAAATCAAATAGAATTTAATGTGGTTCAGCGTAAGCCTACACCCACAGAAAGAGAAGCAAAAATCTACTTATCATGATCAAAAAAAAAGTTAACTATACTTAAAATCCTATAACCTGATTACACCCAAAACCAAATTGAAACCAATTAATTCGGTTAATTCAATTTCAGTTAATAATTGAAAATTCAAAAAAAAAATTAACATTTCCCAAAATCACTAGTTTTATATTGGAATAGAGGGATGCACAAATCTATTCAACTTCGAACTTTGCCATCTAGAGATAGTTTAGGATAAGGAGTTGGAAGAGAAGGCAGGCATGTAGGCCAAGAAAACTTATTTGTACTGCTAATAAAATAATATACTTATTTTTTAAGCCCAATAAAAATTACTATTACTTATTTTTTTTTTCCAAGACTATTACTTGCTTCAATACCAGAGAGTTTAGTGTGCATTTTGTTTAATTTCTATAAAAACAATTAACTCCATTTGATATTTCATTATTAATAAAAACACACAATTCATCAATTTTATTAAAGCGGTAATTCAATTAATTTTTTTTAGTTAGCATGTTACAGGATGTTGCTATCGAAGCATAATTGAAATCATTATAGAGTTTTTTATTAAATTACATTGAATAATAGAGTTTTTTTAGATAGAATTTAGAATAAATAAATTTATAAATTCTGAAACTCGTAACAATTTCAATTAAAAGATTTTATTAATGCAGCATGCTATGGATAACATAATCACATTACTAAATCTTATCCACCCTCCTAATTATTATTTAGAAAGTATCTAGTTTTTGTTTAATTTGACAGAATTGTAACTATTACATTGGTCTTTTTAATTTCCTCCATCGTATGTCTCACATGCTATACTATTACTATACAGGTGGTTAATTTAATTTTATGTTTGAGAATTTTGAGGATTTTAGTGAAATTGTGACATGTAGCCTCAAGAAATTGACTACATTATAACATATTTGCTCTTAACACACATGTATTTTGACATATGATATTTTTTAATTTTTGATAAATAATTATATTTAAAAAAACAAAAATTCCGAGTCAATTCGGTCCAACCAATTGACTGTTGAATTAGTTGACAGGCTGAATCGATATCCGATCCGCTTCTAAAAATATTAATTTAATTTAATAGATTTCCTTATATTCCATATTCCATATTCTATAAATATTAAATACCATAAGTAATGCTTCTTTTAGCACAACAGCATATAAATGGAGAGAGCATCGACCGAGTTTTTGGATTCAAGTTTTTCTGCTGGGCTATACATGCACTTAACTTCACCATTAATTCGCAGTTTTTGGATTCAAGCTTTTCCATTGGGCTATACCTGCTCTTAACTCAGCTTCTGATGTCTTTTCGGCAAATGAGCTAGCTGCAGGCATTCCTATGCCTCTTTCCCTTCAAGATGTATTATAATGTCATTCACGTAATCAAGTTTTAGCATTTGCATTTGAAAAATCAAGTTTTAAAATTGGAATTGAAAACATAGCGATCTCTATACATTGAATGTTTCTTCGGCGAGAATTGTGCGTACAGTTGGAGTAGAAGGTTTAGTTGCAGGCCAAGTGGTTGATATAAATTCTGAAGGAAATTCAAAAGTGGGTTTGGAAAAACTTGAATTTATTCACATCCACAAGGCCGCCAAGTTGCTGGAAACGGCGGTGGTACGGATGAGGAGGTGGACAGATTGAGGAAATAAGCAAGAGATATTGGACTATTGTTTCAAGCATGGTTATTAAACTCTGGCGGTCGGACCGGTTGGACCGTGACTCGGTAAGCAATTCGAGTCAATTCAACATAAAAATCAGAAAGTGTAAAATTTCGGATTGCTCGGAAAAAAATTGGGGTTGAACCGGAACTCGGTGACTCGGACCGGATTCCGGTTCAACCAAAAAAATTTGCATTTTGATCAATAAAACCCTAAATTTTCTTCCCTTTCTTTGCATCCATTTCAAACCAACATGTATTGAAAGAATTAAATATAAATAATTAATGCAAAAATGCAGAATGATGAATGAAAAAAATAAAAGAAAAGGAAAAACGACAATAAAAAGAATGAATGTATAGCATTTTAATTGGACTGTCAAAGATGCCATAAGCACAATTAATAAAGGACTTCAAGAAAATGATAAGATTAAGATTAAGAATAACAATAAATTAATATTTTGTAATGCTTCAACACGCAATAGATCAAGAATTTATAAATATATTATATAGATAATGCATGGTGAAGATGTTGCACATTGATGCTAAATATTTTTACATTTATATTTATTAATTAATAAAATTTTTAATTTATTTTGACATATCATATTTTTATTTTTTTATAAATAATTATATTTAATAAAAATAAAAACTCCAAATCAACCCGATCCAACCAATTAACTCTTGATTCAGTTGGTAGACCAAGTCGATCTCCGAGCCGCTTATGAAAACATTGGTTTCAAGAGATAGGAGAGAGAATCATAAGGTTGAAGAATAGGGATGATCAAGGGGAGGGGATTCCCCGGCCCCGGCGGGGACCCGCCCCGAACGGGGCGGGGAATCCCCGAATTTTCCCCCCGCAGGGGTGGGGACGGTGGGGAAAAAAATCCCCGTTATAAAATCGGGGACGGGGACGGGGAATGGGGTATCCGCCCCGCGGGAATCCCCGCCCCGCAAATTTTTTTTTTAATTTTAAAATATAATATTTTATAAATAATTATAATTAAAATTAAAATATAACTTAATTTTATTACTTAATTTTAAATTTATAAATGATTAAAATTTATATTATGATTAATTTTAAATTTTTTATTTATTATATGTTATATTTTAATTTTAATTATTTATAAAATATTATATTTTAAAATTAAAAAAATAAAAAATTCGGGGATGGGGATCTCCGCGGGGGACGGGGATCCCCGTGGGGCGGGGGACGGGGGGGATTTTCCCCCCGTTCTAGATTCGGGGGCGGGGACGGGGAATCCCCGACCCCGCGCGGGGCAGGGAGTGGGGATGCAATCCCCGGCCCCGCCCCGCCCCGTGAGCATCCCTATTGAAGAAGATAAGTAAAAATGTTAATCTTTTTTTTTTACCTATCACATGAATGCCACGCATTGCCAAGTAGGATATAACATGTTCAATCAATTTCTACCTTGTGTCCAATTTTGCCATCTCATCAGTCAATTAACCCAAGTTTGGTTAAAATTAACATTGATTGACGGTAATAACATAAATCTCTCGTTTTTCATACACAGGGAGCAAAATTGTTTAACATTAGGCATAAAGTTACACTTTTTAAAAATATATCAGAAGCAAAAATATACCTTCGACCTAAAATTTAATGTGGTTCAACATAACCTTACGCCCACGGAGATAGGAGCAAAAATCCACTAATCATATTTAAAAAAAAAAATGTTAACAACACTTATATCCTATAACCTGATTACACCCAAAACCGAATAGAAACTAATTAATTTGGTTAATTCAATTTCAGTTAATAATTGAAAATTCAAAAAATATAACATTTCCTAAAATCACGTACTTTTATTTAATAGAATTCCATATTCTATAAATATTAAATACCCATAAGTAATGCTTCTTTTAGTACAACCGGATGTGAATTGAGAAAGTATTGGCCAAGTTTAGATTCAAGTTTTTCTGCTGGGCTATACATGCACTTAACTTCACCATTAATTCGCAGTTTTTGGGTTCCATTGGGCTATACCTGCTCTTAACTCAGCTTCTGATGTCTTTTTCGGCAATTTAAGCTCGTTGCAGGCATTCCTATGCCTCTTTCCTTCAAGATGTATTATGATGTCATTCACGTTATTAAGTTTTAGTTCACATATACCGCAAGTCCAGGGCCCAAAAGAACTGTTGGATTTTGGTTTGGCTTTCAGCTTCTCTAAAGCCTCTACGTGTCGCTGACCACAAAAATGGAAAATGAGGTCTATCTTGCTTGATGTTGTTACCTTGCATACAACACAAGTCCATGGTTTTGCGGTGCTCTTATAATGTGGTTTGTCTATACCTGAGTCGGTACATGCACCAGTTTCTGCTGAAGGTGAGGAAATGTCGCTTTTCTGTGGCTGATGCTTCGCTTTCAGCTTCCCAGAAGCTTCAGTATGTCGTTTTCCTTGAAGATGTGAAGTATAATCTTCCAAATTTGAGAATATTTCATAACAAACAGAGCAAACCAACCGCCTTTTGGTGTTGTTCATATGTTGCGTACCTGCTTCCTTATTTTCAAGAGCTGGACCCGTATCCACTGAATCAGGAGTCTCATTATGGGATGTCTGGTTACTGGCTTTTTTCTTGTCATTGACATTCTCACGTTGTCTCCACTGAAGATGGGAAATACGGTCTGCCTTACTTCTGACTGGTTTCTGGCACACAACAGTCGGCTTTACGACATTCTCTGAATTTTCTTTGTCAGGAAGATGGATGCCTGTTTCTTTTTTTCGAGGTATGCCTGTTTCCACTGAAGCAATTTTGCTTTTGGACAACTGGTTCTTGGCTTTCAACTTCTCACAAGCATTCTCGTGTTGTTTTCCTTGAAGATGTGAATTCAGGCTTTCCTCACTTGTTGTTCTGAACTGACATAGAGCACAAGTCCACTCCTTTTGCATTTTCATCGAAGGCGGTATGTCAGGAAGATCACGACCTACTGCTACTGAAGCTTCAGTCATTTCTTTGATCTCCACAGGAGCACATGTTATGTTTTCTGACAGGGCAAAGTCAGATTGCATTTGGCTAACCTGCAAATGCAGTAGATGTGGATTCCAATTAGCACAATCTTAAGCTTTAGCAGTTTAAATTCCACCTGTTTTTCTTGTTCTTTCTCAAATTTCACGTGCTATGGATATTCAAGCACAGAAGGAAAAGAGATTCCCTTATTAACAAAATTTCTTAAAAGATATACTTCTTCTGTAGAAGATTAAAAATAATATAACTTCCAGGAAGACCAGAAAAATAGAAAATCCCGCCGGCTTGGTTGCAGAAACTTCATTCTTCTCAGTTATTTCCAAAGCATTGATGTCTTTCTGCACAACTTTAGGCTGTCCAAACTTTGGCTGCATTGACAGAAGACGTAGAGAACGTGTCCAGAGCAAGTGTCAATTTTGTACATTTGAAAAGACACTCTTCCTTAACAATACAAAATACAAATTCATTTTGCAACTTTTTGCACAAATGCAATTATGCAAGAAGTTATAGAAAGCAAAACAGACTTGTGAATTTCGGTTCAGTCTGACAATCAGGTCTGTAATACTAAGATCATTTCAACCTTATGAACTATAATGACATGTAACCAATTACTCTGATAAAGAGTGCATGAAACAAGGAAAAAAAAAACATAAATCCTTGTGCAGCTTAGTAATCCAACTTGGAAGATTACAATAAAAATCTGGAATATATATGCCAAACATTATTCTTCACCAATTGTGAGTCAAAGCCTATTGGTATGTGTTACCATTGGAAGCATACCTTGAAAGCAATAAGATTCTCCATAGCTTCAGGTTCCATAGCTTTAGATTCTTTCTTTGCCTTGATAAGAAATTCATCTTGCTCCAAGAGAACTAACAGTTTGGTCAACCAATTGAAGACAATGCAAGGATTCGTAGAGAGGAATGGATGAACAAGGTATTTATAGACAAAGAAAGAACCATCGAAATGAGAAGTCACCAAGCAACTGATTATCATGAGCTTTATGTAAGGCCAGTAAGGAACCCTTGCAAAGGCAGATGGGAAACTTACATCAGAATTCAAAGAAAACAAGTTAAAGCAGCCACAATTTAACGAGAAATGCCAAATTCGCAGATTGGCTTCTGTATCTATATTTATGCATAACCACATTACCAAACAGTTTGGTACTTGAACCGACCACTCTACTCTTAATACTAATAGCACAAACAAACATACACTCTTAAATTCAGTCGTTCAATATTCATAGACTCCCATCAATGATTTCATGAATCATAAAGTACCCACCCTTAAGGGTAGATTGATAGAAATAACAGTTCAAATCAATAATATTCGTTTGTTGAGGCTATTATAAACATATCTGCCAAAACAGATAGTAATAAAATGCACTGAGAAATGAAGAATGTGTAGCAAAATTACCAATCAAGTAGCTTCTCAAAAGCATGTTCAAACAGCAAAATCAAAGAAAAGCAGACCCAATAATTCATCAACTTCCGGGTATCCGAGATTGCGTTGGTCTCAATTGCTTGAATAGAAGCATATCTGTCAAGTATGGCAATTATCATCAATTCATATACAATCAAATGAACAATCACTTTCTATCATATAGTTTTAATAGCTAAAAAGATCACTAGTTCTTCACATTTGACAAAAAAGTAGTCCAATTCTATAACGTTAAGCTGATTATAAGTACAGAAATGCAGGGCAAGAAGGCTCACAAGGGATATCCCAAGGCAAAGAGAGGCCTGCAAGAGGAACATAAGAATGACAGTCGAGAGAAGGTAAACCCAGAACAAGAAACATAAAACCAAATCATAACTATCTGTTAATGGGGACAAAACTAGAGAACATATCAGTAATTGCAAAGTCAACCTCACCAAATCATAACTGATCAAAAGAAGCAGATGAACTAAAACTTCAATCATTGAAGAAGAAAGAACAAACCAAAAGTGATTTAAAAGAAAAAGAAAGCAAATTACAAGCATCAGGAAGCTGAAAGTTTGCAACTTTACCATGCAAGAAGGTTCAAGCATTCAACAGCAAACTTGAAGAGAAGACCCATCAAACCCATCTTCAAATTCAATCTTTTGAATGGATTTCATGGCTTAACTCTCCATTAATATATGCTAAAATGGAATACCAACACGGCTAAGTAACAAACAAAAGAACCCATTTTTTTCCGAGTTTAAAAGCAAATGGACGGTGAGGAACTTTAAGTGACCCAAGTGAGCAACTAGAAGGGACCCTAGGGATGATAACGGGACAGAGACTTTCCGGCCCCGATGGGAATTCGTTCCGTTTGAGATGAAAAATCTCCAAAATTTTCTTCTGTGAGGATGAGGATGGAGGAAAAAAAAAATTCGTCTTGGAATCGAAGGCGAAAATGGGGAATGGGGTCTCCGCCCCGCAAAGATCCCCATCCCGTAATTTTTTTTTTTAATTTTAAAATATAATATTTTATAAAAAATTAAAATTAAAATATAACTTAATTTTATAATTATTAAATTTTAAATTATATTTAATTTTAAATTATTATTGATTTTAAATTTTTAATTTATTAAATATTATATTTTAATTTTAATTATTTATAAAATATTATATTTTAAAATTAAAAAAAAAATCGGGAGGCAGGGATGAGAGAAATTTTCTCCTCGATATTGATGGCAGGGACGGAAAATCCCCGCCACTGATGGGGGAGAATTTCTCGACCCTGCTCCGCTCCGTTATCATCCTAAAGAAAGGCAGCTTCACTGCGAGAGCTCTTCTTTTGAAATGTCGAATTTGCCCCATGGTTGGGTTCTTTATTTGTAATCGCACGTTCAGATTCGGGATATTTGCTGTAATTAAATGACACGTGGACAACAGCTACTGGGAAAGCGAGTATAAAGGAAATAATACTCGCAGGGGAGATATAAAAAAAGAGAATTGTGTGTACGGACGGTTAGTAAACTTTATGCACGGAAAGCTCAATAATAAATTATATTTCCAAGAATATTGAAATTTACATTTTATGAATAAGCTAAGTTTGAATTAAAATTTGCTTTTGCTGATTTAAATTAGATTATTGATAGTTGAAATCATATTCAATAAAATTAAAATGATACTGAAAGAACTGTAGAAGGATTTGCATATTTATATTAAATAATAATTTTTTTTAAAGTAAATGTATGAATAATATCAACAAATTTAATTTATTGTCCAGGTAAAAGAAATTAAATTTAATACGAAATGGGTTATGTTAACATGGTTAGTTATAATATCCAAAATAAAATTAAGTATAAGGCCGGCCATTTAAAAGCCCACGAAGAGGCCCAAGATCGGAAGTACAAAATGATGGAATATGACATGGTATGATAATCATGATATCACAGCGGAAAAACAAAAATTTTATCATGCATACCATACATATCCAAAACTAGGAACGAAAACATGCAATTTTAGGGTTTTGAAACTTACAATAGATGATGCCTTTTATTCTTTGATTTTGTGATGTCCAGCAACCAAGATGCCTTTATCCACCTTAGTTCTCGATCACCAATGCCAAGGAACAGCCTTTTGCGCCACTCCCTCTATTCTCACACACACACTTGCACCGACGGCTTAAAATCGAGATTGCTAGATCTCCTTTTCGGTATTGTGTAATGGTTATGGTTTGAAGCTACAAAATTTGATTTTGTACTTCTTTAGATTGCTATTACTGCTCAATAACACAAGAGAATGAGGAACAATCCTTTCTCCTTGTGAAAAATTGAACAAAAAAATTAAGAGAGAGAGAGTCACTATTCACGAGTTACTATTCATGCCCCAAAAAATTTTGGTTTAGGGTTTTATTTCTTTTAATATATATGCTTATCCTTTGGCAAGTCATTAATCTGAATTCAACTATCCTAAGATAATTAATTCAAACTCTATCACTTCCTAAAGATAAGTAATATATTTTGAATTAAACTCCTTTGAATTTAAATTCAAATTTGAAATAAAACATAAGACATTTAAATAAATGAAATCACTTAATTAAATATATAAGTGATTTAATTTAATTTAAATTCCTTTAGGCTTTAATATTCAATTAACTTAATTAACACAAGATAATTAATTAATTGAAATTAAACCTTATGGGCTGAATTTCTCTCTCTCATGGACCAAAGCCCAATAGCAATATTATAACCCATTACATACATTAATTTGACTTTAATTAAAAGCCCAAATTAATGTCCAATACTTAATTTAAATATTTTAAGCCCAATGCTTTGTGTGCGATCCTATAGGTCCATTTAATGTTGGCAATGAATTAATAAATTAATTCAAAGGCTATATATATTCTCTAGCAAGATATTATAGCATTCCAAATTAAATGAAAATGCATATGGCATTTGGTGACCTAATGCAATTTCGCATAGTCCCTTACCCATAAATATCAGAATTAATATAAGGCATGGAACTAGTCATCCTTATATACATTAATTCATTTCTTGATATTCCAGTGACACTGAACTCTCAGATAAATAATGATTACTCATTATTTCATCTCGGTATGGCCATACACTTCTCAGTTCACTGATCAAGTGGCCGGTGATATTTTTCTCTCTTATCGAGAGGGGTAATCCCTTCACTTCTCTCATGCTCTCTAACATGAATTAATGCATACCCAACCATACCCGTACTTGTCACTCTTTTACGAGCACGTTAGGTGTATGTCAAAGTACACAGTAATTCATAAAGAGTTTCATAGAGATTTCAGGTCTAAGAACTCCGATACAAAACTTGCATATGAGAAACACTTATGACTTGTACCATGTAGTGTTCTCATGAGCGGATCGAATCCAGATACCATGTTCTTTAACATGTATCTATGATCTCTGATTGACACTCTTGTCCTAATGATCCGTAAGACAGAACTCATAAGATCAGAGAGAGCATACTAGTCTTAATTCATTTGTTATTCCCATAACAATGACTGACTAGGGATATTTAGAATGATGTCTCATTTGTTTCAAGGTCTTACAATCCATGTGCCTCACACATGATAACTTAAACCGAAACGACATTCTTGGATAGTTTTATCAATTGATATGCACAGGAATACAAAAGATAAAACTAATGCCTCATTTTATTAATTTCAAGTGTTTCGTTACAATGCATTGGGGCTAGGGCTTACACTAACAATCTCCCACTAGCACTAGTCCCAATTGGGCATAGCCCTAAGACCGAACGCTCTCAGATGAGCTTCGTGCAGATTTGGACGTAACTGTTTCGTCAAAGGATCTGCTACATTGTCTTCACTTGATATCTTGCTAACCTTGACGTCCCCACGATCAATGATTTCTCTGATCAAGTGGTACCTTCTGAGTATGTGTTTGGATTTCTGGTGTGACCGGGGCTCCTTGGCCTGTGCAATGGCCCCGTTATTATCACAGAAAATTTCTAATGGATCTAGGACGCTTGGGACCACTCCTAATCCATTAATGAAATTTTTAATCCAAACAGCCTCTTTTGTAGCCTCACTTGCTGCAATATACTCAGATTCTGTAGTTGAGTCGGCAACGGTTTCTTGCTTCGAGCTTCTCCAGCTGACAGCACCACCGTTCAAAACAAAAACAAACCCAGATTGCGATCTAGAATCCTGAGTGCTGGTCTGAAAAGCAGCATCGGCATAACCTTGTATGACGAGCTCTTCTTGACCACCATACACCAAGAAGTGATCCTTAGTCCTTCGCAGGTACTTCAGGATCCCTTTTACAGCAGACCAGTGCTTCTCACCAGGGTCTTGCTGAAACCTACTGGTTATACTCAGTGCATGAGCAACATCCAACCTAGTACATAACATAGCGTACATGATAGATCCAATAGCAGATGCATATGGGATTCTACTCATGTTGTCCCTTTTCTCTTTGGTTTTAGGGCACTGTTCTTTAGTCAAAGGAACTTCCAAAGCCAAAGGTATGTATCCTTTCTTTGAGTCTCCCATACTAAAATGCTTTAGTACTTTGTCTATATACTTTTCTTGACTTAGTCCCAAAAGCCGATTCGATCTATCTCTATAGATTCGAATACCAAGTATTGTCTCGGCTTCACCTAAGTCTTTCATTGAGAAACATTTTCCCAACCATTGCTTAACCTTTTGCAATGTTGGAATATCATTCCCAATGAGAAGGATGTCGTCCACATATAGGACCAGAAACACTACTATGCTCCCACTAACCTTCTTGTACACACAAGGCTCATCTTCGTTCTTGATGAAGTCAAATTCTTTGACTGCCTCATCAAAGCGAAGATTCCAACTTCGGGATGCTTGCTTTAATCCATAAATGGATTTTTGAAGCTTGCATACCTTCTTAGGATGCTTGGGATTGACAAAACCTTCAGGCTGTGTCATATACACATCCTCAAGTAAATTTCCGTTGAGGAAAGCAGTTTTGACATCCATTTGTCATATCTCATAATCATGATATGCAGCTATGGCAAGCAAGATCCTAATGGATTTGAGCATGACTACAGGCAAAAAGGTTTCGTCATAGTCTACACCATGAGTTTGCCGAAAACCTTTTGCTACTAGTCTACCTTTGTAGGTCTTATCAGCTTTGAGTTTGAATAGCCACTTGCATTCAATTACCTTAGCACCTTCCGGTGGATCAACCAAGGTCCAAACCTGGTTATCGTACATTGATTGCATCTCGGATTTCATGGCTTCAAGCCAATTTTCCGAGTCTGGGCTCTCAATAGCTTCTCAGTAGGTAGTAGGATCCTCACGATCTACTAACTCAATAGTGTCACTGTCAGTGATTAGAAATCCATATCTTTCAATCTCCTAACGTACCCTACCGGACCTTCTAGGTTCTTGTGTAATGGGTTCTTGTTCCACAACTCGTTGTGAACTTGATCCCATTTCCAAACCATCCTCTATAGGAGTTTGTGGTGCTTGAATTTCTCCAAGTTCTACTTTACTCCCACTGTCTTTCTTGAGAAGGAACTCCTTTTCCAAGAAAACAGCCTTGCGAGCAACAAATACTTTGTTCTCGGCTTGTGAGTAAAAGTAGTATCCCTTTGTTTCTTTAGGATAACCCTCAAACAAGCAGACAGTGGATTTGGACTCTAATTTTTCAGATGTTAATTTCTTAACATGTGCTTCACAGCCCCAAATCCTGAGAAAAGACATATTGGGTTCTTTCCCAGTCCATACCTCGTATGGTGTCTTCTCAACTGCTTTAGTTGGAGTACGGTTCAATAGAAACGCAGCAGTTTCTAATGTATAACCCCAAAAAGAGATAGGAAGATTAGCTTGACTCATCATAGATCGAACCATGTCCAACAGAGTTCGATTTCTCCTTTCGGATACACCATTCCATTGAGGTGTTCCAGGAGGAGTGAGCTGTGAAATAATACCACACTCCTTTAGATGACTGTCAAACTCTTGGCTTAAGTATTCGCCACCTCGATCTGATCGAATGGCTTTTATACTTTTGCCAAGTTGGTTTTCTACTTCATTCTTAAACTCTTTGAATTTCTCAAAAGTTTCAGACTTGTACTTCATCAGATAGACATAGCCATATCTACTGAAGTCATCTGTGAATGTCACGAAGTAGCTAAAACCACCTCTAGCATGTGTACTTAAAGGTCCACATACATCGGAATGTATTAGTTCCAATAAGTCATTAGTCCTCTCGCCATTTTTATTAAAAGGACTCTTTGTCATTTTTCCATGCAAACATGGCTCGCATGTATCATAAGACTCTAAGTCGAATGACCCAAGCACTCCAGTTTTGTGGAGTCTTGAAATGTGTTTTTCGTTTGCATGTCCTAAGCGACAATGCCAGAAGTAAGTAGGGTTCAATTCGTTTGATTTAACCCTCTTTGTATTAATGTTGTATATGGACTCTTTGTTTTGTAAATCAAGGATATAAAGGTCATTTTGCAACATGGCATTGCCATAAGAAATGCCTTGGCGACGAATATGAGCATTGCCATTTTTAATAATAAAATCAAATTCATCATTATCCAAACATGAAACTGAAATAATGTTTCTGCTCATAGCAGGCACATAATAACAATTATTCAAAACAATACAAAGTCCGGAAGGTAAAGTGAGGTGATAGTCGCCTATCTCCATGGCAGCAACTCGTGCTCCATTCCCCACACGGAGGTCCACTTCATTCTTCCCAAGTAACCGCCTATTTCTTAACCCCTGCACATTTGAACAAATGTGAGAACCACAACCGGTATCCAATACCCAAGTGGTAGAAATAGAAAGGTTAACTTCAATAACAAAAATATCAGAACTGGACGCCTTGGCTCCATTCTTCTTTTGTTCTTCCTTGAAGAGAGCGCAATTCTTCCTCCAATGCCCTATCTTGTTGCAATGGAAGCAAGTGCTCTCACTCTCTTTGAGCTTTGGTGCCTTGGACTTGGATTGTGCTTGAGGTGCACTCCCACTTGACTTGGGTTTTGCCTTTCCCTTTCCCTTTCCCTTAGCTTGTCCCTTCTTAATTCCCTTTTGAACCATTAGTACGGGATTGGTCTTTCGAATGTTTTCTTCAGCATTCTTAAGCATCCCATGAAGCTCAGTGACTGACTTGTTCATTGCATGCATGTTATAATTCATCACAAATGGATCATAAGCAGCAGGTAATGATCCTGAGATCAAGTCAGTGGCCAATTCCTTTGGCACTAGTACCTCAAGCTTCTCAAGAGTATCAAGATACCCTTTCATCTTGAGTACATGGGTACTAACAGAAGTACCCTCAGCCATCTTGCAAGAAATTAAAGCCTTTGTTGTCACGAACCTCTCGTGACGAGCTTGTTCTTAGAACATCTCCTTGAGGTGCACCATGATCGCATAGGCCTCTTGGTCCATAAATTGCTTTTGCAATTCAGGCACCATAGTGGCCAGCATCAGACAGGTCACATCATTGGAGTCGCTCTTCTTGGTCTCAAAAGTTTCCTTTTGAACCGCAGAGGCGTTCCTTCCTGGTTCATCAGGCAAGGGTGCATCCAAAACATACGACTTCTTCTCTTGCTTAAGAACTATTCTTAAGTTTCGAGACCAGTCTATGAAATTGGTGCCATTCAATTTGTCCTTTTCAAGGACCGATCGCAATGAGAAATTGTTGTTTGAAGATGCCATTTTCAATCTACAATAAAATTTAGCAAGATTAAATGAGGTCTTATTAATGATCCCACAAACTGAATTAATATCCCTTTAAATAATTCGCGTTAGTGATTTAATGTGAGCCAAGATCCACTTTTCTCAACAACTTATTAGTCAAGCTAAGCTTGTACACCTAACAAGTTAAGTTACTTAGGTAGGAAAACTCCAATCATGTCTCGTACATGACTCTTGGATCAAATGGGCTAACATCTTAGGATGTTATAGCACAACCCATTTATTAGTTGCCTAGGTCCGGGCATCCCTTTCCATGATAAGTCCAACCTACATTCACAACCCATGCCTCACAAAGATAATCGGGCGCATCTAGGACTCCTAGTCTACGTGACCGATGATCGATGCCTTGACATGTTTCGAATTAGGAAGGCAACTTTGTGACTTACTATTTTTAGGGATTCATTTTATTACGGCTTACATGGCATACGCTTTGTCATCCATACATAGCATGCATATATATATAATTGCATAAAGTAAAGCGTGACAAACATGGCCCCAAAAACCTACAACTAAGATTCTATACTATTACATAAGAATCTTCGAGTTGGGCTTCTCCACTCCGGTGGGCTTCGTCTTGATTTACAAAGTCTTCAAATAAATTCTTTTCTAAGAAATAATTGAAACTTTTACAATAAAATATAATGGCACGCAGGCCATATTTAATTACAAAAACCCAGGGCCCATGAATGCACCATGCATATCCATTCATCACACCAAACAAGCAAATAAATATACATAGCATTCATGGATCAAACAAAGTCCAATTTTAATTAGTTTAGCCAAGCCCATTAATGGAAATTGTGTACTTGAACCTTTAAGAGATGACCCCATGATGGGCCTGGGCCGAAGCCCAATGGACTAAATCCTCTTATTGAATAAGTTCTCTTAAAAACCCAAAACACAAACTAGTTAGATTTGTGCCATAAATCAACTCTAGTGTAATTTTCAATTTTGCCATTTTTAATTTTATGTCATACAGCCCATAAACATTAAAAATACATATAATATGTGCTAACATGAATTAAAAATAAAATCATGAAGAACACATATAATAACACACGGCATTCATGCAAAAACAAACAAACAACAAAACTAGTTGTTTAATGCTTATGTAATGCCATGAAATGCACAAACATTTAAATCAATTTTATGAGTCATTTAATATTCTAAATAAGTCCATAAATATTGATTTAATATTCTGTACCATTTTAATCTAAATGTGTTTTTACCATTTTAATCAAAACAAAGCAAACAATGTTGATTAAACATGTAACAAACACAAACTAGTCATTGTTTTAAGTGATTTTAAAATTAATCAATTAAATTGTCATGGATCAGAATTAAAACCAAATTTAAAATATGTCCAGACCTGATAATTAATCTTTAAATATCACTTACAAACATGCCAAAAACGTTTTTACATTTAATTTTGAAAACTAGTTGTTAAAATAGCAATTTACATGCCAACTATCACCTAGTTTCATAATTAACATGTACCATCAGGTATAAATAATTAAATCCGACCATTACCAGCCCTAATAACATCTTAGGACAGTATATTAACATGTCATATTAATTATAATACCTATCTAATCAATTAAAATCGTTTTTACACCAAAACAATGCAAAAAACTCAAAACAGAAAATTTCAGATTTGCATGTTTTCAAAATAACGATTTTTAATTAATTTTTTCATGCATCTAAAGCACTAAAATAAGCATGTCTAGGCTCTGATACCACTGATGGAATATGACATGGTATGATAATCATGATATCACAGCGGAAAAACAAAAATTTTATCATGCATACCATACATATCCAAAACTAGGAACGAAAACATGCAATTTTAGGGTTTTGAAACTTACAATAGATGATGCCTTTTATTCTTTGATTTTGTGATGTCCAGCAACCAAAATGCCTTTATCCACCTTAGTTCTCGATCACCAATGCCAAGGAACAGCCTTTTGCGCCACTCCCTCTATTCTCACACACACACTTGCACCGACGGCTTAAAATCGAGATTGCTAGATCTCCTTTTCGGTATTGTGTAATGGTTATGGTTTGAAGCTACAAAATTTGATTTTGTACTTCTTTAGATTGCTATTACTGCTCAATAACACAAGAGAATGAGGAACAATCCTTTCTCCTTGTGAAAAATTGAACAAAAAAATTAAGAGAGAGAGAGTCACTATTCACGAGTTACTATTCATGCCCCAAAAAATTTTGGTTTAGGGTTTTATTTCTTTTAATATATATGCTTATCCTTTGGCAAGTCATTAATCTGAATTCAACTATCCTAAGATAATTAATTCAAACTCTATCACTTCCTAAAGATAAGTAATATATTTTGAATTAAACTCCTTTGAATTTAAATTCAAATTTGAAATAAAACATAAGACATTTAAATAAATGAAATCACTTAATTAAATATATAAGTGATTTAATTTAATTTAAATTCCTTTAGGCTTTAATATTCAATTAACTTAATTAACACAAGATAATTAATTAATTGAAATTAAACCTTATGGGCTGAATTTCTCACTCTCATGGACCAAAGCCCAATAGCAATATTATAACCCATTACATACATTAATTTGACTTTAATTAAAAGCCCAAATTAATGTCCAATACTTAATTTAAATATTTTAAGCCCAATGCTTTGTGTGCGATCCTATAGGTCCATTTAATGTTGGCAATGAATTAATAAATTAATTCAAAGGCTATATATATTCTCTAGCAAGATATTATAGCATTCCAAATTAAATGAAAATGCATATGGCATTTGGTGACCTAATGCAATTTCGCATAGTCCCTTACCCATAAATATCAGAATTAATATAAGTCATGGAACTAGTCATCCTTATATACATTAATCCATTTCTTGATATTCCAGTGACACTGAACTCTCAGATAAATAATGATTACTCATTATTTCATCTCGGTATGGCCATACACTTCTCAGTTCACTGATCAAGTGGCCGGTGATATTTTTCTCTCTTATCGAGAGGGGTAATCCCTTCACTTCTCTCATGCTCTCTAACATGAATTAATGCATACCCAATCATACCCGTACTTGTCATTCTGTTACGAGCACGTTAGGTGTATGTCAAAGTACACAGTAATTCATAAAGAGTTTCATAGAGATTTCAGGTCTAAGAACTCCGATACAAAACTTGCATATGAGAAACACTTATGACTTGTACCATGTAATGTTCTCATGAGCGGATCGAATCCAGATACCATGTTCTTTAACATGTATCTATGATCTCTGATTGACACTCTTGTCCTAATGATCCGTAAGACAGAATTCATAAGATCAGAGAGAGCATACTAGTCTTAATTCATTTGTTATTCCCATAACAATGACTGACTAGGGATATTTAGAATGATGTCTCATTTGTTTCAAGGTCTTACAATCCATGTGCCTCACACATGATAACTTAAACCGAAACGATATTCTTGAATAGTTTTATCAATTGATATGCACAGAAATACAAAAGATAAAACTAATGCCTCATTTTATTAATTTCAAGTGTTTCGTTACAATGCATTGGGGCTAGGACTTACACTAACACAAAAAACCCAACACTCAAGCTATAAATTTGACAGGTACAAGCATAACAGGGGGGCTCTCTCCCTGAAAACTCTTTGTACTCTCTCTTTCCATTAAGCTTTCTCTCCACACTTTGATAGCTAACTTAGGCATCGGACCACAAAAATCCAGCAAGACCAAGCTAGTTTCCTTTTTTACAGGTCATTAAAGTCTCCTTCACCATGGCCGGCGATCTCTCTTTCTACGGTAAAATTTTATGTTTTATCATTTGGTGCTTTCGTTAAGAGTTGACGCCGAATCTGAGCTACTCAACCTGAAATCAAAGAAGAATGATGTTCGTCCCATGGCTGCTTCTTAAAGGAGCTTCAACGCCAAACTTCAGATTTACTATTCCCCATCTGTAAAAGAAAAATTCATGAAGAAATTTGAGCTTTATTTCACAGAGAAAGCCTAGATCTAAAAATCTTGAGCTTGATTTTAAATGAAAAACTTAGATCTAAAAGCTTTTAGCTATATTTTGCGTGGAAGGCCTGGATCTGAAAAATCCAGGGTTTGATTCATAAAAAAAAAATGAGACTGAGGAAAAGAGGAGAGCAAAGATCTAAGATGATCGAAATCGACGGACGACAAGGCCGATAGAGCCTATTCCCAAGAAAGTGAGGAAAAACCAAGGTGCTACCACGTGCTACCAACCCTGCAAAAGAGAGGTAGCACTGCCAACTCATTTAAAAAGCAAATGCGTGCCAATAAAAGGTAGCACTGCCAACTCATTTAAAAAGCAAATGAGTGCCAATAAGTGAGCAAGGAAATTTCTTGTTCTCATGGTCAAATGACCTGAAATTCAAAATCAAGTTTAAACAATTTCAAAATAAAGGTTAGTTTCAACGCCTCTTTTTATGCTTTTTGACTAATTTATTAGTACATATGCTTCAGTATTTACTTTTAGTTTCTTAATGTTTCAAAATAAAGAAATTGTTGAAAACTTCTTTTTCATAATATATTATTTCTATAATGTGTTAAATCCGATCCGATGATTTTTTATTTCAATCGGACGTTATTATCTCTTCGCTAAGAGCGAATCGTATCGGAAGACCATCCATCGCCAAGGACGGATCGGACGTGGTTCTCTCTCCGTCAAGAATGGATCAGATCGAATTGTTTATAAAATATTTATAAAATTATTTGCACAATAAAATTGTAAAAAATTATTTGCAGGATAAAATTATAAAACGGGTAACTCCCCATAAACGGGTAACTCCCAAGGACAAGGTTCTCCAAACGGGTAACTCCCCATAAACGGGTAACTTTCAAAGACAAAGTTCTCCAAAAAGGTAACTCCTCATAAGCGGATAACTTCCAAAATTATCGAGTCTTCGATCTCAAAGATCGAATTGCGTAAAGGGAGACTAGTGATAATATCCAAAATAAAATTAACTATAAGGCCGGCCCGTTAAAAGCCCACGAAGAGGCCCAAGATCGGAAGCCCAAAAAATCCAACATTCAAGCTATAAATTTGACAAGTACAAGCATAAAAGGGGGGCTCTCTCCCTGAAAACTCTTTATATTTTTTCTCTCCATTAAGCTTTCTCTCCACACTTTGATAGCTAACTTAGGCATCGAAGCACAAAAGCCCGACAAAATCGGGCTATTTTCCTTTTTTGTAGGTCATTAAAGCATCATTCATCATGGCCGACGATCTCTTTTTCTACGGTAAAATTTTGTGTTTTATCAATTAGGGAGTGAATATTAGGGGGCTCCCTCTCATGCTGGGTCTAAAATAAAGAATAAATCTCCATATTTTTAATTCATATTTTCAAAATTGCTCCATAATTTTCTAACCGTATCATAATTGTATTTTTAACGGTCAAAAATATTCCATTTCATTTATACCAATATATTTATTTCAATAATATCAATAAATTACCACTCTCCACGTCGATTTCGCTATCCATCTCACCATCACTCCTCTTCACCGCATCAAATCATCGCTCTTATCAATTTTATTCAAGCCCACCATAATTCCCTCACTGGAAACTATAACATCAATGTCTTAGTTGCTGCTCTTGGGGACAAAGGTAAGACTGTAATTTGGCATGACAAGAGAATAGGGCTCCCTGTAATTTATGTGTATCAATATTTCATGTAGTCACAGTTTTTAGAGTGATGAAATCAAGGGGAAGAATTCTTTCTTGAATAACCATTTCTTTTTTACAGTTTGATGAAACTTGAACTTGTGTGCATCAATCTTTCATGTAATTACTATTTTAGAGTGAAATGAAATGAATGGAAAACTCTTTCTTGAATTAGTATGGTACTACTAACTATAAAATTGTTGATGAGAAAAAACTATAGATTTTGCCATATAACTTTACTGGCAGAGCAGTGGACAAATGAGGTTGTGCCTCCACTCCCAAAATTATCGAGTATTCGATCTCAAAGATCGAATTGCATGGAGGGGACTAGTGATAATATCCAAAATAAAATTAACTATAAGATCGGTCCGTTAAAGGCCCACGAAGAGGCCCAAGATTGGAAGCCCAAAAAATCCAATACTCAAGCTATAAATTTGACAGGTACAAGCATAACAGGGGGGCTCTCTCCCTGAAAACTCTTTATACTCTCTCTCTTCATTAAGCTTTCTCTTCACACGATAGCTAAATTAGGCATCGGAGCACAAAAGCCCGACAAGACCGGGCTAGTTTCCTTTTTTGCAGATCATTAAAGCTTCCTTCACCATGGTCGGTGATCTCTCATTCTACGGTAAAATTTTGTGTTTTATCAGTTAGGGAGTGAATATTAGGGGGCTCCCTCTCATGCTAGGTCTGAAATAAAGAATGAAATGCGGGATAGAAGAATATTATTAGAAGAATTACATAAATTGCCATATTTTTAATTCATATTTTCAAAATTGCTCCATAATTTTCTAACCGTATCATAATTGTATTTTTAACTGTCAAAAATATTCCATTTCATTTATACATATATATTTATTTCAATAATATCAATAAATTACCACTCTCCACGTCGATTCCGCTATCCATCTCACCGTCGCTCCTCTTCACCGCTTCAAATCATCGCTCTTATCAATTTTATTCAAGCCTTACCATAATTCCCTCACTGGAAACTATAACATCAATGTCTTAATTGCTGCTCTTGGGGACAAAAGTAAGACTGCAATTTGGCATGACAAGAGAAATGGGGCTTCCTGTAATTTGTGTGTATCAATATTTCATGTAATCACAGTTTTTAGAGTGAATGAAATCAAGGGGAAGAAGTCTTTCTTGAAGAACCATTTCTTTTTTTACAGTTTGATGAAACTTGAACTTGTGTGCATCAATCTTTCATGTAATTACTATTTTAGAGTGAAATGAAATGAATGGAAAACTCTTTCTTGAATTAGTATGGTACTACTAACTATAAAATTGTTGATGAGGAAAAACTATAGATTTTGCCATAGAACTTTACTGGCAGAGCAGTGGACAAATGAGGCTGTGCCTTCACTTATTATTGATTTCTTGTTGAATGGATATGGTCAATTTTGGATTAACATGTGATTTACTTCTTAAATTTATAAACTTGTAACCATTGTTGATTTTTTTTTTTCCTTCAACTATTTTGTGTGAATGCAATGGCAGAGCAAATTCAAAAGGATTAAAAATCAATGCAGATTTTATGGACTTTAAAACTAATGCAGTTTTGTTAAATTTGATGGTTGTGTCTTTGTTAATAAATCATTTCAATCATCAACAAAATGGATGGCTAATGAATTTTTAGCTTTAGGAATCTCATGATGAATTTGTAATCATGAGAAATTGGTTGTTTGATAGTTTGGTCTTAGAATGCGGATTCATAAAGTTTAATCTATATAAATTTTAGTTTGGTTTAATAAATTTTAAGGCTTAATAACAAAAATTTAAAAAGTTAACAGGTACATAAGTATTCAATTTTTAAAATACAGTATTTTCTGTTAAAATAAAATACAGTTATTTTGTTTTGAGAATATAATTTATTTTGTTTTCAGAGCATAGTGTATTCTATTTTTTAGAATACATTGTATTATATTTTTAAAATAGAGTGTATTCAATCTCAAATATCTCCTTCTCAATTATCATTTTCATCATCGATTTTTTGATATTTGTTGTAAAAAAAATATCAATAAAAATTAAAAGAAATGGAATGATTTTGTCAAATCGAATGCAGTGTATTCAAAATATTGTATGCACTTCAAATTTTGAATTAGATTTTTAAATTATTTTAATATGAATTGAATCTAAACAAGTATTTAATGGAAAAAAAAACAATAATCGAAGAAGTTTATATGTGCTAAAGTAGTTATTATGATTTTATTCTATTTTCTCCAAATTATATGAAAAAGTGTATAAAAAAATAAGTAATTGCTAATTAAAAAAAGCAACAAGAATTGAGTCATTAAATATAAAGAATCAAGGTTTATAAAAAAAAAGACATGTATATATATGTATATATATTATGTAGGGCTGTGCAAATGATCGGTTCGATTTGATTTTGGACCGAACCAAATAGATCGAAAATCGAACTTCCTAAATTAAAAGAATTGAATCGAAAACCAAACTTTTAGAAACAAAAATCAAATTAATTTCGGTCGATTTGATTCGGTTCAATCGATTATGAGTCAATATAAGCTTATTTTTTATTGGACTTTTAACCTATATAGATTCATAAATTAAATTAATTTATATTCAATAAAATAAATTCATTTAAAATAACTAAAATTAAAATAATATACATAAATTTATTATATTATGTCTATAATAAATACTAATTAAAATTATATTAAAAATATACTACTAAAATAATATTTTAAAAAATACATTAAAAATCTCCAATAAAAAATTATACATATTTGAAATTTGACACAACATTAAAAAATAATAAAGAGATTAAGTGATTTTGATTGAAAATACAATTATAAATATTTGAAATTTAATATTTAAAAATACAATAATAAAGAAATTAAGTGATTTCAATTGTGATCTTTACATGAATGCCATTAAAGGGAAAGTATTCATGAATATGCCTCATTTTGTTCTTTTTCCACAAATACACCTTTTTTAATTTCTTATTTCAAATCTATCATTTTTTTCTAATCCACTTCTATAATATATTATCAATATACCCGAGATATATTTATTATATATATTTTCATTATCAATATACTACAAAGTTAATGACATATAAATAAACACAAACTCTCATTCTCATTTAATGTCTATTAATTGGTGACATTATTGTCATTAATTTTAGCGATACTATATTTAATTATTTATATCCAATGGAACCTACACAGCCTTTGAAAGGAAAATCATATTCTTTTCCCTATAATATTTTATATTTGTAATTTATTAATTCCACTAGTCTAAACTTTCCCTATAATATTATTACTTTTTCCATTTCAAAACAATAGTTTCACTTTCTTGTTTTATTTGTCCTAAAATAAAGTCGATTTTTTCGTTTTATAATTAATTTTTGAGTTGTATATAATATCCTCAATTAATAGTTTAAAAATAAACAAAATTTTAATTATTTTATCTGTATTTTCAAAGAAATCTATTCTATCTATTTTAATACTCCATAATACCGTTACCAATGTGTTTTAATACTAATCAAACATGAAATAAAAGGTCCAAAGTGTTCAGCTTCTTTTAGAACTATTTTCAACAGTGAAATCTGTTCGATGGAGAATTTGCCTCCAACATTTATTTAAATTATCAAATGCAAAACAAATTTCAATTTCCAATAAAATTAAGAATTTAAAGAATTTCAACCCTTTATATATGTGCCATTTGTGTTTTCAAAATAAGTTCGAAATTTCAATTGGTGATTGACGCAATAAAAGAAGGGCCAAAATAAGTATAGAATTCTTGTTGTTGAAGATTCAAAAGTAATTAAAGATGAGGGAGATTAGGTCAAAACAAAACAAAGGAACAAAATGTTTCAATAAGAGGCACAAAGATAAATACCTTAATAAAAAAAATTAAAGTAAAAAAAATGAGAAAAAAATTAAAATAAAAAATGAGAAAACAAATGTGAAAAAACTGTGGTTTCAAAACAAAACTTTAAAATTGAAAAAATTAAAAATGAGAAAAACAAATTAAAGTAAAAAAGCGAAAAAAAAAATAAAATAAAAAAATGAGAAAACAAAGGCAAAAAACTGTGGCTTCTAAAATTTAAACTCAGTACCTAATGGGTTTTAATAGGCTTTACTAGAAATTCAAACCACTCATCCAAAATTTCAATTCTGATATATAAATACTATAACATATATATAAAAACTTCAGTCAGTTCGATTTTTTAATTTCAAAAACCAAACCGAATCGATTAAATAAAATTTTTTTTCGGTTCAAAATTGAACAAACCGAAAATCAAAATAACCAAACCAAATGGATCAAAATTCATTCGGTTCGATTCTCAATTTCGGTTTTGCACACCCCTAATATTATGATTAACGGTATAATCTCCAGAATTACACAGCAATTAAACTAAAATGAAAGAAAGACTTACTTTAACAGGAAGAATATATAACTGCGATTCAACTCGATCCACTTATTACTCTTTCCAATCATTGTTAATAAGATTCTTGATTCCCCACATAAAAAAAAAAAACTAGGATTCTTAATATATGATCAAACACCAAACACAGAATCACAAAAAAAAAGATCATGTCCTTTCTTGCATATTAACAGGCTGAACCAGCTGGAGTTCTCAGGCCGCAGGCCGCAGACCACTAAGTTCTTTAGTTTTAGCCAAATGTTTGCGCCCATTAAGGTGATGCTTCATGGTTCCTTCACCTGGGCAGCTTATATCACAGATCTTACACCACCACTTGCAATCTCTAACCTCAACAACATTTACTTCCCTTCTCAGGTTTGAGGAAGCCTCAGCTTTTGATATCTTTTTGGGCAATTTAAGCTCGTTGCAGGCATTCCTATGCTTCTTTCCTTCAAGATGTGTTATAATGGCATTCACGTGATTAAGTTCTACTTCACATATACCGCAAGTCCATGGCACAAAAGAACTGTTGGAATTTGGTTCGGCTTTCAGCTTCTCTAAAGCCTCTGCATGTTGCTGACAGCAAAAGTGGGAAATGATGTCTGTCTTGCTCGTTGTTGTTACCTTACATACAACACAAGTCCACGGTTTTGCATCAATACCTGAGTCGGGACATGCACCAGTTTCTGCTGAAGGTGAGGAAATGTCGCTCTTCTGTGGCTGATCCTTCGCTTTCAGCTTCTCAGAAGCTTCAGTATGTCGCTTTCCTTGAAGATGTGAAATATAATCTTGCATATTTGAGAATATTTCATGACAAACAGAACAAACCAACAACCTATCTGCGTTGTTCATATGTTGAGTACCTGTTTCCTTATTTTCAAGAGCTGGAACCGTATCCACTGAATCAGGAGTCTCATTATGGGATGTCTGGTTATTGGCTTTTTTCTTGTCATTGACATTCTCAGGTTTTTTCCCTTGAAGATGTGAAATACGGTCTGCCTCACTTCTGACTGGTTCCTGGCACAAAACAGGCTTTATGACATTCTCTGAATTTTCTTTGTCGGGAAGATAGATACCTGTTTCTTTATTTCGAGGTATGCCTGTTTCCACTGAAGCAATTTTGCTTTTGGACAACTGGCTCGTGGCTTTCAACTTCTCACAAGCAACCTCGTGCCATTTTCCTTGAAGATGTGAATTGAGGCTTTCGTCACTTGTTGTTCTGACCTGACATACAGCACAAGTCCATTCCTTTTGCATTTTCATTGAAGGCGGTATGTCAGGAAGATCACTACCTCCTACTATTGAAGCTTCAGTCATTTCCTTGATCTCCACAGGAGCACATGTTATGTTTTCTGACAGAGCAGAGTCAGATTGCATTTGGGTAACCTGCAAATGCAGTAGATGTGGATTTCAATTAGCACAATCTTAAGCTTTTGCAGTTTAGATTCCACCTGTTTTTCTTGTTCTCTCAGATCTCACGTGCTATGGATATTCAAGCAGAAGTGAAAGAAATTCTGTTATTAACAAAATTTCTTAAAAGATATACTTCTTGGGTAGAAGATTAAAAACAATATATAAACTTCCAGGAAGACCAGAAAAATAAAAAAATCCCACCGGCTTGGTCGCAGAAACTTCATTCTTCTCGGTTATTTCCAAAGCATTGATGTCTTTCTGCACAACTTTAGGCTGTTCGAACTTTGGCTGCATTGACAGAAGATGTAGAGAACAGGTCCAGAGCAAGTGTCAATTTTGTACATTTGAAAAGACACTCTTTCTTAACAATGCAAAATACAAATTCATTTTGCAAGTTTTTGCACAAATGCAATTACGCAAGAAGTGATAAAGCAAAACGGATTTGTGAATCTTGAAGTCAGTCAGATAATCAGGTTTGTAATACTCAGATCATCTCAACTTTATGAGCTATGATATGTGACCGGCTACCCTGATAAGGATAGCATGAATCATTGAAAAAAGAAACATACATAAACCCTTGTGCAGCTTAGTTATCCAACTTGGAAGGTTACAATAAAAATCTGGTATATATATGTCAGACATTATTCTCCACCAATTGTGAGTCAAAGCCTATTGGCACGGGCTACCATTGGAAGCATACCTTGAAAGCAACAAGATTCTCCATAGCTTCAGGTTCATGATCTATAGCTTCTCTCTTCGCCTCGATAAGAAGTTCATTTTGCTCCAAGAGAACTAACAGTTTGCTCAAGCAATTGAAGACAATGCGAGGAATCGTAGAGAGCAATGGATGAACGAGGTGTTTATAGACATAGAAAGAACCATCGAAATGAGGAATCACCAAGCAACTGATTATCATAAGCTTTATGTAAGGCCAGTAGGGCAACCTTGCATAGGCAGATGGGAAACTTATATCAGAATTCAACGAAAACAAGTTAAAAGCAGCCACAATTTGACGAGAAACGCAAAATTTGCAACTTGGCTTCCGTATCTATGTTTATGCATAACCACATTACCAAACAATTTGGTACTTGAAACCACCACTCTACTCTTAATACTCATAGCACGAAGAAACATACAATCTTGAATTCAGTCGTTTAATATTCCTAGACTCCCATCAATGTTTTCATGAATCATGAAGTACCCACACTTAAGGGTAGATTGATAGAAATAACAATTCAAATCAATAAAATGCATTTGTTGAGGCTATTATAAACATATCTGCCAAAACAGATAATAATAAAATGCACTGAGAAATGAAGAATGTGTAACAAAATTACCACTCAAGTAGCTTCTCGAAAGCATGTTCAAATAGCAAAATCAAAGAAAAGCAGACCCATAAGTGATCAACTTCTGGGTATTCGAGATTGAGTTGGTCTCAATTGCTTGAATAGAAGCATACCTGTCAAGTACGGCGATTATCATCAATTCATTTACAATCAAATGAACAATCACTTTCTATCATATAGTTTTAATAGCTAAAAAGATCGCTCGTTCTTCACAGTTGACAAAAAATTGGTCCAATTCTATAACGTTGAGCTGATTATAAGTATAGAAATGCAGGACAAGAAGGCTCACAAGGGATATCCCAAGGCAAAGAGAGGCCTGCAAGAGGAATATAAGAATGAAAGTCAAGAGAAGGTAAATCCAGAACAAAAAACAAAAAACCAAATCATAACTATCTGTTAGTAGGGACAAAACTAGAGGACAGATCAGTAATTGCAAAGTCAACCTCATCAAATCATAACTGATCAAAAGAAGCAGATGCACTTAAACTTGAATCATTGAAGAAGAAAGAACAAACCAAAAGCGATTTAAAAGAAAAAGAAAGAAAATTAGAGAACCAATTTGAGAAAATTAAAAAAAAAATACAACATTACACATCAAAAGTATCAGGAAGCTGAAAGTTTGTAACTTTACCATGCAAGAAGGTTAAAGCATTCAACAGCAAACTTGAAGAGAAGACCCATCAAACCCATCTTGAAATTCAATCTTTTGAATGGATTCCGTGGCTTAACTCTGCATTACATATGCTAAAATGGAACACCGACACGGTTAAGCAATACAGAAAAGAACCTCCATTTTTTTTTTTTTTTTTCAAATAGAAAAGCAAAAGCCAGGAGGGGAAGCGAGGAACTAAAAACGCAGCTTCATGGCGAGAGCTCTACATTTGGAATGTCGAATTTGTCCCCCGGGTTGGGTTCTTTATTTGTAATCGCACTTGCAGACCGGAGGTACTCGCAGCATATAAATGACACGTGACCCCTGAAAATAAAAACAGCTACTGGAATAGCGAGTATAAAGGAAATAGTACTCGCAGTGGAAATATAAAAAAGGACATTGTGTACGGGCGGTTCGTAAACTGTGCATGTAATCCTCCATCTTCTCTCTTGAAGCAATTTCATTTTGTTTTGCTCTCTCAAAGATTGTAGGAAATCCATTTTAAGATCTTATTTGGGTTTTATTTTTTTTCTGCTGTTTGTTATTTTCGATTGGGTATTAGTGCAGGTAAATTTAGCAAATCTGAAATATCTAGCGGGTGGTCGGAGACAGTCCATTAACGCCAAAAGTCTCCCTTATCCGGTACTGGAGCATAGACATCAGCACTAGTTTACCAAAATTGCCATTCCTTTTATCCAAAGCTTCACCATTAAAGGCACTGGAAATCAAGTAATGAGAAGAAAAACGGTGATATCATATCATTTAGGCAAGCTTTAGTTCTAAGATTATCTCTCGCGTCTGCTTGATAAGAGCGACGACAAAAGGGAGAGAAAATATTGTAAGTGAATGCCATTTCTCTTGCCACTGTTTGTTTTTAATCGATTTATTGTGACATGTAATCCATGTCAGGCAACTGCAATGCACGCGCAAATGCGATTCTTTTTAGGTGTCTATTTTTTACTTTTACCGGATGTCCCCTTTAATACATGACGGGAAAAGAATATTGAAATTTACATTTTATGAATAAGCTAAGCTTGTATTTTATGATTTTTTTTTTTGCTCATTTAAATTAATATCGTATATCATCAGTTGCTGGAAACGGCGGTGTTCGGCGGAGGTACGGATGAGGAGGTGGAGAGATTGAGAATTTTGCCATCTCATCAGTCAACTTAGTGAAGTTTGATCAAAATTAACGATAATTGACGATAATAAAATAAATCTTCCGTTTTTCATACATAAGGGGCAAAATTCTTTCAAATGAAACATTAGACATAAAGTTATACTTTTTAAAAAATATCAAAAGCAAAAATGTACCTTCGACCTAAAATTTAATGGGGTTCAACATAACCTTAAGCCCACGGAGTGAGGAGCAAAAATCCACTAATCATATTTAAAAAAAAATGTTAACAACACTTATATCCTATAACCTGATTACCTAAAACCGAATACAAACTAATTAATTTGGTTAATTCGATTTCAGTTAATAATTGAAAATTCAAAAAATATAACATTTCCTAAAATCACGTACTTTTATTTAATAGAATTCCATATATTCCATATTCTATAAATATTAAAGCATTGGCCAAGTTTAGATTCAAGTTTTCCTGCTGGGCTATACATGCACTTAACTTCACCATTAATTCGCAGTTTTTGGATTCCATTGGGCTATACCTGCTCTTAACTCAGCTTCTGATGTCTTTTTCGGCAATTTCAGCTCGCTGCAGGCATTCCTATGCCTCTTTTCTTCAACATGTATTATGATGTCATTCACGTTATTAAGTTTTAGTTCACAGATACCGCAAGTCCAAGGCCCAAAAGAACTGTTGGATTTTGGTTTGGCTTTCAGCTTCTCTAAAGCCTCTGCGTGTCGCTGACCGCAAAAATGGAAAATGAGGTCTGTCTTGCTCGATGCTGTTACCTTACATACAACACAAGTCCATGGTTTTGCGGTGCTCTTATAATGTGGTTTGTCTATACCTTAGTCGGTACACGCACCAGTTTCTGCTGAAGGTGAGGAAACGTCGCTTTTCTGTGGCCGATGCTTCGCTTTCAGCTTCCCAGAAGCTTCAGTACTATGTCACTTGATGATGTGAAGTATAATCTTCCATAGTTGAGAATATTTCATAACAAACAGAACAAACCAACCTCCTTTTGGCGTTGTTCATATGTTGCGTACCTGCTTCCTTATTTTCAAGAGCTGGACCCGTATCCACTGAATCAGGAGTCTCATTATGGGATGTCTGGTTATTGGATTTTTTCTTGTCATCGACATTCTCACGTTGTCTCCGCTGAAGATGTGAAATATGGTCTGCCTCACTTCTGACTGGTTTCTGGCACACAACAGTCGACTTTATGACATTCTCTGAATTGTCTTTGTCGGGAAGATGGATACCTGTTTCTTTATTTCGAGGCATGCCTGTTTCCACTGAAGCAATTTTGCTTTTGGACAACTGGTTCCTGGCTTTCAACTTCTCACAAGCGTCCTTGTGCCGTTCTCCTTGAAGATGTGAATTGAGGCTTTCCTCACTTCTTGTTCTGAACTGACATACAGCACAAGTACACTCCTTTTCCACTTTCATCGAAGGCGGTAAGTCAGGAAGATCACTACCTCCAACTACTGAAGCTTCAGTCATTTCTTTGATCTCCACAGGAGCCGATGTTATGTTTTCTGACACAGCAAAGTCAGATTGCATTTGGGTAACCTGCAAATGCAGTAGATGTGGATTTCAATTAGCACAATCTAAGCTTTTGCAGTTCAAATTCCACCTGTTTTTCTTATTCGTTCTCAAATCTCACATGTTATGGATATTCAAGCACAGAAGTGAACAAGATTCTGTCATTAACAAAATTTCTTAAAAGATATACTTCTTCTGGGGACTTTTTAATATATAATGCTTTTGGAAAAAGTATTTGGGATTTTGGACTATTTTGAAAAGTAATTGGGTTTCTGAGGTTTTGTTAGATTCCGCAATACACTATTGCGGAATCTGAAGAGTGGAGTCCAGTTAAACAGTGCAAAATAAACAGAAGTGGCAGCTTGTTCCCGCAACAATTTGTTGCAGAAATTGAATAGTGGAACCCACATACAGCACAAAACTTTCGATCATGCCTAATGCAATTAAGTTGTTAAAGATGTCTTTCATCAGTCATCTTTATTACGAAAGCCATGCTAAGTTTTTCATGAAAACAAAGGAATCAAATTTGAGCAGTCATTTGACTGATATTTAACACATACTATACTGTTACATTATCTAGAGATCATAAAGTTTGTGGGCATCACATATGGAATGGCATGATGTTTAATCCAAGTAAATATCATATAGAATAAAATTCAATGCAATGAACAAAACAATAGACAATAGTTCCACTTCCACAAGCTTCTCTCATGATAGACACAGCTAACTAGAAAGAAAAAGTGTTGCCGCAATTATGAACCCATAAGTTCACTTAAAGACTAAAAACCAGACAAGCAAATCTAACAATTGCACCACAATGTTACCCCCTATCTAGGGAACAAACAGGACTAGGAGGAAAAAAAACAGAAAAATTAAAGAGTTATATTCTGTACTCACTCCATATCCCATTGGCATGCCATGCATATGTTGTAGAGTAGGAGCATTAGGTGGAATATAAAAGGAACCATCCAAGACTGGAGATGGTGGCCTAACAGGTGGGAAACTCTTGGCATTGGGGTTTAGTTTGAATTCCTGTAACCGCATATAAAGAAGCAGAGATGTACAAAAAGAAAAATGCATTCAGGAGCACTTAAACAGAAGTAGATCATAATCTAAAAACTGTTACTGTGCTGGCTCCATGACTCCAACATTTTAAATTATATTTATATGCATATTTACATATATAAAAAGCATGAATTTAAAACCAGAAATAACAAATCTTAGCATGGGGGTTCAATGTTGACTTTTCTGATGATAATGAACCCATTGCTGAGCTTGGCAATAAACAATAGACATACGTGTTTTTTTTTTTTTCCTTCCCTAGTCCTGTTTACCCTTTATAGTTGGTAATATTATGGTACAACTGGGCCCCAGTCTTCAGATTCTGCAACACCACATTCCAGAATCTAACAAAATCCCAAAAAACCAATTATTCGGGTTAATTATATACTTGTCATTCAATTTTTATGTTTATAATCAAATAGTAATAATAAAATAATTTATAATATAAAAATTATTAAAATTTTATTTTATTTTAATTAAAATAAAAATAATTGAAAAATTAATTTTTTACCATCAGAATGCCACGCAAGTATGCTACATCATCAATGAGCTTCTAGAACATGTCCAGTCAGCATTCCATATGGCCTGCCTACATGGAGGAATTGACATGTCATCAAGTTACATGTCATGCCAACCTGTACAAAAAAACAAAAAAGAACAAAAATTAAATTAACCCTAATATATCTATTCCTATTTTCTTTCTCATTCTCATCTGCCGTCACTCTAATTCAATGAGAGGTTGGATTTAAACAAATTAAGAATATCAGAGGAAGATGAAATAATAGGATTAAGGTTTGGATTGCGGAAATTTGATGCCTAGATAAAATACACACACACACATATATATTAAAGATAATTTCACTTCTAAAGAGACTAGTGGGGCTTGGTGAAAGAGAATCAAAGCAACCATGGTCCACCCAATTCAAAAGAGAATCTTTGAAGAAAATGGTCCACAATTTAGAATAAATATTTTTTAGCTAAATGATTTATTTATAATTATTCTTTATTATACATTTATATAAAATGTATTTATTAATTAATATAATAAATATTGATTAATATCTAATATAATAAATATTATTTTTTAATATTTTTTATTAGAATACTATAGTACCGTTAATGTCTTGTTCAAAAGTACTAAAATGCCTTTAAAATTTTTCTCACGATGCTAAAATACCACTAATTATATTTTCATTAAAAATACATGTGGCAGTAATATGACATATTTTGTTACGTGTTGTCGTTAACTCGAAGTTGATGGAAAATTGATGAAAGGGTATTTCAGTATCGATTTTAGAACATAGAGACACTTTTATTTCAGAAAAACTTTAGTGATATTTTAACCACTTTAAAACAACATGTAAGTATAAGTATCTGGGCTAATGTATTTTTCTTTTTTTCCTAATAAGAAATTTCCAAATTTAAGTGAAATTGGAGCAAAATAAACGAAAAACAGTACAAGAACTTAAAAAATGGACTCTTGTACTTGCTAACAATTGAGTTTGGGGAAATTTCATTTTTTTGCTCATAGAAAAAGACTTATCTAAATCGGATGCATAGAAAACTATATAGACCAAATAAATAATAAAACGACATGTATCAAATAAAAAGTTAATTTCATCGATGATCACTAAAATATTGCAGTTGTACCGATATGGTTATTTAATTTTGATTTGTAATAAAAAAAATTACTTAGATATTATTTTACAACATAAAAGTTAAAATGGCCAAAAATACTAAAATTAGACAATCGGAACGTATAATACACGCGTGAAATATTGATAAGTCAGCAAATTTTAACACATAAGCATATGAGTTACTGCCACTTGAAAAAAAAAACCCAAAAATCAGATAATTGTTTTGAAATCACGTTCTTTCTCTTCTCCCTCTCTCTCTTCTTTCGCCCAACTCCCTGAATGATCTCCTACCCCCTCCTAGATCTGAAGTCGGCCCCTCACTCTCGTAGCTCCAGCGCCCTATCTTTTTGTTTTTTAAATAATTCCAATATAAACAATTTGGAGCATTGGGTTGGGAAAATAAAGAAAGAAAGACGAAATAGGAATAGTGACTTGGTCAATTCTTGTTTAGCATGCAGTTGACAAATTCACACACTCTCTCTCAATAGATATAATTGAATAATCAGAATTCAGGAGCAATTTGCATTATTATATGGATAAAGTAAATTTTGTATGTAGCCACCAACTTAAGTCTCACTCTTTCTTAATTTTGCGCCTAAATCTCAAATTGTGGAGTTTCAAAATTACCAAGCTTCTAAAAAATATTCATTATATGGGCACGTATCTCTTAACCGCCTGCTTTCCAGCCACAGCCGCTGCTGCCGTGATGCCTCCAATGGCTCCGGCGATCGCCGCGGACCTAGGCCCCCTTGCTGCACGATAAATTGCTCCGTTCCCAAGCACCGCGAGAGCCGTGTTGACCAAATCATCGGTATCTCTATAATGAATCAAAATGCTCTCAATCCCTGCAAACATTAAGCCTAACACACCCATATAGCTACCCAATTTTCGACCCATATGCCCACCGAAGTTCAGAACCCTGCTAACCCGCAATTTCAGGGTGTCACCGAGCTTAGCAGAGCGAATGCCATCCAAATAACCTTTAACCCTACCGGCGATCGCACCGAACAAGTAACCAGTGCCGGTGTAGTACTGAAGGTTTTCGCTCCAGCTATGGCGCTGATGTGCAGCTTCTTCTTGAAAAAGAAACTCAGGGGATGTGGGTAATTTGTAAAGACTTTGAGTTGGGACATTATAAAGATCCTGATAGGGATGATACTGGAAATATTTTTGATCGTTTGAATCATCCATTACTGATCTATGCTTTGTTTATGGAGGAAGAAAGGTGAGATTTTTATAAAGAAAGAAGGGGTTTTGGTTTGGGAGAGAAAAAAAGATGAGTTTTTGAGGAAACTGGAAGAGGAGAGAGGTGAGGCGTTGGAGCTACGAGAGCAAGGGGTAGGGGTGAGCAAAAACCGAACCAAACCGATCAATTTTTTAATTTGGTTCGGTTTTTCAGTTTTTTGGTTTGGTTTTTGGTTTTTAATTTTAAGAAATTTCGGTTTTTTGGTTCGATTTTTGAAGGAAAAACCGCATAGAAATCAAACCGAACCAAAATTTATATAATTATATATTTTTTTTTATTTTTTTATTTAATAATTATTTTATACATGTAAATTATTTTATTTTTAATTGTAAATTATATGAGTATATTTTCAATTATTAATATCTATTTTTTAGGTGATAATTTAGAATTTTGACGATTAAATTGAAAATCAAATAAATAAAAAAATATTTAATAATTTTGTTGTATTATTTATTATATATTTTGGGATTATTTCTTTAATTTGAATTTTTATTTGTACAATTTAGATGTTTTTACTTTAGTATATTATGATTTTTAATTTTTTATAATTTTTAAACACAATATTTTTTATTTTTTAAAAAATAATTTTAAATTTTGATTTTTTGATTAACCGAACCAAACCGATCTAAAATTATGATTTGGTTTAAATTCTGTTATTCTAAAATTTCGATTCGGTCGATAAAAATTATAAAATTTTGGTTATTTCGATTTGGTTTGGTTATTGAACCGAACCGACTGTTGACTTTAGATCTAGGAGGGGACAGAAGATCATTCAGGGAGTTGGGCGCAAGAAGAGAGAGGGGGGGAAGAGAAAGAACGTGATTTCAAAACAATTATTTGATTTTTGGGTTTTTTTTCCCGAGGGCAGGGACTCATATGCTTATGTGTCAAAATTTGCTGATGTGTCAATATTTCATGTGTGTATTATACGCTCCGATAGCCTGATTTTGATATTTTCGATCATTTTGACTTTTATGTTGTAAAATAATATTTAAGTGATTTTTTCGTTATAAATCAAAGTTAAGTGACCACATCGTTACAACTGTAATATTTTAATGATTACCGATAAAATTAACCCAGCAAATAAGTGAATACCAATCAAATATGAAACATGACAAAAACTTGTGGAACGAATTTTAGACAAGAATTTTCCTTTTTCCTAAATCAATTTTTTGTTTGTCAAGAAAATGTTTTTACGGTTTCATTAGAATTTGGAAAATGATTTTTTTTTTTTTTTTGTTATACCAAGAGGTTGATCCTCACACCCGTAGGGTGGGACTAATCCCCCTTCGAGGCGTAGTCACACTTAAATCTCTTTGCCTCTCCCAATGAAAGTGTTGCCTGTGGGAGTCGAACCCGACAAAAAAACTTAAGACTTCCAATGTGTGTTGCCAACTGGACCAAATCTCATTGGTTGGAAAATGATTATCATAAATATTTTGTAACTTGAATGAGACATGGATTAAGGTCAAAACAGCATAATCAAGAACTAAGATTCTTGATTCAGAAAAATAAAATAAAATAAAATAAACTAAGATTCTTAATATATGATCAAACACCATACAAGAACCACAAAAAAGAGATCTTGTCTTTCTTGTATATTAACAGACTGAACCAGCTGGAGTTCTCAGGCTACCCAATAAGTTCTCTAGTTCTAGCCAAATGCTTGCTCCCATTAAGGTGATGCTTCATGTTTCCTTCACCTGTGCAGCTTATGTTACAGATCTTACACCACCACTTGCAACCTCTAACCTCAACGACATTTACTTCTCTTCTCAGGTTTGAGGGAACCTCAGCTTCTGATCTCTTTTTCGGCAATTTAGGCTCGCTGCAAGCATCCCTATGCCTCTTTCCTTCAAGATGTTTTATAATGTCATTCACGTAATTAAGTTTTAGTTCACATATACCGCAAGTCCATGGCTGAAAAGAACCGTTGGAATTTGGTTTGGCTTTGAGCTTCTCTAAAGCCTCTGCATGTCGCTGACCGCAAAAATGGGAAATCAGGTCCGTCTTGCTTGTTGTTCTTACCTTGCATACAACACAAGTCCATGGTTTTGCGGTGCTCTTATAATGCGGTTTATCTGTACCTGAGTCAGGACATGCACCAGTTTCTGCTGAAGGTGAGGAAATGTCGCTTTTCTGTGGCTTATCCTTCTCTTTCAGCTTCTCAGAAACTTCAGTATGCCGCTTTCCTTGAAGATGTGCAGTATAATCTTCCATATTTGAGAATTTTTCATAACAAACAGAACAATCCAACAACCTCTCGGCTTTGTTCACATGTTGCGTAACAGTTTCCTTATTTTCAAGAGCTGGACCCGTATCCACTGAATCAGGAGCCTCATTATGGGATGTCAGGTTATTGGCTTTTTTCTTGTCACCGACATTCTCAGGTTTTCTCCCTTGAAGATGGGAAATACGGTCTGCCTCACTTCTGACTGGTTCCTGGCACCAAACAGTCGGCTTTATGACATTCTCTGAATTTTCTTCGTCGGCAAGATATATACTTGTTTCTTTATTTCGAGGTATGCCTGGTTCCACTGAAACAATTTTGCTTTTGCACAACTGGTTCTTGGCTTTCAACTTCTCACAAGCATCCTTGTGCCATTTTCCTTGAAGATGTGAATTGAGGCTTTCCTCACTTGTTGTTCTGACCTGACATACCGGACAAGTCCACTCCTTTTGCATTTTCATCGAAGGCAGTATGTCAGGAAGATCATGACCTCCTGCTACTGAAGCTTCAGTCATTTCTTTGCAGTACACAGGAGACCATGTTGTGTTTTCTGACAGACCAAAGTCAGATTGCATTTGGGTAACCTGCAAATGCAGTAGATGTGGATTTCAATTAGCACAATCTTAAGCTTGTGCGGTGCAACTCCACCTGAATTTCTTGTTCTTTCTCAAATCTCACATGCTATGGATATTCAAGCACAGAAGTGAAAGAGATTCTTTTATTAACAAAATTTCTTAAAGGATAAACATCTTCTGTAGAAGATTAAAAACAATAGATAAACTTCCAAGAACACCTGAAAAATAGAAAATCCCACCTGCTTGGTTGCAGAAACTTCCTTCTTCTCAGTTATTTCCGAAGCCTTGATGTCTTTCTGCACAACTTTAGGCTGTTCGAACTTTGTCTGCATTGACATAAGATGTAGAGAGCGGGAAGGTGCAGAGCAAGTGTCAATTTTGTACATTTGAAAAGACAATCTTCCTTAACAAAACAAAATACAAATTCATTTTGCAAGTTTTTGCACAAATGCAATTGCGCAAGAAGTGAGAAAGCAAAATTGATTTGTGAATTTCGAAGTCAGTCGTATAATCAGGTTTGTAATACTAAGATCATTTCAACTTTATGAGCTATGATGACATGTGACCGATTACCCCAATAAGGATAGCATGAATCATTGAAAAAAGAAACATAAACCCTTGTGCCAGCTCAGTTATCCAACTTGGAAGGTTACAATAAAAATCTGGTATATATATGTCAAAAATTATTCTCCACCAATTGTGAGTCAAAGCCTATTGGCAGGAGCTACCTTTGGAAGCATACCTTGAAAGCAACAGGATTCTCCATAGCTTCAGGTTCAAGATCTATGGCTTCTCTCTTCGCCTTGATAAGAAGTTCATTTTCCTCCAAGAGAACTAACAGTTTGCTCGAGCAATTGAAGACAATGCGACAATTCGTAGAGAGGAATGGATGAACGAGGTGTTTATAGACATAGAAAGAACCATCGAAATGAGGAATCACCAAGCAACTGATTATCATAAGCTTTATGCAAGGCCAGTAGGGCAACCTGGCATAGGCAGACGGGAAACTTGTATCAGGATTCAAAGAAAATAAGTTAAAAGCAGCCACAATTTGACGAGAAACACCAAATTTGCAACTTGGCTCCTCTATCTATGTTAATGAATGACCACATTACCAAACCGTTTGGTACTTGAAACCACCACTCTACTCTTAATACTCATAGCACAAAGAAACATACACTCTTGAATTCAGTCGTTTAATATTCCTAGACTCCCATCAATGTTTTCATGAATCATGAAGTACCCAAACTTAACGGTAGATTGATAAAAATAACAATTCAAGTCAATAAAACGCATTTTGTTGAGGCTATTATAAACATAACTGCCAAAACAGATAATAATAAAATGCACTGAGAAATGAAGAATGTGTAACAAAATTACCACTCAAGTAGCTTCTCGAAAGCATGTTCAAATAGCAAAATCAAAGAAAAGCAGACCCAATAAGTGATCAACTTCCGGGTATCCGACATTGAGTTGGTCTCGATTGCTTGAATAGAAGCATACCTGTCAAGTATGGCAATTATCATCAATTCATTTACAATCAAATGAACAATCACTTTCTATCATATAGTTTTGATAGCTCAAAAGATCACTAGTTCTTCACATTTGACAAAAAAGTGGTCCAATTCTATAACATTAAGCCGGTTATAAGTATAGAAATGCAGGGCAAGAAGGCTCACAAGGGATATCCCAAGGCAAAGAGAGGCCTGCAAGAGGAATATAAGAATGAAAGTCAAGAAAATGTCAACCCAGAACAAGAAACACAAAACCAAATTATAACTATCTGTTAATTGGGACGAAACTAGAACACAGATCAGTAATTGCAAAGTCAACCTCATCAAATCATAACTGATCAAAAGAAGCAGATGAACTTAAACTTCAATCGTTGAAGAAGAAAGAACAAACCAAAAGCGATTTAAAAGAAAAAGAAAGAAAAGTAGAGAACCCATTTGAGAAAAAAAAATACAACATTACACATTAAAAGCATCAGGAAGCTGAAAGTTTGTAACTTTACCATGCCAGAAGGTTAAAGCATTCAACAGCAAACTCGAAGAGAAGACCCATCAAACCCATCTTCAAATTCAATCTTTTGAATGGATTTCGTGGCTTAACTCTCCATTATATATGCTAAATGGAAACACCAACACGGTTAATTTCGTGGATTAAATCTCCTTTAGATATGCTAAGTACGGAACCAACGCGGTTAGGTAACAAATAAAAGAACCAACTCTTTTCCAAGGACAAAAGCAGATGCTAGGAAGGGAAGTGAGGAACTCGAAAGGCAGCATCACGGCGAGGGCTCCTCATTTGGAATGTCGAATTTGCCCCCTGGTTGGGTTCTTAATTTGTAATCGCACTTCAGACTCAGCATACTCGCTGAAGACAAATGACACGTGGATTATTGCAATGAAAACAGCTGCTGGGAAAGCGAGGATAAATGAAACAATACTAGCAGTGGAGATATAAAAAAAAAAGAATTGTGTACGTATGGTTAGCACGACTAGACTCTGTGCATGAACTCAATAATAAATTGTATTTCCCAGAAAAATAGCTTGTATTTTTGCCATAAAACTAAACATGCCCTTTAATACAATACATGAGAGGAAAAGAATATTGAAACTTACATCTTATGAATGAACTAAACTTGAATTAAAATTTTGTTTTGCTTAGGGGTGTGCAGAATCGAACCGGAACCGAAAATCAAACCGAACCGAATTGATTTTGGTCTGTTTGGTTCGGTTTTATCGGTTTTCGGTTTTTTCGATTCAGAACCGGAAAAAATATCGATTTTATCGGTTCGGTTCTTAAAATTGAAAAACCGAAGGAACCGAACTTACATCAAAACTCACCGTTTCGCGTAGTGTATATATACACCCCTACACACAGAAATCCCTAATTCTTTCTTCATCCATCTCTCTTCGACAAATCCCTAAATCTGCCTCTTTACTCGATCTTCCTCCACGACCTCCGATCCGCCGCTGTGAATCTTGCTGCCGAGAATAATGGTTAGTGTTTCGATCTCCCTGTTCTTTATTTTCATTGTTCTGTTCTTAAGCTTCTATCTGCCCGTTCTTTAGTTTCATGTGATGTCCCTGTTCTTCAGTTTTCATCTCTCTGTTCTTTAGGATTTTGTTCCTTATTTTATAGTTCTTATAGATGCTAGTGAAGAAGTAATTATTAATTAGCAATTGTTTGTCATTTTTGAGTTAGTAACTAACATCTCTATTCCGTTAGCTTAGCTGTTAATTATATATAGATGAGTTAGTTCGGATTTTTTCTAAGTTTATTTTTGTTTTGTTATGAGGATTACGATTTTCTAAGAAAGTTAGTTATTAACGTCACATAATGTTATTGCTTTCAACTACTTGTTTCTCTTTTATTTTTTTTTATTTTTTATTTTGGTTTAGTGAGGGTGATGAGCATGCTTTGTTTCTGTAGAAGTCGGGTATAATTATAAAAGCTGTGCAATATTAATTGTTCATCCATGGCTTTTCACCACCTCTTTAGCTCCTAATTTTCCTCTTAGTACATGAGCAAGCTTAATGCCATTACAAATTAAAGGTTGTTGAAACCTTACAATGCATAATAAGAGTGGTGAACTGTGCTTTCTTAACATATTTTGTTATTTAAGAAGACCTTATTTTAATGTTTTCACATCGTTTAGTGTTGTAAATGATATATTTATAAGTAGGATCCTCATGATATGGTTATACTTATTCTGAATATTTGTTTCGTTTTGTGGCTGCTGTTATGTGTTATTTTACTTTTGTATTTTGCAGTATATAATTAACCTAAAATGGGGAATTAATTAGACTAATGATAAGTATTATTTTAATGTTTTGTTCTTGTAGCATATGTTTAACCTGAGTTTTACACAATATCAAACCCAACAATCTTTAATATTGGACAGCGTCTATAAATGTTCAGTCGTAAAAATTTCCCGCTTGTATTCAATATAATTAAACTCAAGTATTTTTTAGGAATAACCTTTTTATACAGTACAATAAAAATCAAACTTGTATAAATATAATCGAAATTGTTAACGATTACTTAATTATGTTAATCAAGTCCGCACTCTTTAAAGGAAAAATAAAAAGCAGAAAAACTATACGATTTATTAGGACATCCAAAGTCAATATTAGAGTCCAAGTGTTTGACTCGGTTATTTTTATATGCTCTTTACGTTTATTCTCAATTGCAACTCATCTTGACTCGGTTACTTATTTCATTCAACATTTTAGTTGTCTGGACCTTTTCTTTTTTTCTTGTTATTTTGATACTATATAAAGTTTATATGAATTTATCTTTTTGATGAATAATTTTCTATATCTGTAATCTATTTTATTTTTTCTTTAGGCCTCTGTTCAAGATGAGACTCAAACTCCCACTACTCAAGATGAAGATCCTTTTCAAAACCAGTTCGGTACCAATCAACCTAGAAATGCAGAGGCAACATCAAAAAATTTGAAGAGGAAAGCTATAAGGCCAAGATCGGAGGTCTGGAATCACTTTGTGAAGTTTACAAGTGTAGAAGGCGAGATAAAAGGCAAGTGCAATTATTGCTTTAAAGAATTTTTTTGTGATCCTAAGAAAAATGGTACAACATCACTTAAAAAGCACATTAGTGTTTGTAAGAAACGTCCTGAAACTCAAGAAACACAATCACAATTGAGTTTTAATGTTGATAACGAAGTTGGGGGTGTTGGTACTTGGAAATTTGATCAAGAAGCTGTAAGAAAGGGTTTAGCTGAATTGATAATTACAACCGAATTACCCTTAAGCTATGTTGACAATAGAAAATTCAGAAAATTTATGGCTCTTGTGCAACCCAAATTTAGGATACCATCTAGATTCACAATGTCTAGAGACTGTTTTCAGTTTTATATTGATGAGAAAGCTAAATTTAAGTAATACATTGAAACTAGAAAACAGAGAATTTGCCTTACTACAGACACTTGGACATCGATTCAACAAATTAACTATATGTGTCTAACATGTCACTGGATTGGCAATAACTGGAAATTACATAAAAGAGTTTTGAACTTTTGTCCTATCACTAGTCATAAAGGTAGAGATTTGGGCATTGAAATTGAAAAATGTTTGAATGATTGGGGAATTGAGCGTATTTTCACTATTACTGTGGATAATCATGTTTCAAACGAACTAGCCATAAATTATTTACGGGAGAAATTTAATGATTGGGGTCATGGTGTTTTGGAAGGAACGTGTTTGTATATGAGATGTGTTGCTCATATACTTAATTTGATTGTGCAAGATGGATTAAAAGAAATAGGAGATTCGGTTAAAAGGGTTAGGGCGGCTGTTCGTTATGTGAGGTCATCTTGTAAAAGACTTAATCAGTTCAAAGAAAGTTGTGAGTATGAAAAAGTTCAATGTAAGCAGTTATTGTCTCTAGATGTCCCAACTAGGTGGAACTCCACTTTCCTCATGCTAGACACAGCCCAAAAATTTGAAAAGGCTTTCAAGCGTTTTTGTGATGTTGACTCATACTTTAGAATTGATTTAGATGGAACTGAAGGGTGGTCGGGTGTGCCTGAAAAAACTGATTGGGATAATGTGAGAAGAATGCTTCCCTTTTTGAACCATTTTTATGAGCTTACTTTAAAAGTTTCTGGTTCTGATTATGTGACATGCAGTGCTATTTTTTATGAGATTTATATGATGTATCATTTGTTGGAAGAGTTGAAGAAAAGCTCAGATATTCAGTTGTCATTGATGGCAACAAAAATGAAAGTGAAATATGATAAGTATTGGGGAGATCCAAAGAAAGTTAACCATGTTATTTATCTTGGTGTTATTTTGGATCCTCGATATAAGCTTTAATGGCTTAATTTTGCTTTCAAGAGGATGTTTGGAGCGGAAGATGGTGAGGTGATGGTAGTTAGAATTAAAGATTTGTTGGATAGATTGTATGAAGAATATAAAGATGAAAATTCAATTTCAAGTTTCAGTCAAACAGAGCCTATGGAACAAGATGATCCTATCAGTCTGATACAATTAGATAAAACAGAAATGTTGAAAAGAATTGTTGAATCGGAATACAAGAGTGAAGTTCTAGGTGGGAATTCAAGTAAGAGGACTGATATTGAGAGATATTTGAGTGAGCAAATTGAGTATGCTGACAAGGGAAAATTTGATATTTTAGAATGGTGAAAAGTAAACAGTCCTAGATTTTCTGTTCTCTGCAAGATAGCTCGTGATGTGTTGGCTGTTCCCATCTCTACTGTGCCTTCAGAGGCTACATTTAGCTCCAGCGGAAGATTACTTGATGCATTTAGGAGTTCATTGACTCCTAAAATTGTGCAAGCCCTTATTTGTGCTCAAGATTGGCTTACTGACTCAGAAAAAACTTGAAATAGCAATAGGAGAAGCTGATGTCATTCAAATGGAAAGAAGTATGTGTGTGTGTGTGTGTGTGTGTGTGTATATATATATATTCTTTGTTTTATTTATTTAACTTAGTTCTTATAAAAAATTAATGTCTACATTTTAATTGCAGATTTTCAAAAACTGTATTTGGAGGCTAATATTGATACAGTAAAAATATTTCTATACTTTAATTATTTTGTATTATTTTTCTTCAATTTCATTGAATTTATTTAATTATTGTTCGTTTATATGAATGCAGATCTAAAAAGTTGAATTCGCGAGAAAAATCTATCGATCATTATGTTTTTGACTTGTATTAATTTGTTGGAATGCTTTTTAATTACGTGTTGTTGGAATGCTTTTTAATTATAGGACATTGAATGCCTTTTTAATTATGTGTTGTAAAATTTTTTAATTTTTATTTTTTAGTGTAATTTTTAAGTTATATTGTATGCATTTTTAATTGGTTTTATTTTATTGAATATATGGGTCTATTTAGGTTAAAAACCCAATTAAAAAAAAGCCCAAATATGGCCCAAAACCGGTTGGACCGAACCAAACCGACCGAAATTATTTCGGTCGGTTTGGTTTTCGGTTCGGTTCCTAAAAATCCTTATGTTCGGTTTTCTGTTCGTTCGGTTCGGTCCAAAACCGAACCGAACCAACCAAATGCTCACCCCTAGTTTTGCTCATTTAAAGTTAACACTGGACGGGTTATGTTCCGAAATAAAGAATGAAATGTGGACCGATACAAGAATAATATACAAGTTATAAAGCTAAGGTAGAAGTGATCCAACGGTGGAGTTGATGGGCCCAAAAATAAATGAAAATGAGTACGATCAGGGGTTAGCATGGTTTAGGTACGTACATAGATTTATGCACGCGATCTTTTAAAATATTGGCACAGGTTAGGCAATGGGCATTGGATTTGCTCTGGCAAACCGGGTGCTGGGGGTAGCACCAATTGCGATTGCGAGTGCAAGGACACCGCTAAACATCAAACCCTCGTCTCCAAGACTGAGTATTATGCCGATCCATGCAATTTTTACTCCATCTCATTCTCAAATGATAATAATAAACTTTGGGGAGATTTATATTAATCTAGCTTCTTGACATAATTTCTTTTACCGAATCTTCTTGCTTCCCAATAGAATATATTGCCAAGAATTTGATGGCAATATAATATTTTTTTTCCATAGTATGACTTGTTAAAAATGGTTAAAAAAAAAGTGATTAGATTAGATGTTGAGGTACTATATATTAATTTGGGGGAAAGATCAATTTACTAATTCTAAATCAAATTCAATCACTAACCATCGAAGAAAAAAGTTGTGATTTTTCATATCAATAATCAACATTGATCTCATCGATGTGGATTAAGAAAAAAGTACTTGTTTTGCTTTTGTATACAATATTTTTCATATAATTTTGTTTTTTATATAACTCAATTGCTGATTTATCTCTATTGATCAAATGAGACTGATCCACAAGGAATTTATAAAAAAAGGTGAACAAATAAAAATGAGTAAATATTTGACAAATTAATAAAATGTAATGTATATTGATACACATGTGCTAGCTATTAAATAAAAAAATTAATATTTCTATACTTTTCACTTGACTATCTATGTTTAATAGATTGATACGTATGACATGTAAACAAAGCAAAAGATATTATTTAGTGAAAAGCATTAAAATATTAAACTAAATAAATACAAACTTGGAAAATGACATAGTTGGGCAGAAGCGTCACCTATCACCGATATATCATAAAAGAAGGCATGCAATATTTTTCAACACATAATTAAATCCATTTCTAGTCTAATGTATTTGTACCGCTTTTGGTACATAATTCATAGGTCATTAAATAATTCATTAAACAGAATTTTAGTTTATAATTAAAGTGTCAAACCCTAGAAATCTTGCATGGAAACTATGGATTTCATTGGCCCTTGAATTTAGTGATAGATTGTGTGCCCTACCCACATTTTCTCGTTTTGAAAAATAAAAAAAATCAACCAAACTAACTTATTTGTTAAGAAGTCAATTCACATGAAAAAGAAAACGTTCAAAAGAAGTAAATTATTAAAATCAATTATATAACGGGATATTTCGGGAGTAAAACTGATGTCGATACATTGAATGATTTTAAATTCGGATTCTCAATTTTTATTTCTATAAAAGAAAATCAATTATATTGGTAAAATTTTATTTATAATGTAGGTAATGACAAATATTTTTTTCGTCCATTGATTTCTTGTTGCTTAAGGAATTTGTTTAATTCTTCCTTCCATTCCACTAGATGACTTCTTGAAAACATATATTTTTTTTTAATTAAGAAAAAAAAAAGAAAAAGAAAAAGGTTTGGACTTTGGACTTGAACTACGTACATCGTCAACTCTCTTTGGTTAATTTCCAAAACGTTAATAGAATAATACTTTTAATATTTTTTGTCAAAATATTTCTGCTAATGTTTTTTTATTTTTCTTTGGAGGAAACTTCCACGAAGAAATCTCAAGTTCGGAGAAAAAATAACCAGAAAACCAAAGAAATATGCTATAATTAGGAAATAAATTACAATAATAACTTACCAAATGATGTCTTGGCAATAAAATTATGGTTATTTACTAGAAGAATAATACCATATATATGAATAAATACTTTGAAAAATAAATAATCCTATAAAAAGTTAAAAACTACTCTCTCGATTATCTTTTATTTGTCATTTTTTAATAAAATTTAAATTTTATTTATCTGTTATTTTTAGACTTTCAATATAATTTAATTTATTTTTTATTTCTTTTTTAATAAAATTATAATCAATTAAATTTAATAATTTAATTTTAATCATAAAATTTGATATTAAATTGAAATCTATTTATTGTTTATTAATTATAATAAAAAAATAAAAGTGATAGATAAAAAAATAAAAGGAATATTTTTCATAATTAATTAATGGAGTAAAAAGAAAGAAACATGATTTGTGAGCTCAATCATTCATGGAAAATAATGCATCCCAATCAATTTAATAAAGCAGCTAAGGATCGACGTGCGTAACCAAAACAATTAACATGAATGAGAAGGACAAACTAGGGATGATCACGGGGCGGGGATTCCCCGGCCCCGACAGGGATCCATCCCGTTCGGGGCGGGAAATTCCCGAAATTTCCTCCCGCGGGGACGGGGGCAGGGGGAAAAAATTTCCCGTCCTAAAATCGGGGACGGGGACGGGGAATGGGATCCCCGTCCGCCCCGTAAAAAAAAAAAAAAAAAAAAAATATATATATATATATATATATATATATATATATATATATATATATTTATATAATATTTTATAAATAATTAAAATATAATTTAATTTTATAATTATTAAGTTTTAAATTATTATTAATTTTAAATTTTTTATTTATTAAATATTATATTTTAATTTTAATTATTAATAAAATATTATATTTAAAAAAAAAGGGGGACGGGGATCCCCGCGGGGCGGGGACGGGGGGAATTCTTCCCCCGACATTGGTGGCGGGGGCGGGGCGGGGAATCCCCGCCACTGGCGGGGGAGGGAGTGGGGGAGCATTCCCCGGCCCCGTCCCGCCCTGTGATCATCCCTAGGACAAACTAATATAAATAATTGTATACCTTTTATAACCCTTTTGACTAGGGGTGTTCAAAACCCGACCCTACCCGAACAACCCGCACCGAATAAGGAATTTAAATAGGGTTATTAGAGTCGGGTAAAATTAGAAATTTTAGGTTTGTTCGAGTCGGGTTAAAACTTTATTAACCCGAACAACAAATATTCTTCTCCCAAAACGCGTCGTTTTAATAATTGGGTAAGTTCGGATCGAGTTGACCCGAATTTCCTTTTAAATAATTTAAAATAAAAGAAAAAATAATTTTAAAATTAAAAAAAATTGGGTTATTCGGGCGGAATTCGAAATTGTGCGGGTTATTCGTGTAGGGATCCGAACTATTCGTTGGGTAGGGTTGGGATATGGAGAAAAAATTCGGGCTCGGGTTATTTGGGTCGGATTCACCAGAACCCGCCCCGATGAACACCCCTACTTTTGACTCTTCTGCTTTGCTGCAAATACAAAGTGGTAACATTATTCCACTAATTCTTAATAAAATATCATGTCCATCTATTGAAATCCCAAGGTAGATAGGTCAATAAAAATCCCACATTTAATTTTTGGCCACAAATTCGTTAATGGGTAGTCACATTTGATATGAAATTCTTTGAATTCCACTAATTAATTGCAGAGATGCATGTGTATAGTATAATGAATAATGACATGAAGCAACTGGTTTGCTTTTAGGGATTTTCATGTCTGACGAGGTTTTTAATGGCTTTTTACGTGTGGTGCACTTGTAATGCAAAGAGAGGAAACGTGAAAAAGGTTGATATTTCTTGCGATTCACAAACCATAGGGGAATTTTCATCCGTCTTAAATTGGAAAACCTTTTTTTATTTAATTGGCTACTCCTCAGAAAGACAGAAACCAATTTTCCTTTTCTAAATAAGCATGCTTACTTTTAATGGTTTTCCCTCTATCATGGGAGTTTTCGAGGGTTTTTTTTTTTTTTTATATATATACTAATGTTTGAACAATTTTGCTCTAAAGATAAATATTTATACACTTAATAACTTTTCAAGTTAACTTCTTTTTTTTTTTTTGTTCTGTTGAAAAGACAAAAAGAAAAATAAAGAAATAAAGAAAAAGAGTCCCTTTTTTTCTATTGCCATCCAATTCCATTTCCATTTCCAACACTCTTTTTATTTTTTACTTTTTGTTAAACCATGAGTTATTCTAAGTAGAACCGTATAGATGAGAGATATTTTTAAATTATGTCACACTTGGACTAATCTTCATTCAAACCGAAAAAGACCACAAAAGCGATAAAAATCTACTACAAAGTATTTAAAAAGTACAACTGCATTTTTATGACTCGAAATTAGAATTACTGGTTAAATTAACATAATGTTTACCATCTCAGTTACGTGTTTGATGGTTCAATTCTCTTTTTATGTTTAGCCCTTGTGGGTGCAAATTCATTACCAAAATCATTTGGCCACTCATTTCCATTTTTTTGTTTAACCGTTTCTAGTGTCCCTATTTTTCTAATAAAAGAAAAGAATTATCTAAGTAAATCTTTTCCAAATCCTCTTCAATTCATGGCAGATGGAAATACGATCTGGTGTTTTATTTATTTATATCGTATGATATCATTGATTTTTTATATATATAATTTTCACATCATTAATTAAGATTCTATCATGCATTCATGTATTTGACAAAGAAATTAACTAAGCACGGCTTGAAAGAAATCAATTCTTAACTATATGCTTGCTTCGTAAATTTTATTACCACAAGGGGTTCAAGAAATTTATACTTTCTAATAAATTATACAAAAACAATACTTGATTGATGGCAATTATCACTATCACGTAACAAGTTTAATGCAATATAATTTTAACAGCATATTTAAAAATATTGTTTTAGTTTATATAAAGCAATAAATTAGTAATATATTTAAACTGATGCAAACTAATAATTGTTGCAAAAAAATGTTAAAACTGTATAATTTATTGCCGTAGATTTGTACCAACAATTTTAGCATATATTGTAATAAATTTGAAAGCATTCAATTCGTCATTTGTTACTTTAGGATAATGTGACAATTTTTCTCTCTCTAAGCAATATTTACTCTCTCTAAGAGTTCTTTCTCCCTAGTACCAACTTAAGCATTGGAACGCTAACGCCCGGAATACCGGATAAATACTTTTTTGCAAGTTTTCTCCTCTTTAGTCCGATCGAAATTTGCTCTCCAAACCATCGAGTCTCTTCTTCTTTTCTATACAAAAACCTTCCCCATCTTTATGAAAATTTATGATTTATGATTTATTTTTAAGTTTTTTATTTGATTGATTATTTAGGAGAGGATATGGTTCTTCTAGCAATTCATAAATAATTAATTGTTACGTAATAAAATTAATATTCATTGCTAATTTTATAATTGCAAAATAAATATTAACTAATACTATTAATATTAATTTTGTTAGTAATAATAACCAAAATATGTTGACATGATATAAGCAAAAATATTTTCTTATAAAAATATACAATTAAACCACATACTTGTAGAGAATTTAAACTTGTATGTTTTTATTTTATGAAAGGACTGCAATATATACATACAGAGAATTGCCAAGAGATAAAGTTTGATATGATTACAATAACTAGCTACCGGAATGATTAGAGATTGATATAGTTACAACAATGAGCTGGAGATCGTAACAACTATACACATTTGAATCCTTGGATTTGGTCGTTACAACTGATCCTTGCACTTGGTCTTTACATGCCCCTGCAAGATAGAGGATCCATTGGAGACTCCAATCTTGGACCTGAAGTGAAGAAATCGAGACAGAGAGGCTTAGTAAGCATATCAACCAACTGATCTTTGGAGTTAATATGTGAAACACACAATGAGCCAGCGGAAACTTGCTCTCGAACAAAATGGTAATCAAGTGTCACGTGTTTCATCCGAGAGTGGTAAACTGGATTAACACATAAGTATGTTGCGCTAGTGTTATCACAATGCAGAATAGGAGGTCTGGTGATAGAGACACCCAATTCATGCAGAAGATTTTTAACCCAAAGAATTTTGGCAGCAGTATGGGCAAGAGCTTTATATTCTTCTTCCGTAGAGGACCGAGAGACAGATTTTTGACGGGCTGAACACCATGAAATAATATTAGAGCCTAAATATAAGATATAAGATGTAGTTGAGCGACCATTATCAGAAGTCCCACCTTAATCAAAATCTGAAAAGGCTATTAGATTCATAGGAGAATCTCATTTAAGAAACAAACCATGATGAATGGATCCCTTTAAATAGTGAAGGATTCTTTTTAAAGTTTGCATATGTTTTCAGTTGGCGCATGCATGAACTGAGACAATTTATTGACAGCAAATGAAATATCAGGTCGAGTGACTGCCAAGTATTGTAAAGAACCAACAAGATGATAGTAGGTGGTAGCATCAACTTGGGAAGAACCATCAGCAAGAGAAAAAATTTCAGATGAACTCATGGGCGTAGCCACTTCTTTAGCACCAGCCATGTTAAACTGATCAAGAAGATTAGCAATATGTCTATGTTGAGAGAGAAAGAGACTAGAGGCAGTAGGAATAACCTCACCACCCAGAAAATGATGTTATGGACAAAATCATTCAAAAATGCTGAATTGTTGCCCGTTAAAATAATATCATCAACATAAATAAGAAAATAAGCCAGAGTGCCATTGTGAACATAAATGAATAAGGAAGCATTTGTAAGAGATTTATGAAAACCAATAGTAAGTAAAAAAGTCTATAATTTTGTATACCAGGCCCGAGGTGCTTGTTTAAGACCATATAATGCCTTATAAAGTTTGCATACATGGTTGGGATATTGAGAATGAACATATCCGAGAGGTTGCATCATATAAACATCTTCATGTAATGTGTTATGCAAGAAAGCATTGTTTACATCCAATTGGCGTAAAGGCCAATTATGAGACAAAGCCAGGTATAAGATAATACGGACGGTAACAAGCTTAGTGACAGGGATGAAAGTTTCAAAATAATCTTTCCTTGGTTGCTGAAGATAGCCTTTGGCCACAAGACGAGCTTTGTACCTGTCTATGGATCCATCAACATGACGTTTAACACGAAACACCCACTTACAACTGATCGGTGTATGAGATAATTTGGGAACTAACTCCCAGGTTCCATTTTGCATGAGAACATTAAACTCAGCATCTATAGCTTTGCACCAAAGAGGATCTTTAATAGCTTGGGTGACAGTGGTAGGTTCAAGTGTGGATGGAAGAGGATATTTAGTGGTAAAATTGATAAATTTATCATTGAAATATTTAGGATTTGTTTTTTTTTTGGCGAGTTGGGCAATGAGAAGAAGATAGGGAAAGGGGGACAGGTGTAACTTACGGGGAAGAGTTTGGAGACTCAGAGGTTTAGAAAGTGGAGGGAAGAGGGGAGAAAGGTGAAGTAGTTACGGGAAAAGTGTCAGGTAAAGAAGAAAAAAGTAACGAAGTGGTGGGTTGGATGGCAGGTGGTAAAATTGGGATAGAATGGCAATGAGATAGTGGAGTAATAGCTAGAGAAGAGAAAGTGTCAGCTGGTAGATGCTCAGTTACCTGTAAAGTTCCTGCACTGGACACACCACTAACAAGGTCAGGGAGAACATGAGAGTCATTACAAACCTTTTAAGGAAAGATATGGTCAACAAATTTGACATGACGGGATAGGTAGAGACGATTAGTTGTGGGATCTAAACACTTATAGGCAGACTGAGATGTGGAGTAACCCAAAAAAATACAAGAGATAGAACGTGGTTGGAGTTTGGACGAAACATATGGTCGTAACCAAGGGTAACATAAACAACCAAAAGGTTGAAGACATTTATAGTTTGGTTTCTGGCAGAAAAGCATTTCAAATGGAGATTTAAATGACAATATAGAGGAAGGAAGACGATTTATCAGATAAACAGCAGCTTGGAACGCATGAGATCAAAATTTTAATGAAAGAGATGCAAAGTGAAGCAGCGAAAAATCGGTTTCAACTACTTGTTTATGACATCGTTCTGCAGTATCATTGTGTTCGGGAGTGTGTGGAGGTGTTGTGAAGTGAGAGATCCCACATGAGTTAAGGATGGGAATAAGTTTTTGATATTCACCTCCATTATCGGAGAACATTGAAATAATTTTAGTGTGAAAATAGTTCTCAACCAATCTTTTAAATTGAGGAAATAGAGTAGATGTATTGGATTTCTTTTTCATGGGATATAACCAAATAAATTTGGTAAAATGATCAACAAATATGATATAATACTCATAACAATTAATAAATTTTTATGCTGGTCCCCAAACATCAGTGTATATTAATTCTAAAGGTCTGCTGCTGTTCAAGGAATTGCAAGAAAAAGGTAACTTGTGACTTTTATTGATAGCACATGATGGACAGTGAAAATCAAAAACAGACAGTTTATGAGAAGAAAAACCATGATGCTGAAGAACGAGTTGGAGAATTTTGTTGGAAGGATGTCCAAGTTTATGATGTCAAGTTGACAGAGAAACAGTGGCAGTAGTGTTAAGTTGAGGCGGACTGGATAAAGGAGTGCAATAAATGTCATCAATGTTCTCCCCCCGAAGCAGAGGCGCCCCCATGCGAAGATCCTTCACAAGAAAATAAGAAGAAAAGAATTCAACAGAAACGTGGTTAGTCTTACACAATTTGGCTATGGAAATTAAATTCTTTTGTAAACTGGGAACACAGAGAACGTTGGATAAAGAAAATGATTTGTGAGGTGTAAAAAGCTATGTTCTACCAATATGAGAAATCGAAAGGCTTTTACCATAACCCAGAAATATTTCTTATAGGCCTTTATAATCTGAGAATGATTACAATGCAGATGGGTTGGACGTTGCATAATGAGAGGCTCCACTGTCAAATAGCCAAGACTGATGGGGTACCATGTGTGAACGAACAGGGGTAGTGACATGGGCAACTGGACTAGAAGAAGCAGATGACTGCTGAGGATTAGAAACCATAATATTGTTCTCTTTCAAAAATTTTGCTAGCTTTCTGCAATCACATGTGGCATGACCGGCAAATCACAAAAGTTGCAAAACAAATCTTAACGGTATGATCGATTGCCATTGTTGTTCTGGCGAGAGTATCCATTATTGCCACCACGAGATCTGCAAAAATTTTGATTAGAATTATGGCCTGAAGCTGATTTGTTGAATTGGTGTGTTTTTAGATCTGTCGTTGAGCAAAATGAGCTGTGGCAAGTGGAGAGACTGCAACTGAATCTTTTTTTGTCAACATTCTCTCAAAATCAGTTAGTTTGACAAATAATTCTGAGTAGAGAATAAGAGAATCATGAACTTTAATGGTTGCTACAATGGGACTATATTCATCTCCTAATTGAGTGATAATGTGAACAATGAGATCTTCTTCATCCACTAAATTTTGAGCAAGAGCTAGTTCATCAGCAACGGATCACATTTCCTAAAAAAATTCTATAATGGATCTGGTTCTCCTTGGATTTTGAGCTAATTTGGCTTTCAAAGAGATTATTCTAGATCTCGAGGATTTGGCATAGCTGTGAATCAGACGATCCCAGGCTTCTTTAGAAGTGTTAGCAGAGGAGATGATCGATTGAATGGTGTTTGAACAGCTGCCAAGAAGTGCACTAATAAGGATTTAATCTTGGCGATACCAGACTGTATAGGCTGGATTGATAGTTTTTTTCGCAATATCAAGAAATTGATGCGGTACATCTAGAGTGCCATCAATATACTCAAGTAAATTGAGGCCAATGAGGGTGGATTGAATTTGTCTTCTCCAGACTGGAAAATTTGTAGCTGTAAGCTTGATAGGGAAATGAGTTAGTGATAGAAATTGATTCAGGGTTGGTAGGAGCCATAACGTGAAAAGGCAGAGGAGGATCAAAGAAACTCATTAGAGTATGTAGGGCTTTGATACCATGTAGAGAATTTAAACTTGTATGTTTTTATTTTATGAAATGACTACAATATATACATACAAAGAATTGTCAAGAGATAGAGTTTGATATGATAACAATAACTACAATAACTAGCTATCGGAATGATTAGAGATTGATATAGTTACAACAATGAGCTGGAGATCATAACAGCTATACACTTTTGAATCCTTAGATTTGGTCGTTACAACTGATCCTTGGACTTTGTCTTTAAAATACTTATATTTATTTTAGATGAAAATTTTAATTTATCACTCTTAACTCTTAACGTCTCAAAACTCTTATCATGAAATCATTGAAAGTTTACAATTAATTAATTGTTTAATGAAGTTTTATAATTAAGCCAAAAAAATAGAATTAATTAATTTCTCCCATGTTATTAGAAAAAAAAAACAATTAATTACCAAATCTTTTAGACAAAAATATAGAGCTGAATGGGGAACTTTTTTAATTTTAGTATATTTTAAAAAATTAATTTGAAAATTGAGATATTTTTTAAATTATTTGAAAAAATATAGTGTTTTATCATTTTCGCAACTCTCTCTCTCATTATTGCTCCCCCCCTCTCTCTCTCTCTCTTACCAACTTTCTCACTCTCCCTTTCTTATTTCACATTTTTTTATACCTCAATTTAAATTTTTAATACTATATTATTAATTATAATTTTTATTATTTTAATAATATATAATTATTAATTTTATGTTTAAAATTGATATAATAAAATAATTATAAAAAATTAATTTTTAACTATAATAATTAATATTTTTCAATTTAAATTAAAAAAATCAACTAAAATTATGAAATAGAAAAATATATTAAATATCATTTATATTCTAAAAAAGTAATTAATTGAAAACAGTAAAATTAAATTCAATATTAGTTAATTTTTTTTAAGTCTCCAATTAAAATTAATTAATTATGAACTAATCAAATATTAATATCGCATTTGATTTCATTATCTCCAATTAATTTATTTCTATTTCAAAGTATAAATAATTTTTAATATACTTTTTTATTTCATAATTTTAATTGATTATATCTTTATTTAAATAAAAAAATGATAATTATTGTAGTTAAAAAATAAAATTTTTGTATAATTATTCTATTATATCTATTTTAAATATAAAATAAATAATTGAATATTATTAAAATAATAAAAAAATATAATATTAAAATTTTAAATTGAAGTATAGAAAAATGTGGAATAAAAGATGGAGAGTGAGAGAATAGATGAGAGAGAGAGAGAGAGAGAGGGAGAGAGAGAGGGAGGGAGAGGGAGGGGGCACTAATAGGTGAGAGAGATGGAGTGGAGCCCAATTTTATTTCCGCAAAAAATAATTGTGAAAATAAAAAAAAAAATTATATTTTTTCAAATACTTTAAAAAACACCTCAATCCTCAAATTAATTTTTTAAAATACACTAAAATTAAAAAAGTCCCAATGAATGGTATGTGGTGTACGTGCTGTAGGAACGCCTGAAATATCTTCATAAGCAAATGGAATGGACAATCGAATTATGAGTATATGTATTCATTTACGTACACAATAATATAAACAGTGATTATTTATTTGCGTGCACAGTTTTTGCTGCAGCTTTTTTAAATATTAAAAATAAAAAACAGCGCTTAATTGTGCCTTTTTTTAACATTAACGAGGCCTACAATCTTTGACCGGTTTGAATTCAAAAAACATTTCTTTATTTTCAATACAGGGTCGTTTTTTTGTGGTCAGAAAACAGTACATATAAACATGGTTATTAAATTCGAATTGACTCGATCAATCGGATCTGTTGGATCGCGATTGAACAAACAATTCGAGTTAATTTAACTTTAAAATTGGAAATGATAAAAATTCGGATTGACTCGTAAAAAAATCGGATTAACTCGAAATTCATCGACTCGAACCAGACTCTAATTCAATGTCAAAATATTGCATTTTGGAAGAAATTACCCTAAAATAAATCCCTAAATTTTTTCACTCTCTGCCTTCATCTCATTGTTTCACGCCGTCCTCCTCTCTGCCTTTCACGACTTTGCCATTTTCATCACCAGTTTGCTTAAAGGTTAGACAGCAGCAATTCTCATCACACTTGGAAGCTTTTTTGTGTTCCTCTGTTGAAAATTAAGCCACGACTGACATCAGGTTTGTCTTTCCTCTCTTGTTATTATAATGGGTTTTAATTCTGAATTTGCGATTTGCCATAAAAAAGGATTGATTCATACTTTGGCTTGATTTAAATCCATAAATAAACATGATGATCAATGTAGTGTGTGAGATAAGTCAAGACCTGTCGTTGGTGCCACATGGTTAATTTTCAGCTGTCTAGATGTCAAATGTGTCTTCTTCTGTTGATTAAGCTTAATTTGAACTTAATATGAAAAAATTAATATAAAATCTCTTACTATGTGTGAAAAGAGAAAATGGATAAAAAATATGGAACGGAGGGGTGAAAATGATTAGAAATTTAGTGTGAATGTGTATTATATGTATATTGTAACACATAATTTATAGATATTATTATATTCTTAATACAAAATTATCTAATTTGAAAAGCATACACCTTTGAATTTTAATTTTGTAACAATAGCTATTTTTAGAATTGAAAAATCATAAATCAAATTCACTATGGTCTTTAATATATTGGCAAGTATCATATATCGGTTAGTTATAAAAAAAAAGTAATACTCTTTATAATGGTTTGAATAATTTTCAACTCAAATTATAATTTTTAGGTTAAATTAGATCCTAATTCACAAAGAAAATGCAACAGTAACACCTCATCTATATCTATAAATTAATTGTTAGCCTTATTTTGCTATAATTTACACGAGATTTTCAAATATATGCCCGTACACTTGTTTATCATGTGGTGGTATGTCTTCCCACATGAAAATGAAACCAAATAAGTGAAAATTGCAGCTTTGCAAAGGATATATTGTCTTTGTGTCGGTAAAGAAAAATGTGTGGTTAAGTTAGAAAATAGCCCTAAATAATGCATACAAGATATCCTTTGTATTTACACAGCTCATAATAACTTTAATCAACCTACATAACTTGTTGTTTTATGGGACGTGAAGGAAACTTTCACGTAAAGCTTTACTAAAGATTCCAATCATATCCCAAAGATAACCACAAAAAAAGCATCCAATAATGGGATCCTATGAAGCAAATAGCTGCATGCAACTTAATCCATCTCATAGAGTATATATTATATTATATTATAACTAAAGATTTTGGGTTATGGAGAAAGAAGGACAAGAAGGAGAGCTTGACTATGATGAACTTGAGAGGATGGTTGAAGAAGAAGAACATCCAAAAGATGATGCAGCTTCAAGTGTGCAAGGTTTGTTTCTTTCATATAATATGAATTTAGCTTAGAATATTAAAAATTATGTGTGTAATATATTTAATTATATGTTTGTTTTAAAATTTTAGATGCTATTGAGCATCTAAAATTCAAGAAGTTGATGGAAATGAAAATACAGATGATGGGAAAGATGAAGATGAACAAGGAGATTGAGATTAATGGTAATTGCTTGTCATTATGTTAAATTGATTTATTTAGATATTATGTGAATTTATTTAAATATTTATTATTTATGTTTGGACTATTTGTTTGATTTTTATAATTAAAAACTTTATTGAACTTAATATTTTTATATTAATATTTGGTAACTAAAAGTTTTTTGAATATATTTTAACATATAATATTTTTAATTTTTTTTATAAATAATTATATTTATAAAAATAAAAAATTCCGAGTCAACCTGATCCAATCAGTTGACTCTCGACTCAATTGACAAGCTGAATCGATCTTCGAATCGCTTCTGAAAATATTACATATAAGTGTTTTTTTTATACAAAAAATAATATCTACGGGTGGGGTTCATTTTGTGAGAAAATGGCAAATATATCTGCCGATTTTTAACATTCTATTTTTTAAAATTCTTTTACTGTTACATCAGAACACCAAATTTTTTCATAAATCACAACAAAATAAATCAAACCAAATAAACTAATTGAAAAGCACGCACAAAGAAACGCTTGCCTAAAAAAAAAAAGAATGAAAAAAACACAAAAAAGCAAACTCTGTTAAAGGAGCATAAACTGATATGAAATCCAAGGTGGTTTTCAGAGTCCCTTGATCGTTGAGGACTTGCATGACATCACCAAAATAAAGACGTGAAGAAGTTTTATCGTGATATTGTTTGTGTGCCAGTATTTCATTTGCCGTTACCAACATATACTTAATATGAAATTATTACATTAATTATTCAATATATACGTCAGATTGGTACGTATACAATAAGCTAGTTGATATAAAAATGCTTTAAGTAATTCAATATTCAAAATTTTGTGATATAAAAGGATATCAACATTTTTTTATATTTTAAATATGCGCGGATTACATGTACACACGCACTGAATTAATACTCTTTAAGCACCGACGTTTGATTTCTTCAACTGTCCTCATGTTCAAAAAAAAAAAAAAACTATATCAATATCGTTTTCGTTTAAATAATAATGAGCATATAAGAGACCAATCGGCGAAGAAATAAATATTAATTTGTTATAAAATTAGTAGTAGCTGGTCCAGAACGTCCTCTTTAAGGGAAAAGAGAGTAATAGGCGTGATTCACGTCTTCTTATATTGGATTAATTGTCATATTTATGCAATTCTTTTGTAATATATATATATATATATATATATATATATATATATATATATAAACTATATTTAAGACTTAACAATAATAATTATTATTAAATTACGTAAATTTATTTAATTTAACAGTTTTAATATGCACGCAAAATACTCCATTTTATATTTACATAATCATAAAAAAAAAAAACTATTGTTTCCTTGTTCAAGTAGATCCCTATCATATATAACAATCCTATTTAGGAAGATTTTTTCTTTGACTGTGAGACTGAACTTGAACCCCTAAATAGGACTCTAACCTGTTTAGGTAACTAAATAATTCTATCTTAATACCAACTTCTAAAATAATTAGCAATTGTATCAAGACATGAGTTCGGGTGCAATGTATTATCCAAATAATGCTCTTTAAATCAGTCTTGCCCTTGGTAGCCTTACCATATGCAAATCATCATGCTTATATAGCGTTTATTAATATTGAAAAGATTGTGATGAAAATAAAATATAATTATTTTAACGTTTCCGGCCTTTCAAAGCATTTATTAGAAAAAAAATGGATCTCACAAAAAAAAAAGTCATATGATATCTACATCTTGAAAAATTAAAATATGCATATCTTAACATAATATCAAAATATGAATACCTGTATTTTATCATATAAAAAATAATTAAAAATTATTTTTAATTTATTCCAAAAAATTTAACAAATAATTAAAAAAATTAAATTAATTTTTAATTTTATTTTAACTATTTTATATTTTAATTTAAAAAGTATTTTAATTTTATTTTAAAATTTTTATTTATATCAATTCAACAAATACTATTTTACAAGATATTTCCTCCTATAAGATATTTCCTCTTATTTACCTTCTATTTTAGTTTACGATGCTTCTTTCACAAACAAACAAACAAAAACGACTGGGGACTCGAAATTGTGTCGTTTTAGCTTCAATTTGTCATGTTTTCGAGAGATGGCACATACACTTGTCAACCCCTGTCATGTGGAAGACGATGGTCCTCCAAATAATAAAAGAAGAAATACGATAAAGATATGCAGAAAATGACATTTAGACAAGTTTTTATTTTATTTTACATTTTTTTATTTTCAATTTACAAGCCTTTTTTTTAACAAGGAAAGCATTATAATTCACAGATAGAGTCTTCGCTTGTTTCTTCTTTATATATATATAAAATCATCGAGTCGTCAGAAGAACAGTAACGAAGTGTTATCACCAACAAAATCGTGAAAAATATTTATTTATTTCATGACATTATTATCATTAATTACGTGTTAAATGAAATTGTGATTTGAATCAAAAGCATGCAAATACACGGTCATCATATAAAATGTGGGTTCAGGAAATAGTTTTACTTACCGATCAAACTAGTAATAAAAATTACAATGTTTTGCAGAAATTATGAAAAGTGTTTTTCTTAAATAAATTTTTATAATTAAATAAAATAATAAATAAAATTAGTTTCTGAGTAAAGCAAGGTTGCCCGTCATTACATTAAACTTGAAGAAGAAAAATATTAATTAAGTGCCCATATTCAAGAGATTATCTTCTTTTTGAACAACAAGAAATACCAAATCGAGAATATATAGACATTGTTTGAAATTATAAAGAGTACAAAAATAACAAAGCAAATAATTATGCTTTAAACATGACTCCATGTATTTCTTTAAAACAATAGTGACGATATCTCTCGAGGCGTGTAGCATAGACAAAGTATAACAAGAAAATATATTAAAAGGAAGGGTGTTTTTGCAAGTAATTAAAAGTTACCTCAACTCGCCCCAAACGTCAGGGCCCTAATTAATAATATCCTTGCTGTACCGACATCTCGTTGGTCGGAGTGAATGGAAACTTCGTCCCTCTTAAAAATGTTCCGAGTTCAATCCGCAAACTCGGCACGTATATAAAAATTACGGCATTGAAAGAGTCATCCCAAACAATGAATATTTGCAGTATCCTTTTCAGATTAGTCAAGCTAACCGGACTTGAATATTGAGCGAACGTAGCCTTAAAAAAAAACCCTCGCTGCAAATTTCTTTTTTTAAAACCAAAGGCGGATGCAATAATTTTAATTGCAATATCTAAAAAGTTAAGTTACACATTTACGATCTAAATCTTGATGTGATAAAAGAGAGAGATTGATTTACAAAAAGACATATTAGAATATTATGGTTCATTGGAGTAATAATGTTGACATCAAACAAGGTAAATTTCTAATTTTGGAGGCTTCTACTGGGAGATTAGGATTTTTTTTTTCTACAAAAAAAGTAATTTTTTACTTGATGATAAATTTATCCATGATTAACACTCGTTAAAAATCCAAAAAAAATTTGAATTTTATTTTAATAATAATATTTAGATTAAATACTATACTTCCCCTTCATTTGTCTATATATACGATAGATTTAAAATGATGTTTAATCTAGTCACTTTCTGTTTATTCTAAAGCTAAGACATTTATAAATAAGGCATCAATTAATAAAATTTATTTTACATATATATATATATATATTGACAAAGATCTTGCATATGCAAATTCATGCAGTTTGGGTCACAAAACCCTACCAAATTGTCTGCTAATAACTCAATTTCACGAGTACCAACTTGAACCCATAGATATGGTCCTACGATTCTCTTGTAAGGTTTGTGTGCTTTTGTTAGTGTTTCACTGCCAAAAGATTAAATGTGGGGTGTGAAATTGGTACCTTATCCGTCCCCAAAAAGGGACAAAGTGAAGGGGAAACAGATAAATTGCTAACAATCACAAAAATCATATATTGTCGAATTATTATCTTTTAATTCAAAATCAATATCGAATGGACTAATTAAGATATTAGGGTATACATCTAATGATAGTAGATGAAATTAATCCCTAATTAAAATAAATGATTATTGAGATGGTCAGATTTTGAACAAAATAAATTAATTTCTTAACCTGTTTAAACACGTCGAATTTGAGTGTGCATAATAAATAGTCGGAGTTCTAACTCATTTTGCAAATTATATATCTAACAAAAAAAGAGATGATCTTTTTACAGGATATCATCATTAAGAACACAAAATTGCTTCTCATGGTGAGGATATAAATCTTCTTTTTGGACATGGAAACTAAATAAAATGCAGTTTATTTTTCTTATGAGATCTCAAGTGTAAATCACACCTATGGTTCCTCGAATATTACTTTCATCGTTTAACCGCCCTCTGATTTTCACTTTTATTTTGAAAGCCACTCATTTAATGACTTTCTGCTCCTTGCCCTACAGGCAATAGCATTAGGAATTGATCATAACCGGACTGGGTCTAGACCCGAGCCCAAAGTTTCTTGGGTCTTCAGCCACTCGAACACCACAAGATTCATGTGCAGCCTACACGACACTGTTTCAAACTGCATCCTAGTTAAGATATAAATCCTAACTGTATCCCCTATTATGGGGAAGTTTCCTATTCAGGTAAGACTCCTACCTCAAACAAGACTTGAAAGGAGTTCGATTTCAAAACAGAATAAGAGTCTTTTTCTCAATAAATATTCAAGATGTTCAGGTACGACTCTCTCTTAGCCAATCTTTACTAAAATCACTCTTTTTTTTTTTTTGTTGACTTGATCGTCGGAGAGTTCTCTTGTTAGATAGACCATCAGAGCTTCTTTGTTTCCGAAACCCTTGTAGGAGGAGTCAAGCAAAGTAATCCGATAGCAGCCCGGTATTCTTCGAATTGTTATCAGGAATTGTTAGGACAAAAGAGTGCCATATATATCATTGCTTATCAAAATATAATACTTTTTTTTATATAATTAATTGAATAATTTTTATATCTGAAATTTAATTTCTACAATATTGTACCACTTATAAATTTTATATTTTATATTTTCTATATGTATCCTAAATGGTATATTAATGAGTGGTAAGTACATTCTCAAATTTTTTGTAAAACCTCTTCAACAGTTTCTTTTTATTTTTTTGGGAGAACCTCTTCGACACGTACCGCAAACAGTTAAGAAGAAAATTCCAAAGATTTTGTTTATCAATATGGTGCAATTTAGTGATGGGTTACGTTTTGTGTAACTTTAAGTTAGTTGCTTGGTTAAAGGCGTTGAAGCTGAAATGGACCAACTGTGTTCCTCCCCTTTCTCGCCCTTTAAAACAAATTTAATTTTGGAAACTTAACACTGTACGTAGAAGCAACCATTTTAAACAAGATATATATTATAATCAAATCTTATAATTAAATGAATGTAATTAATTTGCAATACAAACATATCATCTTCTTTTCCATCTAATAGTAAAATCTTCGATATTCAACAAAAAGAACCTCTTATTTATAATTTAAAGAAGAAATAAAACTCTTCTATGTAGAAACGTAGACGGCATATAACTTTTATTTGTAAGTAGATATTCATTGAGTTTGGCCAAATAGATGTGGACGTCATTCCACAATACTTGCAGAAAGAAGAGAGAAAGATATACGAATTGAGAATATATTTTTTTTAGTAGATTGATTGTTATTCCTCTAATTGTTTCGTTCTTTCTTTTTTTTTTTTTTGGTTGATAAACTATTATCTCATCAAGAGTTATAAAGAATACACAATCATGGTTACCTTATTTTATGCAATTAAGTGATTGATCAATCATCACTATTTTGGAATCCATTCTTCAGATAAATCCAATTAGATTGTTGAATCTTGAAATCCAACGAGGAATGAATCTTTATTTCTTTTTTAAATATAAATAACTAATGAATCCAATCCAACTAACTAAACTAAGATTTAGAAATTGATTATTCTAATTTAATTATTGATATTATTCAACTCCAAATAGATTTACGTACTATAAAAATTTGACTAGGATTTTGAACAAGGTACATTGCCTAAATCCCAGTCAGATTCATGCTGCAGTATTTCTTTTATTAGTTAAAATAAATAAACAAAAACAAATAAAAGAAACTATTTCCAAAAGGGTATTTTAGGACTTGAAAAAACTCATGACATAATTGTAAATTAAAGTGACAATCGTGTCTAAATTGGAAACTGAACTCCATTATATACGCTTGCTGTCCATCTTCTAAACACACATCTTTCTTTAGCATTTAAACACAAAGAAATATTGCCCTTGAAATTCTCTCTCCTATTGTCCTCTGTTTCTTTCCTTTCTGCCCAAAATTTCCCCCCTTTTTAACCGGGGAAAGAAAACCCATTTCCCCAATCTCTCTTTCTCTCTCTAAAAGTGAAGCTTTTTAGAGAGAGAAGGAGTCACATTTTGAGATCAAACTATCTAAAGGAGGAGTCTTTTTGGTATAAGAAAGGGGATCATGGAAAAGGTTGGAAAAAAATTTGCTGTTTTGTTGTGTGCAGAGGACTCGGAGTATGTGAAGAAGAAGTACGGAGGGTATTTTGGGGTTTTTGTGAGAATGCTGGGGGAGGAAGGAGAGACATGGGTTGTTTATAGGGTTGCCTGTGGAGAATTTCCTGATGATGATGAGATTGAAAGTTTTGATGGTTTTGTTATCACTGGAAGCTGCAATGATGCTCATGGAAACGATGTTTGGATCTGCAAGCTCATCAATCTGTTGAAGAAGTTGGATTCAATGAAGAAGAAGATTCTAGGGGTTTGCTTTGGTCACCAGGTATTAATTTTTGTTTAAATCGGATTTAATTTAATGCTTGTTTGTATGCCTCTTTGTATTTTTATTTTACAGTTTGAACTGTTCTTATGTGCCTCTTGAACTGTCTGTTTAGGTGCCTGGTTTTTTGGGTAAAGGTCAAATCCTGTTTGCTTTTAGATGCTGTTTAGTTTTGATAGAAAATATTCTATGGCAGAATTTTAGGCCTCAATTAAGAGCTTATAGTTTTGATATAGTTTATTTCCAGAGAGTATTAAGAAATAGTATTCCTGTTGTCATGACATGTATTTCAAGGAGAGAAAAAAAAAAGACGTTCTGAGTTGGAAATGACACATAAACAAGTAAAAAGGTTTGCATATATGGGCAGAATAGTCTTTCAAAAGTTTGAATTGTTTGCTTCTCTTTTTGGTGGCTAGTCAAATAAAGTTAATTAAATTTGCTGGAAGTCTTAAGGGGTCATTGCTACATGAACCTCAATATGACAATAGTTAAATATATTGACAATAAATGTGCTGCAAATCACGGAAAATGAAATTCGCTTTTCTTTTTTCCTGCTAATAATCTACTCAGATGCAACTTCATGCGCGAATATGAAGTGACTGCTGGCATGTTGGGGACCATGATGATAGGCTCCACTTTTGTGCCATTTTTGTTGCTTATAGATCTATCTTTGTTTCTACTGTGTTTAAGGTGGCCTCGCTTTCTTCTTCTGGCGATCTATCTTTAATTGCTGTTGTGGGGACAGATTTTCCATTGATTTTGGAGGATTAGTGGCTATTTTTTCTTCTACAATTGTCAATGTCCTTTTCTCTTTTCTGTTTCAAGTGCATGTGACATTCTGTTTCAACCCTCCTCCGAGTAAAACAGATTTTCTAAAATGTTGGTTTTGAGATCATTTTGGTTTCTAAAATGTTGTGGTAAAAGCCATATGTTTTCCCAAATCCACTATTTCAACATATTTGCTTAAAAGTTCTCATTTTTATGCTTGAGCTTGAGGAAATTGCACAAGACCAATAACCAGATATGCTTATTGGCATCTTTTCACATCTATTCCCTATAATTTACACAATTTATTTTTCTTTTTAAATGTAGCATAAGGTAGGTGGGGTTTGTTGGAGCATTGTTAGATAAAGCATGACATTATTGGACACGTGTCAAATATTTTTGTGCAATGAATATAAATGTCTATCAGAAGAAAATGTATGAAGAAATTCATTATTTTATAATAACATATTGACAAAGTCCTTTGTTTAGCCAAATGGTCCTATTCTTGCTGGATGTGAGTGGCAGATAAGAGCTGTCGGTATCCAAATTGGATCCTATGGAAAACACCTAGAGTAGTCTTTTGTTTTCTATTTGTATTTTAATGAAATTTTTGTTGGTTTTTAGCACTTAGATTGAATTCATATTGGAGGAGAATGATCCGATATTCAAATGAAGTTAGCTGCCCACTAAAATTGTTTAAATAGTAAGTTTTGTGGTTTTGATCAGATACTGGCACGTTCACTGGGAGGAAAGACTGGTCGTGCAATCTCAGGGTGGGATATAGGTGTTACAGCCATACATTTCTCATCATCAACAAAGCACTTCTCATCACTGAAAATGGCTGCCATGCTCTCCATAATCGAGTGCCACAGAGATGAGGTTTGTTGCATAACCCATGAATTCAATATTTTGTGTTTAGCAATGTTTTGTAACCTATTGTAATGTTAATAGGTCCGGGAACTACCTCCAAAAGCAGAGGTGATGGGTTGGTCAGAGAAGACTGGGATTGAGATGTTTAGGTGTGGCGATCACATCATGGGCGTTCAAGGTCATCCTGAGTACACTAAAGACATTCTCCTCCACCTGATCGACCGACTTCTCCAACGTAGTTACATTGTGGTGCGTATTACACTACACTTGTAGTATAGAACCCGTTTAAATAATTAGGAAAGGGGGTGCTTTCTATCTGTCCAGATTTACTAAAAAATATATAATTTTATTTATATAGGATACAGTTGCTGATGAGATAAGGGACGTATGAGCAAGAGCCAGACAGGGAGGCATGGAAGAAGCTGTGTACCAGTTTCCTGAAGGGCAGATTATGATTATTAAATTTAATTTCCACCCAAATGAAGAAAGAACAAATAGTTGAAGAGAGAGAATATGATTAGGGTCCAAATGGAGAAATTAACGGCAAAGCACACGGCTTGGCTTGGCTTTATTGAGATAAGGTGGTGTGATAATAGAGGTGGGTAGGGGTTAATTAAGAGCAAGCTTGGGTCAAAGCAGAAGTTGGAATGAAAGGGAAGAATAGTCATATTTAGGAGTTATTTTCTTCCTTAATGTGATCTGGCGAGTTCGTAGCATGAAATGAATTAATGTTTTGCAAATTTTGGTTGAAAATTCTTTGTCAATTTTGGTACACATACTATTTGCAGGTCAATCGTTGAAAATTTTAAAAATAGCTTGACGTCAACTGAGAATATTTTCATAGAAATCGCGTTGGAAAATATACTTCAACTGATAAAGAAAATAATTGTCCTTCTAATTTGGCCCGACTCCACACACACACACACAAAGTCAATTTATGCTGGCATTTGTTGTTTCTATATTAAAAAAAATAATAATTGAAAAAAAGACGCATTTGAAGTTTCTATATTAAAAAAAAATAATAATTGAAAAAAAGACACATTTGAAGTTTCTTATTCTGCAAATTTCAATTTGTTTTATAATTGCTTTTCAAAAAAAATACCCCTTTTTTTTTCATTTTTGTTATTTTTATTAGAATTAAAAAAATAATAAATAAATTTAAATTTAGTATTAAATTATATAATTAATATTAAATTATCAATTATAATTTTATTAAAAAATATATATATTAAAAAAATAAATTAAATAATATTAAAAGTTTAAAAATTAATATATAAAAAAAATAACTTTTTTATCTATTGTTTTTCCCCGAAAGTTATCATTTACCATGAACTTTGCATTAACATTTAATAATTACAATGATAAGGAAAGTAAACGACAAAAACAATACAACAATGGATTCAATTTCAATTAATGATATAATCAATTCAATTAGTACAAAAATCAAGTTGGATTTCAAATTATAATTTTTATCCAACTTTAATTGTCAATTATTTCAGCTCACACTTGAGCCTTAGCCTTGAGGGTAAATCATTTGGGCCTTGCTCGAACTACTTTACTAATAAAATGGAGAAAGAAAATACCCCTTTTCTTTTTTTTTTTATCAATCATTTTTATTAATTTTACTAAAATTAAAAAATAATAAATATATTTAAATTTAATATTAAATCATTAAATTATATTATTAAAATTAAATTATCAAATTTAAATAATTTTAATTTTATTAAAAAAAATTAAATTATATTAAAAATTTAAAAGTAACGAATAAATAAAATTTAAATTTCATTTAAAAATAAATAAAAAAGAACAAAAAAAATACCAATAACCAAGCCGGACAACGAATAACAGACGAACCGCTATCTAATTTAAATAAAGCTTTTTTACGTGGCAAATTATGGATTCCCCAAATGAAAGTGCCTGCAACCTCAAGATTAGTCCGCTACATTTCATGTTGCCAGTATGAGGATCCAAGGCAAACAGAACAGCAACTACTGCGTACCAATCCATAAAATCAAAATCACCCATGAACAAAACAAACACGGCTCCAACAACATAGTCAACGTCAATAAAAAATTTTATAATTGTCAAAGATGACTCTACTCAATCCTAAGATTGAGCAGAAGATGAAGTTCTCCGATTTAAGCACATAAACAGCTAGGGTTCAGGTTTATAAATCTCCCCACAAAAAATTATTGACATAGATCCTTTCTTTGTTTTCTGTTCAAATGATCCTGAACCACTGATGCATTACAACTTCATCATCGTCATAGGCACCAAAATAAGGATATAAAAAGCAATTAAGGGGCCAGCTCAGCATCGAGACTTAGGCACCCAATATGGAGCCGTTGTTCTTTCTGCACTCAGCCAACATGTCCATGTAGAACTGGCATTTGCTGATATCGTTGCCAAAGCTGTTAATGCACTGCAAACAGAGAGAAAATGTCATTCATCACTTAATCACAGCCCACAAAAATAACAATTATAAGATAGAATCACAAAGAAAGAGCTGGAAAAAGAAAAGAAATTGGAAATCAGAATCAAGTAGACAGCTATATTTAGTGATGCTCAAACTCAAATGCAAAATGCCCATCAGGTGATGTAACCATGTCAAACCACACATACTTTGCAGCAATTCTGCTGCTTTTTTGTTTAAAAGTTCAATTCTTCAAGATGGTCCATATCTTGCAATTTCACATCACCAACAGAAATTAAGCACTCAAAAAGCATTTATAAAATGAGAAAAATTGCATACATCTTGGAATGCCTTATTGTGGACATTGCATGCATCACCACCAGCGACCGCAGCTGGTGCTGGGGCAGCAGCAGCAGCTTCAGAGACAACAGTTTCATGTTGAATTGTACGAGGGCCCATCACAGCATCTACAGCTCTGTGTGCCATAGCACTTCCAGTGCCAAAAGCCATGCCTGTGATACGACATGAAAAGGAAAAAAAAAATTATCATAAATACATTCAAACTAAACCTACTAATGCCACATGGTAACAAACACGCAGAATCAATTCCATTGAAAAGAAAAAGAAAAAGAAAAAGGATGATGTTATCTGTTACTAGAAATGCAATGTACTTTCACGTACCTTGAGCTATGGTTGAGCCAATGCCTCCAAGCATTGATCCACCACCACTCTGGGCAGGAGCTGGAGGAGGTGCATGGTGAACTGCATTTAAATCAGCAAAACAACATTAGAAGAACTACAACCAAGTGCGTTTAAAAGATTTTTCTGCAGATGAAGAAATCAAAGCAATCTGAAGAATATCAAGCAGTGTGATTTAAATATGCAAAATAAGCATACCAGGTTGGGGTGGTGGGCTGCGTGGCGCAGAGCGAGCAGCTGGACGAGGAGCAGATCTTCCTGTAAAAGAAGTTAGGTCACAACCATCAGCAAATTGCAATGAGAAAAGAGAATTGCAAAAAGGTTATATATTACAAAAAGAGCACGTCGTTTGAAGATCATTTGGTACATGACAACGTTGTGGCAAATTAATGCACACAAGAGAGCATTACAAATGGAAAATGCTAGCAATCTAAAGAAGCTTTCAGAAGCAAGCAGACATAACAAGTGGAAAATGGGCAACTCAAGATGTCAAAGAACGACCTGCTTAAGCTAAGTTCACAGTAAACAGACCATTTACGCAAAATACGAAAATAATGCTGAAAATGCTCAACTACTGAAACAGAACCGAGACATATTCGCTCCACTTTGTTTATTCATTTGCAACCAGAAAGCAGAAAATCTGGTCTAGTTCCAAGTCAAATATCATGTTGCTCATTGTATTTTAGCATCAAACTTAAGTGGCATCAAATCCAAATGAAAGTTCCAAGTAGCAAATGTAGAAGTTAATTTTAAATCCAGACACACACTTAATTAGATAAAAGACAACATCAATCTATTAACAAAAATCATTAAAATCTTCACTGCGTCTTTAAAATTAATTTACATCCAAACATGCTCTTAATTAGATGAAGACATCGTCAACCTATTAACAACCAAAAAAAAAACCATGAGAACTCAAAATGCCAAGAGCAAATTCACCGACCCCAGAAATCTAATGGAAGCAAGAACAAATAAAAAATCATCATACAAGAAACGCAAAGTGCAACGACGTCAATAGAGCTACGGGCCTGAGGCAACGAGCTTAAAATTTTAAAACGGTATAAAGCTCAATTAAATTTGATAACCAAATCCACTAAATATAAGTGTCAAAGCTTTCCTTCATCCAATAACGAACAAAAAAAATCCACAAACCCAAAAATCAAACAGCGACCATTCCCTCCTTCAATATAAAAAAAAAAATCCACAACACAAAAATAAGAAAACCTGCTCAAGATCTAATTTTTGTATTCAAGTTCGAATCTTTCTCACTTTAAATCAAAAGAAATAAGAAAATGAACAAGAACCCAGAAATCAACGGAAGCCATGACAAGTACGTGCCAAAAAAAAAAAAAAAGCATTGTAAATGATAGATGTTAGGGAGAATCTAACCTGAGCTTCGGCGAGGCATGGTTGCTAGGTTATGGAATCGGCTGTAAACGAAGAAAAGGAGATTTCTAGAGACACAACTGGAGCTTGCGTTTTGCTGAATCACAAAAATTCTTGGGGGCGGGGGGGCGATTCATTATAAAGGGCTGAGGCTAAGCCTATGGATGGTCATTGAGCTAGGTCGGCAGCAATGAGCTTGTCAACGTGGCAATACATGATTGGTTTTGACGAGTTAGCGAGGTGTTCGGTTCATTAGCGGTTGTTTCTTACAAATGGGCCCGGCCCAACATGGGCTAGATTTTGTAAGCTTTAAGCCTGGACGCAGTCAGACCCAACAAAAATAATCAAATTGAAAATGTATTTTTATGTATTAAGAAATTATAAGAAAAAGAAAAATAAGGCCTAAAAAATATAATATGTCAAAAAAATACAAAATTAACATAACTTATTGTAAAAAATTTATATATTAGTCCACTGAAACTTAAAATAATCTATTATATAATGCAAAATTTAAAAAGCATATCATGATTTAATCTATGTCTATATTATATATATAACCTCTTATTTTTACATTATAAAAAAATAATTAAATTAATATTTTAAGTAGAAAAAATATTAAAAAATTATATAATTAAATTAAGATTTTGAAACAACTATTAATAAATATAATTAATAAAATTAGTTCACATTGATATTTATCTTCACTTTTTCGCCCACTACTTCCACATATAAAAGTGGAAATAAAATTTTTTGAAGTAAAATAAACTATATTTTCAAATTAAAATTAGCTAATAAATTTCTTATCAACATGTTAATTAAAACCCAATTCTTATGAAAAATGTTTTTAAGAAATAGAAGTTTACATAAATGTAACTTTTAAAGTTCTAATAAAAGAAATAATAATAAAAGTTTTTCTTTGATATATATATATATATATATATATATAAGAAAGAGAGGGCAAAACCCTCTAAACAACAAACAAAAACTATCTTTTTGAGTATTGGAGTTTTTTTTTATTTTGATAAATAAGTGGTGGAGTTAAAATAATATATTTGTATATGCTTTTAATTAAAAAGATTTTGTTGTCTAAAACATAAAAAAAAAATTAATGAAATTGTACAAGAAACACTTAGTAGAAATTTATGAATTGATTCAATATAAGAGCCTTTGCAAATTATATAAATTTAACTATAATTTATATTTTCTCATAACACACCGATTGATGTGTATTGTTTTAGTTTAAGATTCTATTTGGATTTATGTTTTTAAACTGAGGCCATGGCATTAATATGCTCTTTAAAAATATGAGATAAAATCTTGGTTAGTTTTCATACTTTTAAAATCAAATTATGGTTTTTTTTTATATTATTAATAATTAATTTTAAAAATATTAATTATATGAGAAATGAGTTCACACCAAACTAGCATATATTAAAAATATAAAATTGAAATTAAAATAGTATATATTAAAAATGTGAAATTTAATAATTTCATTAGGGCCTTCTGGGCTAAAAATGAAAAGCTCAAGCACGGCCTATAAGTTTAAACTTTTCCTCAAATTGGGCCTAAGTAAGAATATTATTGTCCAACAAAACTGAACGGGAATGAATTGGGTGGATACTTTTTTATTTTTTTATTTTGGCCTTTTCTCTCTCTTATTATGGAATGACGCACACACCCGACGTAGACATATATATATAGTATTTACAGTGTATGTTTCCTCGAACTGCTACTGGAAAGTGGAAACTAAACGTTATACAATTTACTGTGACGTGCATGAAAATTTCCCACAAACCTTAATGCCCAATATCAAAACATTATGGTTCAAGACTTTGGCTCCGTAAATATGACAAATTTTTTATAATGCACACACTTGGTCTCTCTTTCTATATATTTTTTTTAGCTATTCCGACCGCTAACTTGAGTATCTAAGCACTAACATACAGTCCAACTGGACAGATCTTTTTTTTTGCAGATTCTCAAAACCTCTAATCCAATCGGATATCTTACTTTCAGTCCAAATAATGTACGTCCGGTTCAGGTGAACTCTTTCCCTTGACTGCTACGTATGAAATCTTGATGTTTATCCAGACTCATATGCATGGCCAGGTTTAGCGTTGGATAAAAAATCCAAAAATTGACCTGAAAAATGGTAATAGCATTTTCATTGGAAGATACATTTTTATTTTTTAATTTTTCCTTTTCTCTCTCTTATTACAGAATGACGCACACACCCGAAGTAGACATATATATATTTAGTATTTACAATCCATGTTTCCTCGAAATGCTGCTGGAAAGTGGAAACCAGACGTTATACTATTTACTGTGACGTGCATGAAATTTTCCAATAAAATTTTCAAGAAGGTAACAAAGTTCCTACAAAACTTAATGCCCAAGCCAATTCTACACTATATAAACTCTCGTCTTTCTCTCCTCTCGTTATTAGCTCATAGACCATCATATTCATCAAGGATGAGAAACTGTTTAAGTTCTTCATCTCGACATCATAACTTTGTCGATGATGGTGAGAGTTATCTTTTCTTTCTTTTGTTTTTATTTTCATAAAGATTATGTCGAATTCAGTAATGATTCGGTATGCATAAAAATATACCTGAAGGAGTTTCCAAACTCCTTCAATACCATATCGGATTGTTACTTTTTTCTGGAATTAGTACTCTATTTAGGTAGTATATATAGATGCAAAGTAACTTTGTTTGATATATACGTCAACTACTAATATAAAAATTTATAATGACAGATTTCCGAGTGATAAATTTCAGTGGGGCGGAGTTAAATGCTTATACTAAAGGGTTTAAAGGATCAGAAATGATTGGGCGTGGAGCATTCAGTCGTGTTTATCGTGGAACTATTAAAGGCAGGCAGGAGAAAAATGTTAATGGCCTCGTTATAGCCATTAAATGTTCTCGCAACAAAGACAATACAGCGAGAATTATGTGGCAAGTAAGAAAAACAAATGGTTTTGTTTATTGGTTATGTTAAATTTCCTTATGATGGACCGGTTGTTTGATTATTTTTTCTTTATTTTCTTTGTATATGACACTTTGTATCCGACTCGGCTTTTTTAACTAATGTTATTAAAACCGGACGGAACAGGAGAAACAAATGATTTTTGGTTCGATCAGTTCGATATGGTTCAATAGAATTAGCCCTGACTCACTTCCGTTCTAGTGGCTTGCAGATGTTGACTCAAGCAAAAGCACTTCTCACACTTGAGTACCTACACAGGAAAATACTCGTGCTGAGCAATGGCTCAGTAGAGAGTAAAAAGTACAATTGACTTCTTATCGCAGTCGCAAATACAATCAATATAACATGCCAATACATATAACGTAATTACATGTCACTCTTATTCAGTACATGCATTAACCACACTTAATAGCAATTATACACTCAATAACAATCACAATACATTTTTTTTTCACTTACACTTCAATATTAGCTTTATACTCACATTTCATTATTCAATGTCAAGCATTAACATTATCATTAAGTATAATAGTACACTTCAATATTTACTAAAAAACACTAACATTATCATGAACCACTGTAACACTTAAACTATTGGTCACTTATCATTATTCATCAATCAAATCACTTTCATTGCTTGAATTCTCATAAATGGTGGATATGGGTACAAACACTAGATATTGCACTAGAGACATGAAAGTCTCGGTTCACTAGATACCAAAAGGTATCAAACACTACAATAGTCATCTTTCGGTGACATTACTAGCAGCTGCAATCACTATTCCCTTTATAGGCATACCTATCTATCCACTACTATGTGAAATTCAGGCTTACAAATAGTCTTTAATCATTCAAAGTTAATACACTTGATACAACTAGATTCATATAGATAACACATCAAATAGAGCATTCAACAAAATCACTAAACAATAACTTCAATTACATTTAACATTAACATTAATTAGTATAATTATTATTTGTCATGCACTTAGTAACATTATACTTACCATTTATCATATTCACTCACATTCATTAATTGTACATTTTTAGAAACATAACATTGACACATTCAATAGATTATGCAAATATACCATGTCACTCATATTCATGTTTATTCAAATTCATTAACTGTATAAATTTTCATATAATAAGATTTAACATTTAAACCTTATTTCACTAATTCATTAGGCTTTACACTCACTTATATTGCTTATTACTCTTATTTCTTTTACTTAAAACATTCTAAAAGCATTTAGAAAGGCTTAAACATGCTTTAATAATAATTTGAACTTTAAAATCAAGTTTAAGAAAAATAGGGTAGGGTCATGGTTACTACCAAATTCATGGTAACCGTGACCTAATTACACTTTCGGGTCTGAACTACGCCAGACTACCTCACGGTCATCGCAAGATAAGTAATAACCGTATTCTATACTTTTTAAAGAGGTCATAGTTATTATGAAAAGCTTAGTAACCGTGAGATAGGGTGCATTTTGGTTGTGGACTGCCTCATGGTTACTATGAAAATCATAGTAACATTGATGCCAAAATCGTTCAAAGACAGAATTTCTGTCTCAACTTCTATACCGTTTTTGACCAAGGAAACGTCATTTTCAGGAAAAGTTGTCTTCTACAAAATTGTTCCACTATGTCTCTAGTTTTTAAAAAATTAAAAATCACTCAATTATGACTTATAAATCTCAAAATATTCACTAAAAACCGCAGATTGTTCTCATGGGATGGACAGCAGGGGTTTGTTCACTTCAAGCTCATTTTTGGACACTCTAGAGACAAATTTAGGTCCTGGTTTCTTGTACAAAGTTGTAGATATACGTCTTATATTTCATATCCAACTAAAATCACATCAATCAGACATCTACAAAAATAGTTATGCCATTTTTACTAAGATTGGTTCATGTGAACCTTATGCAGATTTTCACTATACAATTCTTTAAGACACAAGCCACAATTCTCTTGCATCCAATCATCACTCAAGAATTCTATCATCACTAACAGAACATCTATAACACATCTACCAACTTAAATCAACAAATTAAATAGCAAAGAAAATGAAAAACTCCCAAACTTATATTAAGCTTTAACTTGTTCTTTCCTCCTTCTTATCTTTTCTTCTTTACTCTTGCTTTTCATCTCTATCATCTACAAACTTTTCTCTACTTGGAGGAGCATCCACGCAATCCTGAGGAGAAAAGAAGAAGAAAAACCAAGGAATATGAACAAAACTTTATGTTTTTGTTTTGTGGCCAAATATGGCGGGTCAACTAAAAGAAAGAGAGAACAAATCCTCTTCTCTCTTTCCAACCTTACAAGTGTTTAATTTCCATTGGTTGGCTCAAAAGATCTTGAAAAAATCTCACTTTAGTCCCTTTTTAAACTTATATCTCTTACTTAATCTCTCATCTTTCTTTATTTCTAGTTTTACCACAATTCTTTTACTTTGTTTTTTTTCAATTAAGTCCCTACATTGCAATTTTCCTTTAATTAACCACAAAATTAATTTTTTTCTCATGCGAAATGATCATCTATCCCTCTTAGGGTATCATTAGGGGTATTACAAATTTAATGACATTGCTTTTAACCTCGCAAGGCCAACTAATCCAAAGTCGGTTAAAAAAAATTTAAGGGTGCCCTTACTTATAAAAAAAGAGTTTTCTATTTTTTATTTTTTTTAAAAAATAGAGTATTTATATTTTCTGTATAAAATTTAGAAAATACGTTCATTTATCAATAAATGAAAAACTATAATATTTTTGTGTGTGTGTATATATATATGTGTGTGTGTGTGTGTTAATATATGTACATACATACACATACATGTATGTATGAAAATATAAACACATAGATATACAATATGTATATATATGTGCATATGTATATGTATGTATGTATGTATGTGCATAAATGTATATGTATATGCATATGTATGTGCATATATGTATATTTATATGCATATGTATGTACATAGATACATACATACATGAATGTATGTATGTGTATGTATACGTATATGTATGTGCATATATGCACATTACATATGTATATGTGTATGTACATATATACATATGTATGTATGAACTACATATAAATACACATACATACATACATATATATATATATATATATATATATATATATATATGTTATGTATGTATGTATGTACGTTATTTATTAAATGTACATACATATACATGTATATATGTATATGTTATGTAAGTAAACAGACTCTAAAAGTTTCTTACCACTCTAACTAATAACTATTGATTTTGTTATTTATTAAATGTAGATATTGCAATGTCTTAACACTTATCCCTTTTTATCCTAACCTTGCAAACCAACATATAGCTTAGTAATTGTCGATTTTGTCACACAATTGCGAGCCGGGTCAAATTAGTATCAAAATGTTGCTACTCATAAATTGTTTGGAAGAGTCGGATTAAATTATAATTCAGATATATTCTTATTATATTCATTATTTATCAGAATTTTTTCCTGAATTAATTGCATGTTGATTACACGCCTAAACTAATTAAAAATATCATATTAATCACATGAATTTGTTTAAAATATAAAAAATACATCCTATATTATTGAAAATGTTAACTTACATCCCTAAAATTTATATAAAATGTCAAATTATTATCCTATTACTGTAACATATACTTTTGTGAACTGACAAGTGTTCCTACAAAAGAATAATAAGATATTTTCAACAAGTTTACGGGAGTATTCTAACATGTAATTAGTAAGAAAAAAATATGATAAATGATAATAGTCTATGAAAAATTTATATATTAGCTCTTTTAAAAAAAAAATTAACTTTTTTGAAAGATAGTTTGACAGTAAATTTGGTGTACAGGCCTCCGTTGGAAAAGAACCTTTGAAATCATAAAATTAGCTAATTAATTTCTTATCAACATGTTAATTAAAACCCAATTCTTATGAAAAAGTTTTTTAAGAAATAGAAGTTTACATAAATGTAACTTTTAAAGTTCTAATAAAAGAAATAATAATAAAAGTTTTTCTTTGATATATATATATATATAAGAAAGAGAGGGCAAAACCCTCTAAACAACAAACAAAAACTATCTTTTTGAGTATTGGAGTTTTTTTTTTATTTTGATAAATAAGTGGTGGAGTTAAAATAATATATTTGTATATGCTTTTAATTAAAAAGATTTTGTTGTCTAAAACATAAAAAAAATTATTGAAATTGTACAAGAAACACTTAGTAGAAATTTATGAATTGATTCAATATAAGAGGCTTTGCAAATTATATAAATTTAACTATAATTTATATTTTCTCATAACGCACCGATTGATGTGTATTGTTTTAGTTTAAGATTCTATTTGGATTTATGTTTTTAAACTGAGGCCGTGGCATTATTATGCTCTTTAAAAATATGAGATAAAATCTTGGTTAGTTTTCATACTTTTAAAATCAAATTATGGTATTTTTAATTTTTTATATTATTAATAATTAATTTTAAAAATATGAATTATATGAGAAATGAGTTCACACCAAACTAGCATATATTAAAAATATAAAATTGAAATTAAAATAGTATATATTAAAAATGTGAAATTTAATAATTTCATTAGGGCCTTATGGGCTAAAAATGAAAAGCTCAAGCCCGGCCTATAAGTTTAAACTTTTCCTCAAATTGGGCCTAAGTAAGAATATCATTGTCCAACAAAACTGAACGGGAATGAATTGGGTGGATACTTTTTTATTTTTCTCTCTGTTATTATGGAATGACGCACACACCCGACGTAGACATATATATATAGTATTTACAGTGTATGTTTCCTCGAACTGCTACTGGAAAGTGGAAACTAAACGTTATACAATTTACTGTGACGTGCATGAAAATTTCCCACAAACCTTAATGCCCAATATCAAAACATTATGGTTCCAGACTTTGGCTGCGTAAATATGGCAAATTTTTTATAATGCACACACTTGGTCTCTCTTTCTACATATTCTTTCTAGCTATTCCGACCGCTAACTTGAATATCTAAGCACTAACATACAGTCCAACTGGACTGATATTTTTTTTGCAGATTTTCAAAACCTCTAATCCAATCGGATATCTTACTTTCAGTCCAAATAATGTACGTCTAGTTCAGGTGAACTCTTTCCCTTGATGCTACGTATGAAATCTTGATGTTTATCCAGACTCATATGCATGGCCAGGTTTAGTGTTGGATAAAAAATCCAAAAATTGACCTGAAAAATGGTAATAGCATTTTCATTGGAAGATACATTTTTATTTTTTAATTTTTCCTTTTCTCTCTCTTATTACAGAATGACGCACACACCCGAAGTAGACATATATATATTTAGTATTTACAATGCATGTTTCCTCGAAATGCTGCTGGAAAGTGGAAACCAGACGTTATACTATTTACTGTGACGTGCATGAAATTTTCCAATAAAATTTTCAAGAAGGTAAAAAAGTTCCTACAAAACTTAATGCCCAAGCCAATTCTACACTATATAAACTCTCGTCTTTCTCTCCTCTCGTTATTAGCTCATAGACCATCATATTCATCAAGGATGAGAAACTGTTTAAGTTCTTCATCTCGACATCATAACTTTGTCGATGATGGTGAGAGTTATCTTTTCTTTCTTTTGTTTTTATTTTCATAAAGATTATGTCGAATTCAGTAATGATTCGGTATGCATAAAAATATACCTGAAGGAGTTTCCAAACTCCTTCAATACCATATCGGATTGTTACTTTTTTCTGGAATTAGTACTCTATTTAGGTAATATATATAGCTGCAAAGTAACTTTGTTTGATATATATGTCAACTTACTAATATAAAAATTTATAATGACAGATTTCCGAGTGATAAATTTCGGTGGGGCGGAGTTAAATGCTTATACTAAAGGGTTTAAAGGATCAGAAATGATTGGGCGTGGAGCATTCAGTCGTGTTTATCGTGGAACTATTAAAGGCAGGCAGGAGAAAAATGTTAATGGCCTCGTTATAGCCATTAAATGTTCTCGCAACAAAGACAATACAGCGAGAATTATGTGGCAAGTAAGAAAAACAAATGGTTTTGTTTATTGGTTATGTTAAATTTCCTTATGATGTACCGGTTGTTTGATTATTTTTTCTTTATTTTCTTTGTATATGACACTCTGTATCCGACTCGGCTTTTTTAACTAATGTTATTAAAACCTAATGTTATTAAAACCGACGGAACAGGAGAAACAAATGATTTTTGGGTTCGATCAGTTCGATATGGTTCAATAGAATTAGCCCTGACTCGCTTCCCTTCTAGTGGCTTGCAGATGTTGACTCAAGCAAAAGCACTTCTCACACTTGAGTACCTACACAGGAAAATACTCGTGCTGAGCAATGGCTCAGTGGAGAGTAAAAAGTACAATTAACTTCTTATCGAAGTCGCAAACACAATCAATATAACATGCCAATACATATAACGTAATTACATGTCACTCTTATTCAGTACATGCATTAACCACACTCAATAGCAATTATACACTCAATAACAATCACAGTACAGTTTTTTTTTTCACTTACACTTCAATATTAGCTTTACACTCACATTTCATTATTCAATGTCAAGCATTAACATTATCATTAAGTATAATAGTACACTTCAATATTCACTAAAAAGCACTAATTAACATTATCATGAAGCACTGTAACACTTAAACTATTGGTCACTTATCATTATTTAAGTATAATAGTACACTTTAATATTCATTGAAAAGCACTAACATTATCATGAAGCATTGTAACACTTAAACCATTGGTCACTTATCATTATTCATCAATCAAATTACTTTCATTGCTTGAATTCTCATAAATGGTGGATACGGGTACAAACACTAGATATTGCACTAGAGACATGAAAGTCTTGGTTCACTAGATACCAAAAGGTATCAAACACTACAATAGTCATCTTTCGGTGACATTACTAG